>CM042800.1:5524865-5913841 GCA_018691245.2 Ips nitidus | reverse complement strand
CTGNCNGAGTNCTTANCAATTGGTGNGTANTATTCCGANNCCGGNCGAGACCNNATCACAGTGCGGAAAGTCGTTANAANGACCACCNAAAATGATCGAAAACGGAGAATAGTGANGGGTTGAGTNATAAATATGNGTANATNTTTNACCTGNTNNCAGNNTNTCNNTNCNTATAATACNGGTCGNNACACTTCGNAGAANGAACANGGGGTNGATNACGANNCTNTCACCTCTCTNNNTGTAGNAGAACCAATNCNGAAACAATGAAATNACATCAGNGNTNAANNACTNTCGGATNCNNNTAGTTAGNACAGTTTNTTTTANAGTNTTNNGATAGNNTNGNTTGNANCGNACCGGGTNAAAGTAGGGCCACNTNGTNNGNNGNGGCCTAGGCGGTTAGTTACGTGGTACCACCCCGTCTACCTAAAAATGGCGACAATAAAGGGTTTCCTTGGCGTTCAAAGCTAGATTTTTGCGTTTTTTTAAATGGGACACCCTGTATATTATTACATTTTCAGATTCCCCATTTCAAGACCTACATTTTGAGCTAAATATGTATATGCAAAAGTGTTACAGTTTTTGAGATATTTAGCTTTAAAGGTGCGCTTGTCTTCCTAAACTGGGTGAGGAAAAAGTGTTGCCTTGGCGTTCAAAGCTAGAAATTCGCATTATTTTAAATGGGACACCCTGTATATTATTACATTTTCAGATTCCCCATTTCAAGACCTACATTTTGAGATAAATACGTATATGCAAAAGTGTTACAGTTTTTGAGATATTTAGCTTTAAAAGTGCGCTTGTCTTCCTAAACTGGGTGAGGAAAAAGTGTTTCCTTGGCGTTTAAAGCTAGAAATTCGCGTTTTTTTAAATGGGACACCCTGTATATTATTACATTTTCAGATTCCCCATTTCAAGACCTACATTTTGAGCTAAATACGTATATGCAAAAGTGTTACAGTTTTTGAGATATTTAGCTTTAAAGGTGCGCTTGTCTTCCTAAACTGGGTGAGGAAAAAGTGTTTCCTTGGCGTTCAAAGCTAGATTTTTGCGTTTTTTTTAATGGGACACCCTGTATATTATTACATTTTCAGATTCTGCATTTCCAGACCTACATTTTGAGATAAATATGTATGGTGTTTAGTTTTGGATTTAAAGTCAATTTTCAAGCCTAAAAGTGGTTAATTGACTTGAAACTTGCTTTGCCAGTCAAATTGACATTTTCTCCAAAAAATTAAGAGAAAATTGTGCACGCAAAAGTCAAATTTCAAAAAGAAAGAAAATTTTGACATTTCTTACAAAAATTTGGGGAAAAATTGAGGTCTCTTAAGTCAAATTCCCAGAAGAAAGACCATTTTCATGGTTGAAGAGTCAAAAAGTGCATTCAACCATTCATATCTCTCTTATTTAGAAGATATCAAAAAACTGTAAAGAAAGATAATTGTAGTGAATTTTATTCTCTACAACATTGCTTCAGTTCACTTTTTCCCTAAAGGGTCAAGTAGGGGAGATATTTGCTAATAAACTGCCCTTCAAGCACTAAAGTGCTTAATTCTGCATTCAACCAATCAGATCTCCGTTATTTGCAAAGATATCAAAAAATGGTACAGAAATAGAGTTGTAGGGAGTTTTACTCTCTACAATATTGCTTCAGTGCACTTTTTCTCTAAAGGGTTGCTTAAAGGAGATATTTATTTAAAACCACCTATCAAGCAACTTTGCAAACAGTTTTCGTCTTGTAACTTCCTTTAACGGTGAATTAGGGCAAAAGTGCTTAGAAACAATCTTGTAGGGTGTAAAATTTCCTACAACTCTTTAATGTACGCTTTTGCTGTAACTCCTCAAACAACGAAGCTACACTCTGTTAAACCTACACTTTGGAGTTACTTGAAGCACTTGAGTGGACGCAGGCAGTTTTCGGCTTGTAACTCCCTTAAACAGCTATTTAGAACAAAACTGCTTGGAAGATGTCTTGTAGAGCGTGAAATTCCCTACAACTTTTCTTATTAACACTTTTGCGCTAACGCCTCAAATAACGGAGTTTTGAGGGAAAATTTGAGTTGCTGCACTTGCCGTTCTTTCTCCCGTTTCTCCCCCCCAAAAGCCACCACAGTCCTGATAAAGGTGAACACTTCTTCAGCAATGGAACCGGCGGTACCGTAGGCATCCAGTTCTTTTTGGGAAAACTTTGTGGTTAACTGAAAAACCCAAAAATACTACAAAAGTACTTTTTTGCTTGCCAAAACTTACAAAAGCGATTATTCCAATCGAAACGGTTGAAATCGGGAGAGAAATCAGGCAAATCAAGGCCAACTGCCAACCTTTGACCGTTGCTAGAGTAATGGCGGACACAAACGAGCCTACTAGGACCAGAAAAATTGGTACTTTTTCCCCAATTCCCTCCTCAAACCGCGAGAGGTCGCTGCAATAAGTTTTCTAGAGTTTTCACCTCAATTTTTGAGTTTGTACTCACTCAGTCATTCGGCTGGCAAAATCGCCGGAATTGTGCACGTCAAACCATGGAACGTCTTTGTTGAGGAGCGCTTGGAGGTATTTTGATCTCACTCTAAACACCTGCAAAGCAAACGGCCGTTAGCTAACGCCCGGAAAAAAACCGGTTTTTGGTCAATAACTCTCTTAAATCACCAATTAGAGCAAAAGTGCTCTCTTTCATTCTTGTAGAGAATTAAATTTCCTACAATTTTTATTTTTAGTGTTTTTTTGTTAGCTGGTCATATAAAGGAGATACGACCACTTGAAGCTAAACTGTCTTTTTTAGCTCTTTTGTGCCTCTATGCAATTTTTGGCAAATATCTCCCTTATACCACAATTTAGAGCAAAACTCCCCTCTTTCATTCTTGTACAGAAATAAATTTCCTACAATTTTCCTTCTTTATACTTTTTGTCTCACTCTACATACAAAGGAAATAGGACCAATTAAAGTTAGAGTTTAACACTTTTTCAATTAAAACATTCTGTATGTCGGTTATTTTTCAGTTTTCAGCGACCGTAAAAACCTCAAAATGTTCGTCCTGAACTGCTCTTTCACCTCCTGTAAACCGCGTCACGATTAAACATATACAGAGTGTTCAAAAATTCAAAAAAATCTCAAAAATTGTACAAACCTGTTTAACGGCCGTATAACTGAAGCACTCAGTGGCAATGTAATTGGTCACGAAAATTCCCACTCCTATCACAGTGCACCACAAGGAAAAATGGCTGATACCGTCCAGAAGATCGTCTTTGGCGGCGTTGTCACACGTTTCCGCCGAAACGTTGCCACATTTCCGCGCAAACTCAATCACCACGTCCGTCAAAGACCCAAACAGGATGTTGTTGAGGGGTTGGATGGCCCCCGAGCCTAAGGCCGAGACTACGCCAACCACCAGAAAACACTTTTCCCAACCGGTGGCAAATCTGTACTGAAAATGGCCAAAAAGTTAAAGTTAACTGGAGGTTAACCAGAAGTGTACGTACCAGGCCTAGGAATGATGAGGGTGGTATTTGCTCGGTTGTTTGGTCCTCCAAAGTGCTAAAAAGTTTGAATTACTGCTGATGTGCCCAACTTTGACTTGGCCTACTTACGGTTTGCCCAGGCCATTGTTCAAATCGATTTTTGCGTCTTTCGTTTTTTCTGTCATCTGCAAAAAAAAAGTTAGGTTAGAAGTCTGTCAACTGAAGCAAATTTGAGGTTACAATTTTTGAGTGTTTTTTTTTTGGACACCCTGTATACGCTGAATCGTGCTGAAGTTTACAGGAGGGCAAAGATTATTTAAAAATAAACATTTTGATTTTTTTACGGTCGTTGACACCTGAAAAACAACTGAGATACTGAATTTTCAAAATTTTCAAAAAAATAGTCCAAAAAAGTTGAATATCTCGTAAACCGTTACAGATACAGAAATTTAGCAAGAGAGCAAAAATGTTCAGAATACCTTTTTGTACCCAGCTGACCGGGTTTACACCAGTTCCATGTTACTAAAACGTAGTGTAAACGCAGTCAGTTTTGGCTGTATCATAGTTGCTAATTTAAGGCAAGTTTTTTCAAATTTTTGGACACTCTGTATATGTTTAATCGTTTTCCAATTTACGGGAAGTGAAAAAGCTTTTCAGGACAAACATTTTGAGTTTTTTACGGTCGCTGACACCTGAAAAGCAACTGAGATACAGACGTTTCAAAAAAAAGTAAAAAAAGTCGAATATCTCTAAAACGGTTAGAGATAGAAAAATTTAGCAAGGGACCAAAAATGTCCAGAATGTCTTTTTCCACCCAGTTGACTAAATTTACACCAGTTTCATCTACTTAAAATGAGGTAAACGTGGTCACAACTGGCAGAACGTCACTTTCAAATGCAGCTGTTTTTCCTTTTGTTTTTTGAACACCCTGTACATGTTTAATCGTGTCACGGTTTACAGGACGTGAAAAAGCATTTTAAAAGGAACATTTTGAGTTTTTTACGGTCGCTGAATCTCGAAAAATAACCGAGATACAAAATTTTCAAAATTTCGATGCAATTGTCAATTAATCGCACAGTGTTGCCAAACTGCCAAATTCTTCTAATTTAGTTACTGCAACATTGCCAAATTAAACATTTTGGTAATTACATTTCTACAGCGTTGCCAAACTGATAATTTTTTTCAATTTAGTACGAAATTATTGCAATGTTGTCAAATCCACAATTTTTGCAAAAACATACAATAATCACATTTTAACAGTGTTGCCAAACAGTTTAGTAGAAAATGATTGAAATGTTGCCTTTTTTGCAAAAACGAACTTCTACAGTGTTGCCAAACTGACTGAAACAATCGATCAACAAACTGAATTTGGCTAGAGGAAGCCAAACCTGTATAACAATAAGTTTGTGGCAATTTTCCTAGATATCTCAAAAATGGAAAAAGCAATCACGTTGAAACTTGCAGGGTGGTTAGAACCCTTCAAGGGCAACATTTTGTTAAGTATACACTTTTGACGTAAATCCCTTAGTTTTCCCGGAAAACGTCAAAAATGACAGCCAAGTCGCAACTAGGACAACCCTGGTTTGAACCGTTTTAACTCGGTTATTTTGACAGATACGTCAAAACGACCCGGAAACTGTCTGGTAGCTGACAGTTTAAGCTTTCAGAATCTGTCACTTTTTATGGGGATACCTGTCAGGGTAACGTCACTAGAGGGCGTCAAAGTTTCTTGGAAAAAACGTCAAAAACGACAGCTAAGAGCGACCAGAACAACCCTGGCTTTGAGTCCTAATAACTCGGCTATTTTGACAGATATGTCAAATTAACCCAGAAAATGATTGATAGCTCACAGTTGAAGCTTTCAGAATCTGTCACTTTTTGTGGGAATACTTGTCAGGGTAACGTCACTAGAGGGCGTCAAACTTTTTTGAAGAAAAGTCAAGCTGCGACTAGAACAACCCTAGCTTTGAACCCTAATAACTCGGCTATTCTGACTGATACGTCAAAATGACACAGAAACTGTCTGATAGCTGACAGTTTAAGCTTTCGGAATCTGTCACTTTTTATGGGGATATCTGTCAGGAAAGCGCCTCTAGAGGGCGTCAAAGTTACCCTTCCTTAAAACCACTTTAAACAGCAAAATCATGGTACTTGATAGTGTTTGGAGTAGTTTTTGGTGACTCTGGAATGTAATTTCTGTTTTTTTTTTTCAGAAAACACTAATTAAAATACACAAAAAAATAGTGAAAACTTACCTTTTATGTTTAAATGCTAGTTCACTAAGGAAAACACTAAAAATTGCACATTACGACACTATTTGGCCTGACAAAACACTGAAAACGTGGTTATATCGGAACAATTGATTACCTTTCATTAATATTAATCTGAATTGTTTGCTTCTTATCTTAATTACGAAAAATCGTAAGTTTAGATTGAATTGTAACACCTGTTTTTGACATTTTTTCTGATAATGTTATTGGATCAATAGAAATTGATTTTATTGTGGAAAAGTGATATTCAATTTTTTCTACGTATCATCAGCTAATCCTGGAATGTTTGGAATTAATTGTCATTGTGGAGCAAATGTTCAACTTTCAGACAAAATTTCAGTTTTGTATTTTTCAAAAAAAAAAGTTAAAATTTCATAACTCTCACTTAAACAGTTTTCGAGATATCTGCATAAGTGTACGAAAAAAATTAATCAACTTTGACGCCCTCTAGCGGCCAAACGGTGACACTTAGCGACCTCCGGACAACGTCACGTGATAGCCCTATTCATTACCCATCTACGATCATCTGATGTGTTTTTAGTAAATGACTCAGCTAACTGAGTTATTTACGATTTAGTGCCAAGGTGCATCGAGTTTTGCGCAAATTAGGCTTTTGACGTGACGGTGCGTTAATGGCGTCTGTCACGTTAGTGACATTTGTCACTTTGTTGCTATACAGCGTGTTTGAAAGAGGATTTCGACGGCTACAAATTGGTATTTTGAACCACCCTGTAACTGTCAAAATAACCGAGTTATAGCCTGTTGACGTAGAAACTGTCAAATACAAGACTTTTTTAATTTTAAAGGGTTTTTTGACAGTTGTGACGTAGGCATTACATCAAATGCAGTATCCTGGTGTCACGTGACCATTGTCAGATACGTCACAACTGTCAAATTAGCTGTCATTCCGGACGTAGAGCTGTCAAAATTCGGTCAAAAAAGCTTAAATCCCAATGAAACATGCTCTGGAAGTACAATTGACAAAAATTTGTGATTATGACACTAGATAACTGAAACTGTCACTTGTCAAATGTTGGCATAATTCAAAACTGTCAAAACTGTCAAAATTTGGTGAAAAAACCTTGAAACCCAATGAAATCTGATTAACAGCCCACATTTTTCTGAATTTGATGTCAATTTCCAGTTTTCAAGTCAATTTTCATGATTTTGACGTCAAATTTCAGTTCACAAGTAAATTTTCCTGAATTTGACATCAAAAAACGTCATAAATTGTAGCCCTTTAAACTGCCTTTTGACTAACCTAAAAAGTTTGTAATGTCAACTGTCAAAATAGCGTCATAATTTGACAGTAAAGTGACGTTGCAGTGAAATGCAGTTTTAAAGCTTTGTTCACTTTGACAGCTTCTATCTCGGTCATTTTGACAGTTACGTCACTCTAGTTTTAACCAAATTGTAGCCCTTTAAACTGTCTTTTTCCTGTCCTAAAAATTTTGTAGTGTCAACAGTCAAAATAACGTCATAATTTGACAATAAAGTGACGTTGCAGTGAAATGCAGTTTTAAAGCTTTGTTCACTTTGACAGCTTCTGTCTCGGTCATTTTGACAGTTACGTCACTCTAGTTTTAACCAAATTGTAGCCCTTTAAACTGCCTTCTGACTACGTAAAAAGTTTGTAGTGTCAACTGTCAAAATAACGTCAAAACTTGACAATATAAGTTGACACACTTGATGGAAGCTAAAAACACCAAAACAAGTGAATAAAACGCAGTTTTAGTGACAAATTGACTGAATTTATTTCCGCAATAATCTACTGAAATCGAAAAAACAGTAGAAAATCTGACAGTCCATGGTTTTCTACTCTTTTTTTTTCCACAATACAAATTTCGTCAATTTTAAGTGATTACACAGTATTGATACTTAAAAAATATGTTTTTTTGTACATTTTAGCTGGTTTTGGGTTAGATTTTAGGGAAAATAGGTCAAAAAACGGGAAAAAACAGCAAAATTAGACCATGAAAACGTCTAGAAAAGATGTATTTTCACTTTTTCACATACTATACTAACTATAAGTTTTATTATACACTATTACTATACAGTAAGGGTGGTTTGCACGTAATCGGTTAGATTATGGCGTTATTTACCGCTGGTGCAAATTTCAGCTCAATCCGATCAGTAGTTTCTGAGATATGGCACTTTGAATCTAGATTAGTCTGTAAATTGTTGTTATTTCCTTTAAAAATGTCAAAATTGCTGGTTGTGTCAAAGTGACAGCTGTCAAATTTAGTACAGTTATTGTCCTGGGTCAGGTTGACAGCTGTCAAAAATTCCCCTTCCATTCATTATAGTCAGTTTACGAGATATCCGACATTTTGGTTAATAGTAACTTTGGCAACACTGCCAATTATCGGAATGATGACGTACAACCACACTTACACTGGATATGCTATACTTACTCCATAAGAGTATAAAGGAGGAAAAGAAGCTGCCTGTCACTGTCAAAATATAGCCAAAAAACAGTGTTGCCATGTTTATCTGTCTTGATTTGACTCGTTTATTTTGACAGTCACTAACTCTGTCATTTTGACAGCTACAGGGTGGTTCAATATACCAAATTAAAGCTCTTGAAGTGCTCTTTTGATCACCCTGTATAGTAATGACAGGTGACGTATCAAATTAGCGAGTTATTTCATAATTTAGACAGTTTTGGGAAAAAGGTGTGAAATTGACAGTGCCCACTTTGACACGTAATATCTCCGTTGTTTTGACAGGTACAGGGTGGTTCAATACACCAAATTAAAGCTCTTGAAGTGCTCTTTTGACCACCCTGTATAGTGCCTACACAGGCAGCTTGTTATACCGCCAAAATTCACTAAAACTACAACCAAGCAGATCAGTTTAGTAATGGCGTTGCTCTTGGTGTTACACGATCAGATCGTAAAACGAAACGAACACAACTAGGGAGTTTATACAGGGCGAGTCAACTATATTTGAAAAATGTTAGGTTAGGTTAGGTTATTATTGCTTTTTAGGAAATTTAACCTAAAAATTAAACAATCTGAAAAAAGTTACTTGAGCATTGCCTACTAAGCATGATCCACCCGGTATACTAGTAATATCCCTAAATATTTTATAATACTTTATAATACTAAATGATATTTTTTGTAGAAGCATTTTTTTAATTAAATTAGTTTTAGTTGAAATATAATATAGTCGGAATCAAAGTAAAGTGGGATGACGTCACTGTAATGTTCGCTGAATTCTCTGGTCTTTGTTTTTTGGTGACGTCATCGCAATTTAATTTGACTTTTCCTTGTAGTTTAGGTGGAAAAAGGCGTAGTATCAAAAAATACTGAAAAAACGACCAAACTTCGGTAAATATGCTTCTTCCTAAACGCTAAAACTACCGAATACTGCGCTAGTGACGTCTGACGTGTGACACTAATGACAACTGTCAGCTGTCAAACGTCAAAATTGCCTAAGAAAAACCGGATAAATACGAGTTTTAAGAGATGATGCAGGAATTTCGTTTGCCATGTTTGTCCCTAATCTGCTGCAGGTGCTGTAGTTGGACGGCAGACGGGATCATGGGGGCGGTGCCGGCGTGGGAGGGTGTCCCAGGTCCCGTGGGACCGGTCGGAAGCGATTGTCGGCGGCGCCGACGCAGCGCAGGCGATAGATTGTACTTAACCTAGAAAAAACAAATTGTTCACCTGATGATGGTTTTTTTGGTCGAAACTCGGGTTTTTTCACGACTTAGAGCGATGACGTCAACGGGGGTGGATAAAGCAGGTTGTGAGCTTTCCAAAAATGTCCCCCCTTTCGGTTGTAAGTGTAACCGTTTGGCCGCTAGAGGGCTTTGAATGTGGCGGTTATTTTGAATCTTGTCTTTAAAAGTTAGTTGCGCACTGTAGTGCTCAGACCTGAATTACTCCGTGATTTAGACAGTTACTGAAAAAACTCATAGAATAAAACAGATAGAGCAGATTGCAAGCTTTCAGAAAATGTCCTTTTTTGCTTCAGTATCTTTCTCCGTTACGCCACTAGAGGGCGGTAAAAGTGACAGTTATTTTGAAACTGGTTTTTGCGCACTGATGTGTTCAGTTGTGAATTACTAGGTTATAGAAAAAGTTAGAAAGAAAAAGCATAGAAGGTAAAAGATAGAGCAGATTTCAAGCTTTCTAAAGATACCATCACGTGACCTAATATCGTGCAGCGTTACGTCACTAGAGGGCGTCAAAATCAACCTACCTTGGCTTGGGCGAGCAGTTCCTTGAACACTTTACTGACATTGACGTTATCCTTGGCCGAGGCTTCCACGAAACCGTTCTCCCAGTCTACAGTCACCACCGATTCCGTTGTGGCTGTATCCACCTGAAAAATACACAAAAATCTAACCTAGAAATTTTTGGAAAAAATTGAATTTTGTCCTGAAATTCACTATTTCAATTGGGACACCCTGTATATTATTACGTCATCATATTCAGCTCGTCATAACCTCAATCTTGACCTAACCTAACTTAACCTAACCTCAACAGTGTCTACTTGACCATAAAATACAGGTTAAATGGGAAGTTAATGCCAGGTGTCAAAAAAGGCAAAACACTCGGTATTTTAGAAAAAATTAAATATTTTTTTCACTGTTATAAGGATTTTAGGCTTATAATTCAATATTTAACGATATTTGTTAAAAAGCCGCTAGAGGGCAGCAAAATTGGCGGTTATTTTGAAATTTAACGGGTTAGCTGCGCACTGGTTGCTTCAAACCCAAATAACTAGCTTATTTGAAAAGTTACAAAAAAAACCATTAGAATGTGATAGACAGAGCGGATTACAAGCTTTCTGAAAATGTCCTTACTTAGGCTGATATCTGTCACCGTTGCGCCGTTAGAGGGCGTTAAAACCGACGGTTATTTTGAAAAAGCTTAGTTGCGCACTGATGTGTTTTGGAGCAAATTACTCCGTTATTTAAAAAGTTACAAGAAAAATGCATAGAAGGTAATGTATAGAGCAAATTGCAGGCTTTCCAAAAATGTGTTTACTTGCTTTAATATCTTACACCGTTATGCCACTAGAGGGCGTCAAAAATTTAAAACCTAAAAGACAGATCAAGTAAGGTTAAATAAAAATTCTGGGGCCAATAACGGACATTCTTCCGCTCTTCTTTTCTAACTCTTCTTCTTTTAAACATTTTTGGCTTTTGTACTACATCAGTCACGCTTCTTTCACTATTTCTGAGCAATTAGCCAGCTCAGTTTTCTGGCTGTTTGCCAAAGTAATTCATCATTCACACAGTGATTAATGGTTTTCAGTTAATCAACGTCAATTAGCTAAAGTGACGGGGAATTGGTTTCATTTGTTTTAGTTCCCATCGAGTGGTAATTTAATAAATTACGACGCGCTGTTGCTGTAAAAACAAAAATCGATTTTATACGTCTACGATTTGCCTAATTGGGTTTAAGTGCCTTATTTGACTGACATGGTATGGACTTTTATATGTCGATGGGTAGCCAGTGAAATGGGCTTTCCACCGATATGCAACATTGCATGATTGGTTGAATGGTTTGGCCGCTAGAGGGCTTCAAAGTTGACTAAAGTTTTCTGGTAAATTTTTTGTTCGAACCGGAATAACTGCCTTATTTGACTGACAAGGTATGGATTTTTATATGTCAATGGATAGCCAGTGAAATGGGCTTTCTAAAGACATGGCAACGTTGCTTTGTAAGTTGCACGGTGTGGCCGCTAGAGGGCGTCAAAGTTGATCAAAGTTTCCTGTTAAATTTTCATGCACTGTTTCGTTTCAACCTAAATAACTTCCTTATTTGATGCATAATGTAGTAACATTTATATGTCGATGGATAGCTAATGAAATGGGCTTTTTAATGATGTGGCAACATGGGTTGGTATGTCAATATACAGGGTGATACAATAAAAAAAATTTTTTTGTCAAATCACCCTGTATATACTTTTCACATATTATTTCATTTAAAATGAAACAGAGTAGTAATTTTAATGTTACTTTCTCTCTCTAACGATGTTATTATGGGAATTTGCTTTAAAACCAAAGACGCGGAAACCCATAAAACTGGGGGGACGTAAACGTATAAAAGGCGGGTCGTAAAGCTAAATTACAGCCCGACCAAATGGCTTGTATTACTTGGCAAAAAGACCGTGTAAAACCCATTTACAGACCTAGTTTGATTCGCGCTAAAATCGGTTGAAATTTGTGAAAAAAATAACGTATAACTTTGGCGCCCTCTAGCGGCCAAACGGTACAACTGATCGAGGTGATTTCAACGTCACGTGATAGCCCCATTCAATATCTACATATTATCATCTTAGAAAATTTTCGCTAATGTTTCAAATAAGCCAGTTATTGAAGATTGGGTGGAAGGGTGTCAAGAAAAGTTGATGAAAACTCTAGTTCAACTTTGAAGCCCTCTAGCGGCCAAACGGTACAACTTATCGAGGTGATTTCAACGTCACGTGATAGCCCCATTCAATATCTACATTAAATGATCTTGGGTGTTTTTCGCAAAAAGTTAAAATAAGCGAGTTGTATACCATTTAATTTTTTTTAAAAATTTGTTAATTTATATAATTTTTGTAGATATTACGCACGCCCTCGGGGACAATGTAAATAGAATTCGGAGCGTGCGGAATGTCTTCAATAGCCGTAAAATACCCCAAATTCGACCTTATAAAGCCTGGATAATATAAAACTTTTATCCACTCGAAAATGGGGAAAATGGAGTAACCTTTTTATCTAAAATAGGCCTTTTGAATATACAATGGAGGAATCACTAAAAGCAGGGACTTTCCGGAGATTTTATGTTCATTTTTATGTTATCATTCATAAATTCGTTCAGAAATACCAAAAAAATGCTTCAAAATCAGTCAAAAATAACAAAAAAAAGTGCAAAAACTGCTTTGATAGCTCTATTACAAAAGGTTGTAACAGTTGTATGTTTGACGCCCTCTAGCGGCCAAACGGTGCAACCCACAAAGCAAAATTGTCATATCTTTAGAAAGCCCATTTTATTAGCTATCAATCGACATATAAATGTTCATAAATTATGCATTAAATAAGGAAGTTATTAAGGTTGAAACAAAACAGTGCATGAAAATTAAACAGAAAATTTTAGTAAACTTTGACGCTCCCTAGCGGACAAACCGTGCAACTTACAAAGCAATGTTGCCATATGTTTAGAAAGCCTATTTCATTAGCTATCCATCGACATATAAATGTTCATACATTATGCATTAAATAAGGAAGTTATTTAGGTTGAAACGAAACAGTGCATGCAAAGTGCAAGGAAAATTTCACTTTTTCCTCTTTTCTGGCAAAACCAAGCGATTTACACAAAAAGTGTATTCTTAACAAAATGCAGATTTTAAGGTTGTTCTACCAATCCTGCAAATTTCAACTCGATACCTCCTCCCGTTTTTGAGATATCGGCAAAATTGTATGCACGAATACCAAAAGACTGGATATGTAGCAATCTGGAGGCTTTTACGTCCATTTCCAGCCATATTTAATGGCGGAAATCCAGGAAATGGACGATTTTCTTCCAGAAACATCTCCTAAACTATCATTCTTATGTTAAATGGTTATACACTAACAAATGACTGTATCCAGAGCAGAAACGTTACCTAAATTGCTTTGTTCCGCACTGGGGAATCTAATATTTAAGGGTGATTCTGCGGTTTTCCAGTGTTGCCACATGTATTATTTGTGGTTTTTTTGGGTGAAACAACATCTGCTTTACGTCTACGTGCGTTTGAGCGGCTTGATTGAGTCAAATTGGGCTGTTTTTGCCTCAAAACGTCAGTCAAGTGACAGGACAGTACTGGTAGTGCAACTTTGCCGCCCTCTGGCGGCCCAACCGCATTACTAACCAACCAATTTTTATACCTCAATGGAAAGCTGATTTTCTGGACTATCCATCGACATATAAAAGTCCATACAAAGTGTCCAAAATGAGCGAGTTATTTAAGGTTAAATGAGTTGGTGCACTGAAATTTTGAGAACAGTTCAAAAACTTGACCGCTTTCCCTTTAACCCTTAATAACTCCCTTATTTCAACCCTTACGGCAAAAAGTAAAAGAAGGTAAATTATAGTACAGATTTAGGGCTTTCCAAAAATGTGCTTTAAAAAGACCTAGTTGCCTCCCGCTTGCCGCTAGAGGACGCTCAAACAAACTTACCTCGCGATTACCGGTAAGATCGATTTTATTGCCAACGACCACAATGGGAACATTGGTCGAACACTTGGTCTCGTGTATTTGATCCCTCAACGCTCTCGCCTCCTCAAAAGTGTTGGCATCGGTGACGTCATAAACGAGGACGAAAGCGTCCGCGGACGATATGGACAACGCCCTCATTGCTGGAAATTCGTACGCCCCTGACGTGTCCAGAATGTCTAAGGTTAGGTGAACCTGAAGAAAAAATGGTAAAAATCAGAAAAAATGCTTTGATTTTAATTAGCGAGTTCCTGATGATCCGATTGTGACGAAACTTTGCCTACTAAAACTAGACACTTTCATCTATAAACACTGAAAATTTCAACTCGATTCATCCAGTAGTTTCTGAGATATTTGACATTAAACTAGCTTGCTGTCTAAACTGTCTTACCTGAAAACATGCACGTACTTTGACATTTTTAGTGACAGCTGTCAAAAAGTGACAACTGTCAAATTTAGTACTAGTAGTCTAGTCTGTCACTGAAGTGTTAAAACTGTCAAAATGCACTTCATAGAGCTATAAAACTATAAAACACACTTCGAAGTGAGCTTGGTCAGTTTAAATATTTTTTCGACTTTTACACCTCCATGAGTAGCATTTTGACAGTTTTCCAGCTAAAACTGACAGTTTGACAGACAGTCGAAAACAACCACAGTCAACAGTTTGAGAATCACTGATTTTCCACTCATTTCACTCATAAAATGCTAATTAACCTCATTTTGAATTAGAACGCCGTTTTAGCACAAATGAGAGGTTTTAAACAGTTTGAGAACCACTGGAAACACTCTGGATGTTCTCTGTAAGCAAAAATGTCAAAAAACCGTTTGAAAACCACTGATTTTCCACTCATGTCACTCATAAAATGCTAATTAACCTCATTTTGAATTAGAACACTGGTTTTCTCTGTAAGCACAAATGAGATTTTACACTCATGGTTTAAACAGTTTGAGAACCACTGGGTTCTCTGTAAACACTCTGATTTTACACTCTGGATGTTCTCTGTAAGCAAAAATGTCAAAAAACCGTTTGAAAACCACTGATTTTCCACTCATGTCACTCATAAAATGCTAATTAACCACATTTTGAATTAGAACGCTGTTTTTGCAAAAATTAAAGGTTTAAAACAGTTTGAGAACCACTGGTGCCACTTTGAGAGTTCTCTGGAAACTAAAAATGTCAAAAACAGTTTGAGAACCACTGATATCCCAATAATTGGTCACGGATGCCCTAGAACGTAACGATTTCTACTACTGTCATTTTGACAGCCCATAACTCGGTTATTTTGACAGGTATCGAGTTGATTTTTTTGACAGATTGCAGCCCAGAGTGTTCCCTACAAACTGTCAAATGACAAGTTTGTACGAAAAACGTCAACTAACCGAGTTAATGGACGAAAATATCCGAGTTGCACTGACAAGTTGAGATTAGCACTTCTGTAACTTTGACAGCCCATAACTCGGTTATTTTGACAGGTATCGAGTTGATTTTTTTGACGGATTGTAGCTCAGAATGTCCTCTACAAACTGTCGCCCCCAAAAAACTCACCCCTTGTACGTTAAAATCCCCGTGATGCATCTCCTCCACCGTTCTCTTGTATTTGGGGGAGAACGTTCCGTAGAGAAATTGACTGATAAGGGAGGATTTCCCCACTTTGGCCGCCCCCATAACGACGATTTTATGCCGAACATTGCCGACAGGTGGCGCTTCCTTGTCCAGCGACTCGGCGTCCTCGCTTTTTTGCGATCTGAACACCCTGTAAACAGTCCAAGCCAGATTGTTCTGCGTCACTGCGTTCAAAGTGTCAAAAGTCACGAAATTCACACGGGACACCCTGTATATTTTTACATCAGTGAATAGAGCACACTCAGAGCTACACAGTGACCCAAAATGTGCTCTACAAAAAGTGTCCCGTTTCCGAGATATTTGAGGTTAAAATCAGTTTTCCAATTTAATTAATTATTTTTAATTGATTAATTTCTGACTTGGCAACACTGTACTGGCAGGTTGACAGATGACAGAAACAGTCACGTGACCAGAAAAAGGTAGTTTCAACCGTAAAAATTCACTAAATCTAATTTAGACAGTGATGAAGGCGAAAATGGCAAAATATAGACCACGTGACCAAAAAATGGCAAATTCTGACTTGGCAACACTGTACTGGCAGGTTGACAGATGACAGAAACAGTCACGTGACCAGAAAAAGTCAGTTTTTACTGTCAAAATTCAAAAAAATCTAGGTTACAGTGATGTGTAATGGGTTTTGTGTATGTACTTTTTGAAATTCAATATCTCGGAAACGTGATGAGCTAGAAAGTTGAGTTTTGGCTCGTTATATGGAATTTTTCATGCTCTTTCTAATAGCGTTTGAATGAATTTCATTGCAGTTCAAATAAGAACACTACGGCCTGCCAAATATTGAGATAGAAGTAGGCCTTAACCAAATGCTAGTATGGTAGTTTTGAACTTTAATATCTCAGAAACGGGAAGAGCTAGAGAAGCGATTTTTGGCTCATTTTAGTGCAAATTTCATGCTCTTTCCAATGACGTTTGAACGAAATCGATTAAAGTTCAAATAAGGGCAGAATATTAAAAAAATGCAATTTTTGTCAAAAGCGCCTCTATGGGGGTGGTTTTGAATTACCTGTTGTGATGGTGCCGGTCATCATCTTCGGGTTCTTCTTTGAGAAAAGATGGCTGCAAACTGAACCTTCTTCGGAACTGGTGTCTGCCCTTCATTTGGCCTAGGGCAGGATTTGCCAGTGGGTGTTTTCTGTCCAGAATTTTCTAAAAAAAAAAGTTCAATTTCCATGCACTGTTTCGTTTGAAGTCGATTAACTTTCTTATTTGACGATACGTTTGAACTGATTAACTTTCTTATTTGACTGACAATTTATGAAGTTTTATACGTCAATGGATAGCTAATGAAATGGGCTTTCTGAAAATATAGCTTTATGGGTTGATATGTTAAACCGTTTGACCGCTAGAGGGCGTCAAACTTGAGCAATGTTTTCTGCTCAATTTTGCACTGATGTTTGAAAAATACTTGTGCAGTTTGGCAACATTGCATTTTAATTAGTAAACACACTGTATAGAATTTTGGAAAAATGTCAAATGTCAGCAAAAAAACAGGTCACGTGACACTTGAAATTAAATTCCCAATATCGACAATTCTTACGGTTTCTGAGATATTAGGCTATTTTTGCCTTAAAACAACTTCAACCAAGCATAACTCGGTTGTTTAGGAAAATATCAAAAAAGTGCAAAAGAGGAAAGTTGTAGGGAATTTCATTCTCTACCAGATTGCATCAGGGTACTCTTGCCCTAAAGGGCCTTCTAAGGGAGATATTCCCTGAAAACTGGGACAAAACAAAGAAAATGCAAGTGAAACACCCTGTATATCAGGGATTTGCCACGTTCGAAAATTAATTAATATACACACGCAACAAACCGATACATCTGGCGGTGACAACCTTGTATCTATTAATAGATTGTCAATTCCCGGACTATTTCCGATTAATCATGACATATGGTGGATATCCATGTTGCGGTATTGATTTGAATTTTTGTCTGTCCGGTCCTGGAAATGTGGATTTTTGTAATGCAATTTGATCAGGATTGTAGAGCGTGGAATTCTCTATAAATCTCTAATTTACACTTTTGCTGTAGCTCCTCAAATAACGGAGCTACGCCCTGTTGGAGTTGCTGTAGCACTTGACTGCAATGCAGACAGTTTTCGGCTTGTAACTCCCTTAAATCACCCTTTAGGGCAAAAGTGCTAAGAAGCAATCTTGTAGAGCGTGAAACTTTCTACAACTCTCCTTATATACACTTTCGCTGTAACTCCTCAAATAACGGAGCTAAATGGAAAAAATTGTGTAATAAACACAATTTATTAATATAATTTTTGCCCAAATTTACTTTTTGGTTTACTCATTTGTTTAGTTGTGATAAGATAACTTTGTTGTGTTAATATTTGGGATGACTCATTGTCAGTCAATAAGGAGAAAAGTCTAATGTTAGTCGAGTTATTTGAAGTCAAATTGAGCAGTGTCAAAATTAGTTTGACATAAAAACTCTGTTGATTTTGACGCCCTCTAGCGGCCAAACGAGTAAACAAATTAACTAAAGGGGGGATATTTTCTGAAAACTGACACTTTGGGCTACATTTTTGCTTCAATGACATTTTCACGTCAACTGTCAAATAAGCGAGTTATTCAAGGTCAAAGTGAGCAGTGTCCAAAAATTAGTTTGTCATTAATTTGTCGCCCTCTAGCGGCCAAACGACTAAACAGATTAACTAAAGGGGACATTTTCTGAAAACTGACACTTTGGGCTACATTTTTGCTTCAATGACATTTTCACGTCAACTGTCAAATAACTGAGTTATTCAAAGTCAAAGTGAGCAGTGTCAAAATTAGTTTGACATAAACCGTACATAACTTCAACCCCTCGTAACTCGGTTATTTGGCGAAATTTAAGGAAATGCCAAGAAACAAAAATTGTAGGAAATTCAATTTTCTATCATATCACTGGAATGGTATTTTGCCCCAAAAGGTCTCAGAATGAAGATATTTGCTTTGGAATGTTTAGTGGTAACAAAGGTAGTAATTTACGTATTATAGAATCAACTATACATTACAGTACCGTATTCAGAAAATTTCATCAAATAAAAAATAGTTTCAAGTGTAAATTAATTCAGTTTTTCAGAAAATACAGGGTCGTATTTGGAAAATTTTACAAATTTACTTTTTCCTGCTTGTTATGATTACAGGACCGTACTTGGAATGATTTTTAATGCAATTTTCACTGTAAAACTCCTGTTTTTGTTAAATTTACGTGTAATTTTGGCTGTAATCCAATAGAAAACAACCAATAGATTGATTTAATGTTATCTGTATTGTTTCTGGACAAATACGGTCCTGATAATCAATATTCCCGACTATTAATAAAAACATGTTTTGTTTGCCTAAGTAGGTCATCTGTTTTCCTTTCCTATACAACTTTGTTTGCGTCTGATTACGTTCGAATTGTCGAAAACTACTGTAAACAATGGTTTTGTGCTGAAATAATTGGGTCAATTTTGGCGCCCCCTAGCGGGAAAACAGTGACAGCTAGAGGGATGGTTTCGACGCCAGTCGATAGCCCCTTTTTTTAGCTACTTTTAACCTTATTATGTATTTTTTTCAATTATTTCAAATAAGCGAGATATTTAGGGTTAAAACGAGTGGTGACATTGTGTGATTTTTTTGACAAATTTCAGAAAACTGTCATTTTTTGACGTTTGACAGTTGTGAGAAGAAAGTGTTTCAACACATTTCAGTGTCTTAAAAAAAAGTGTCTAAATTACTTTTTTCGAAACTGAATAATTAGTGGCGGAAAGTGCACTTTCCGCACGGGAGTGAGAAAAACACTTAAATCAGGATTGTTTTTTCGGTAGTGTCATAGTTAAGTTTAACAGAGCGAAGCTCTGTTATTTGAAAAGATACAGGAAAAGTGTAAAACAGAAAGTTGTAGGAAATTTCATGCTCTACAAGATTGATTCTAAGCATTTTGGCCCTAAAGGTCCGTTTAAGGGAGTTAAAGGCCGAAAACTCGCTGAAAAACTCGGTTTTCTCTGGAAGACGTTTAATTAATCCTGAAGGATTTTCCCCCCATTTTTTTTTGCATAAGACGACGATTTTCCTTGAAAAGCTGCGATTTTATCTCAGACTGATAACGATTTTAATGTAAAAAGTTGAGAGTCGTTAAAGTCGAAATTCGCTTAAAATAGAATCCCACACTAATGGGATTTGCCGTTGTAGCCAAATGTAGTGTTAAGCGAAACTAGACTTTAATGAAATTTAATTTAAATTTAGTTAAAAATGATTAACAATAATATTATTAAATTTTTGAATATTCTTAATCCTACCTTGTCAAAGTGACAGATTTGCACTAAAAGTAAAAAAAACATTAATCAACTTTAAAGCCCTCTAGCGGCCAAACCATTCAACCAATCAAACCGTGTAATCATATCTTCAGAAAGCCCATTTAATTAGCTATCCATCGACGTATAAAACTTCACACATTGTCAATCAAATAAGAAAGTTAATAAGGTTTAAACAAAGCAGTGCATACAAATTGGGCTGAAAACGTTAATCAACTTTAAAGCCCTCTAGCGGCCAAACCATTCAACCAATCAAACCGTGTAATCATATCTTCAGAAAGCCCATTTAATTAGCTATCCATCGACGTATAAAACTTCATACATTGTCAGTCAAATAAGAAAGTTAATAAGGTTTAAACAAAGCAGTGCATACAAATTGGGCTGAAAACGTTAATCAACTTTAAAGCCCTCTAGCGGCCAAACCATTCAACCAATCAAACCGTGTAATCATATCTTCAGAAAGCCCATTTAATTAGCTATCCATCGACGTATAAAACTTCACACATTGTCAATCAAATAAGAAAGTTAATAAGGTTTAAACAAAGCAGTGCATACAAATTGGGCTGAAAACGTGCGGCCAAACCATTCATAAACCGTGTAATCATATCTTCAGAAAGCCCATTTAATTAGCTATCCATCGACGTATAAAACTTCATTGTTAATCAAATAAGAAAGTTAATAAGGTTTAAACAAAGCAGTGCATACAAATTGGGCTGAAAACGTTAATCAACTTTAAAGCCCTCTAGCGGCCAAACCATTCAACCAATCAAACCGTGTAATCATATCTTCAGAAAGCCCATTTAATTAGCTATCCATCGACGTATAAAACTTCGTACATTGTCAGACAAATAAGAGAGTTATTCAGGTTAAAGCAGACAGTTTCCATTACATTCATTACGTTTTATTGTTCCTGTAAATTTCGGATTAAACCTTCTAGAATGTAAACAAAACCGTTAATCCTAAGAGATGTGTAGGCATGTTGTTGTTGTTTTACCTGGAAAAACACATTTTCAAGCTAATTTGCACGTTTCTGTGGAAAAGTATACAATTTCATAATTTAGTGGCATATGATACACATTTTTTTTATAATTTTTTTTTTTTCATTCAGATTGGATTTAACTGCTAAACTGGCTGGAAAAATAGGAAAAACTGGCTTTTCCAAGCATATTTTTAGATGCTTTTAAGCCGTTTTGCACAGCACAAAGCCGTAACATAAAGGGAACCGTTGTAACTGAATTACCTCGTAAATAATCGAATTAATAATCGTCCGAGAGATTGAATTTGCTCTGGAGTATTGTTTTCAAGGTAAATTGCTCGTTTTCGCCAAGGATTTGCATAAAAAACCTTATTTTGTGACACGTTTTTAGAACTGAAGTAGTCTGTTTTGTTTAATCGTCCCTAACTCGGTTATTTTGACAGGTACGTCAAAATGTCACAGACACACAATTGTAGCCTGGAGTTTATGCTTTCAGAAAGTATTTCGCACAAAAAGTTGTAACTTTTACCGTTTGGCCGCTAGAGGGCCTGAAAGGACCAGACGTCAACGGTCTGAGTAATCGCAAAGTGTTGTCTAAGACGTTTTCTTACGAAAATCTGTCCAATTTGACAGCTGTCACTTTTGTAACCTTAAAGGATCGAGTCAGTGGACCCTCCAGGATTTTTTTCAGAATTTCTACTTTTACAGTTTGACCACCAGAGGGCGTTGAACCTTTATTTTGACACCATTTTGAAAAATCACCCATAACTCGGTTATTTTGACAGGTACGTCAAAATGTCACAGACACTAAATTGTAGCCTGGAGTTTAGGCTTTCAGAAAGTATTTTGCACCAAAAGTTGTAACTTTTACCGGTTGGCCGCTAGAGGGCCTGAAAGGACCGCACGTCATTGGTCTGAGTAATCGAATCGCAAGGCGTTGTCTATATTCGCGAAAATTTGTCAAATTTGACAGTTGTCACTGTTGCAAGTTTAGTGGTGCTTTAAGAAATTTTCCAGAATTTTTACTTTTCCAGTTTGACCGCCAGAGGGCGTTTTGATATCGTTTTTAAAAAGCACCTATAACTCGGTTATTTTGACAGGTACGTCAAAATGTCACATAATCAAATTTGTAGCCTGAAGTATAAGCTTTCATAAAATATGCTCACTTACAGTCGTAGCTGTTACCGTTTGGGCGCTAGAGGGCGTGAAAGCTAATCACAAATTACTGTCTAAAACGTTTTTTTGTCAATTTGTCTTTCTGGTAGGTAAAATTTTGACAGCGCTTTTCTCCCTGACTGTATCTGAGTTTAAAGTGTTTTTTTATGTCATTAGATAGGAAATTTAATGAGGATTCCAAAAATGTACTTAAAACTGTCATTTTCCCACTCCAAGTGGGTTTTACAATCAATTTTGTCCCTGACTGTCCTTTAAAACTGTCTTCTTGACAGGTCAAATTTGACAGCGTTTTTCTCCTGACTGTACTAAATTTTGTAGTGTTTTTTTATGCCGTTAGATAGGAAATTTAATGAGGATTCCAAAAATGTGCTTAAAACTGTCATTTTCCCACTCCAAGTGGGTTTTACAATCAATTTTGTCCCTGACTGTCCTTTAAAACTGTCTTCTTGACAGGTCAAATTTGACAGCGTTTTTCTCCTGACTGTACTAAATTTTGTAGTGTTTTTTTATGTCGTTAGATAGGAAATTTAATGAGGATTCCAAAAATGTACTTAAAACTGTCATTTTCCCACTCCAAGTGGGTTTTACAATCAATTTTGTCCCTGACTGTCCTTTAAAACTGTCTTCCTGACAGGTCAAACTTTGACAGCGTTTTTCTCCTGACTGTACTAAATTTTGTAGTGTTTTTTATGTCATTAGATAGGAAATTTAATGAGGATTCCAAAAATGTACTTAAAACTGTCATTTTCCCACTCCAAGTGGGTTTTACAATCAATTTTGTCCCTGACTGTCTTTAAAACTGTCTTCCTGACAGGTCAAACTTTGACAGCGTTTTTCTTCCTGACTGTACTAAATTTTGTAGTATTTTTTTATGTCGTTAGATAGGAAATTTAATGAGGATTCCAAAAATGTACTTAAATCTGTCATTTTCTCACTCCAAGTGGGTTTTACAGGCCTTACCTTGGTAAATGGTAATTCTGGCACAACTTTCCCCCCCCCAACACACGGAAAACTGGAGGAAAAACACTGGAAAATCGCGTAAAAACCGCGTTTTTTCGCGGATCCAGATTCGATCCAGACCAACAGGTTGGACGTAATCGTTCAGACTGTTCCCGGATCCAGGTTTTCGTCGTCCGGGAATGCGATTGCGCAATGCATTCGGCGTTCTCCAGTGAAATCAACATGTGTGTGCCAAAAGCTGTTGCAATTGACGAAAAAACAAGGAAAAACCGGTTTTTTGCGGTGGTTTCAACTGTTGCGGTGCCACTGGCGGCCTCACAGTCGATGCTCGATTGTTTTCTCTTCGTGTCCAGCGGTTCAAACAAGTTATTGTTGTCCCTCAAACGCCTGGAGGTTTTCCAGAAGAGTTTAAACTTTGACGCCGCTTTTCTCCCTGACTGTACCAAATTTTCTAGTGTTTTTTCAGGTTATTGGATAGGAAATTTAATGAAGATTCCAAAAATGTGCTTAAAACTGTCATTTTATCACTCCAAGTTTGTTTTACAAGCGATTTTGTCCCTGACTGACTCAATTCAATTTTTAGCTCCACTGGTGCAGTTTTTGACAGTTACGACACTGTCACAACTGGAAGTGTTTGAAAATGTCACCTGTCAAATGTGACATACGTCAAAAATGTCAAAAACAGGGTGAATTTTTGGATAATTACTGCATTACTGCATTTACTTGCATTTTTTCAATTTTTATAGGCGCAATTTACTGCTATTCGTCCGGAATTTTCATCCTCGGCACGGGAAAATCAATTGAATCAACCGTACCGGCAAAGCTTGAGCAGGAATTCAAAAATGTATCAATTCCCCCTTAAATTACATTTATTTTACTAGGGATGTGCGGCAAGTATCGATTTTTTGATCTCGATAATTTTTTGTTCAGTGTTTCTGGTGTATTTTTTTGCGAATATCTCCCTTAAACCACCATTTAAGGAAAAACCGCCCTCCTGCGTTCTTGTAGAGAATTAAATTTCCTACAACTTTCGTTCTTAGTGTTTTTTTGCTAGCTGCCCATACAAAGGAGTTGCAACCGATTAAAGTTGATGTTAAACTGTTATTTTAGCTTTTTTGAGTTTCTTTCCACTTTTTGGTAAATATCTCCCTTAAATATGGATTTAGGGCAAAACTGCCCTCTTTTACTCTTGTAGAGAATTAAATTTCCTACAACTTTCATTCTTAGTGTTTTTTTGCTAGCTTTGCATACAAAGGAGATACGACCCACTGAAGTAGTATTCAGTAAAAAATCTTAAGTTAGGGTTTTTAGCGTTATTTTTTGGGTTAATTTAGTGATTTTTAGGTTAGGAAATTCGTACAAAAATACAGAAATCTGGAAAGTAACTAGAAAATAAATCAAATTCTGTTACAGAGCAAAACTGGACCAAAATATGATATTTTTCAATTCCCTTTCGTAATCATTGGCTTGGATATAAATAGCTTCTCTCTCTCTGTCTAAACCCCTTACGGGAGCAACACTTGGCTAACAAATTGAATTTCTGGGAAAATTGAATGTCACGGAGATCCTGACGATTTTATGTCACCGACCAATCGAAGTTTAATAGAATTGCTCGTGTATGGTATCGAAGGCAACAGCTTGGTTTGGGTGGGAGATGTCGCAAAACTGACCGCGGAAATGAATTCTCGACCCCAAATTAGTCGAAAACGACCCTTTACTCGGCATTCTAGCCCAAAGTTGAAACTGACAGACGCCAGCCAAACGTCAAATGTCAAGAAATCGCGCGTGACAGCTGACGTTTATACGTCAAAACTGTCAAAACACAGACAGCGGAGCTGGAAAAGTTTGAACTAACTCGAGAAGAACTTAAACTGACAGTAGAAGTAAAAAGTTTCAAAAACTTTTGGTTTTCCTAACTCACGACACGCATTTTGACAGTTGTGACGTAAATATGTCAAGGTTTTGGTGTTTTAGTACCACGTGACACCTGTCATCTACGTCAGAGCTGTCAAATACCAGCAAAACTGACACATTGGAGCTATACAGTTCAACATTTAAAACTCTTGGATTTCCGTAGGAACAAGTGGAACTTTATAGCTTTACGGCATTTTGACAGTTGTGACGTAGCTTTAAGGTGTCTTAATCCTACGTGACACCTGTCATGTACACACGTCACAATTGTCAACATCATGGCGGATATCAGTGACGTTTCTAAGTACAAGTAGGTTAAGTGCACCGTTTCACTCAATCGCGAATAACTCGCTTGTTTGAACTTTTATCGAAAAACACATCAGATGATCGTTGATAGGTAATGAATGGGGCTATCACGTGACGTTGACCGGACCAGGTTAGGTTGTAGCGTTTGGCCGCTAGAGGGCGTCAAAGTTGAACAAAGGTTTTACAACCACTTTCTCGTCCATCTCTCTCTATTAATTAAATCGTAGGGGTGGTAGGGGAAATGGGGGACAGAGTTTTGCCTTTGTGGACGATCCATTAGACATGGAAAAAAACCGATTGCACCGGAACAGCGAAATGGAAATGATTGATGTATTGTACTTTATGGAGGAAAAGCAAGGACCGATCCAATTTCCTCGTGTTTATTTTATCACAGCTCGTCTGAGCTATTTTAATTGAACTTTCCGATGAATTTGGGTCAAGAAAACACACGGTTAATTAACTTCACGACTATTTTTATTGCCTGATTGGTTTAAATCGATCAAAAAACGAATTAATTCCGGTGGATTTCATTTTTTTTTGACAGGCCCAAACTTTGACGCCCTCTACTGGCCAAACAAAGCAACTAATCCAGTAACAAAACATATTTTTGGAAAGCTTAGAATGTAAGCTACAAGTTAGACTAAATGACATTTTGACGTAACTTGTCAAATAAGCGAGTTATTCAGGGTCAAAGTAAAGAGTGACAAAAATTATGTGTTTTTGGGATTCCCAAATTTTGACGCCCTCTAGTGGCCGAACAAAGCAACTGATCCAGTCAAAAAAGCATATTTTTGGAAAGCTTAGAATGTAGGCTACAAGTTATGTTAAATGACATTTTGACGTAACTTGTCAAATAAGTGAGTTATTCAAGATCAAAACAGATAGTGACAAAAATGATGTAATTTGAAAAGCACTTTTCATTTTAATTAAATACAACGCTGCAAAAAATTTAGAAAGTTTCTGTCAAACGTTAATTTGGCAACATTGCACATGGGCAATATTAATGGCAACATTGTCAAAGTTATGAAAAAATAAAAAATGTGACATTTAAAGAAATTTCAGTTTGGCAACATTGTACAAATTCAATTAATATAAAGAAGAAACACTTTAACTTAAACAATGTTGCCAAATTGTCGTTATATTTCAACTAAATTTCTAGACATTTTTCTCCCGCTCCGCGGCGTTGCCACACTGACATTTTTTTTCAATTCGTAATCAGATTTTTGCAATGTTGCCAGACTGAATTAAAAAAAAAATCAAACAGTAAAATTTTTACATTGTTGCCACATTGTTATTTATTTCTCAACAGAAACAATCACGTGATCATAAAAATTTTGTTTGACAGAGTGACGGCTGTCAAATTTTGAGTCAAAATGACAGCTGTCAAAATGTCAGCTAGGTGACTCTGCAAAGAGAAACAATCACGTGATCATAAAATTTCGTTTGACAGAATGACGGGACAATGACAGCTGTCAAAATTTGGGACGTGCGTCAAATTGATCGTCAAATGTGTGAAAAAGCTGAAATACCAAAAGTACAGGCCTGGTAACAATTAAAATTATTAAATTAACTAATTCATTTTAGAATAAAAAAAAAATCAAAAACAGGATCGGAGTGGCCCAAAATTAAACGAAAAAAACTGAAAAAACCTCAAGTACGGACCGGTTTCCGCCCTGTTCTGACCCCCTTAAGACTGAATATTCAGGGCGTTTAAACGGGTAAACATACCCGAAATACACTGTGAATGAAACGTTTTGGTGGGAGGGATTTACAAACTTTGTACGTTTTAATTTCCCGTTCGTTTCACGATTTTTCCAATCAGTTGGAAAGTTCGTTTGCAACGATCAAGCACGGAATTTTCCTCGAAAAGCCAGTTTTCGCGCTGATTCGAAAAATTATGGTGGTTTTGGACGAATCCACGGAAAATTTCATCGTAAACGTTCCGGAGAAAGAAGTGGTGGACTTAAAACAACGAGTAAGTATTGATTGAGCGAAAAAATATAGTAAAAACCACCGCAGTAGGCATGTATGGCGAGAATCAAGGTAATTGCCAGAACGTCACAAAGTAACAGTACACTGAAGTTTGTATAATTTAAAAAACGGATTTTATAGCTTTACTGTCGTTTGACAGTTGTGACGTACATATGTTAACACTAAGGTGTCTTAGTACCACGTGACACCTGTCATGTACACGTCACAACTGTCAAATATAGTCAAAACTGACAGGACAAGCTTAAAACAGATGTTGTGCAGTACTAAGTCCAGGACGGTTTTATAGCTTTATGGTGCATATTTTGACAGTTATGCCTTTAAATGTCAATATTGTCACAGTCCTAGTATTATGTGACACCTGTCATTTGCCCCATAACTGTCAAATATTAGCTGTACAGACCGTAGAAATATAAAGTTGCAAGTTAAAACTCTCAACAACAAAAAAACTGAACTTTACAGCTTTACGGCACGTATTTACTCAGTTTTGATGTAGATCTGTCAACGTTAACTATTTTAGTATCACATGTCACCTGTCATGTACACGTCACAACTGTCAAACAGCGGCAAAACAGACAGTAAAGCAAGCTAAATGACTGATGTGCTTTTGCGCAGTTTTTTGCTTGTAACTTCCTTATTCGACATTTCCCGGGAAAAACTCTCAGAATCTCTTTTCTAGATCATTAAATTTCCTACAATTTCCTTTATTAAAGTTTTTTCCTAACCCGACAAATAACCGAGAAATTTTAGTAATTTTCCCAAAATGAAAAACGTTCTGACGTCATCAAATATGGCGGTTTCCTGAGCTTACTAATGTCAACACCCGATATAATTAATTGGTGTTTATAATGTGTAATTACTACAGTCTAATGGATTTGCATCAAGGTAAATGTTACCGGGATTTCCAAACACTTTGTATATATTAATAATAATTACAAAGCACTGAATGATTAATTGCTGTGTTAATTAATTTATATGTTTTAATTAAGTTAAGTAAACAGTCAGTTTTATTGGTTGTTTTTGTTGAAAGATTACTCGGCTTACTTTGACAGTTACAGGGTGATTTGATATACCAATTTGTAGCCCATGAAATTCTCTTTTAATCACTTTATATAATGTTTTTGGTTAAAATGTCAAATAACCGAGTTATTTAAGCAGAACTACAGAGTGGACCGAATTGTTACTAGTTTGAACCCATTATCCCCAGATTTTTGCCTGTAACTTGCTTATTTGACATTTATGGGCAAAAACCCTTAGAATGTTTTTTGTAGAGCATTAATTTTCCTACAACTTTCATTCTTTCTACTTTTTCTCTAACCCTACAACTTACAGAGATATCGTTTCAATTAGTGTTAAAGTTGGACGTTTGTTTGTCCTCCAGGAGGTTACGTTTACGGCTTTAAATGGCCGCTGGAGGACAACTTTGACTGTTTAGATTTATTATTACTTAATTTCAGGATGAAGAAAGGAAAAGAACAGGCCGAAACTTGGCGGTAATTGTCGTTTTACTGATAGTAGGGCTGGGCATTTACCACACAGTGTCCCATATCGCTTTGAAGGCCTCAGCCCTAATCAGCGCCGCCTCCATTATGACACTTTACCTGTTATCGTTGTGGTACGCGGCCCAAAGGCGAAAACGTAAGCAAAAAGTAAGTTGGAACTTGATTTTTCTGCGGAACGCACTGTATATTTTTAAAATCTGCGGAATGGACTATACACTTTATACTTTAAGGTCGGTTTTCACCGTTATTAGTGATTTTTTCGCAAAAATTCATTTTGCGAAAAGAAAGTAGACGTTTTGGGCTACATTTTGACGTTTGAACGAACCTCCTAACTGTCATAGGAGCCAAGTTAGGATCTGTCAAATTTTGACACCTTCAATATTTCTAGTACACTGTGGTATTTAATGTCAAATATCTCGGTTATTAAGGATTTTTCGAATAAAACTGATTTTTGACAAAAGAAAGCAGAAGCTTTGGGCTATATTTTGACCTTTGAACGAACCTCCTAACTGTCCTAGGAGCCAAGTTAGGATCTGTCAAATTTTGACACCTTCAATATTTCTGATACACTGTGGTATTTAATGTCAAATATCTCGGTTATTAGTGATTTTTCGAAAAAAACTCCCTCTTGACAAAAGAAAGCAGAGGCTTTGGGCTATATTTTGACGTTTGAACGACCGTCGTAACTGTCATAGGAAGTTAGGAACTGTCAAATTATGACAATACTGCTTGATGATAACCTCCAAGATTCTACTACAGAAACAGTTGAGCGATTGTTTTAATTTTTGACAGAGTGCTGAGTTAGATTGACATCTGTCAAAAATGTCACCTCAATTCATGTGTTAGTTTATGAGATATCCAATATATTGGTTGGTGGTAACTTTGGCAACACTGTTAGTTAATGATATAGGCAGATTGAAATAAATTGTAAAATTGACAGGTTCTACTTTGACAGTCGATAACTCTGTCAATTTGACAGCTACAGGGTGGTTCAATATACCAATTTAAAGCTCTTGAAGTGCTCTTTTGACCACCCTGTATAGTGTCTACAGTTAACCTATCCAATAAGTGAGTTATTCCATAATTTAGACAGATTGGAAAAAAAGTGAGAATTTAACAGTTTTTACTTTGACAGTCCATAACTCTGTCATTTTGACAGCTACAGGGTGGTTCAATATACCAATTTAAAGCTCTTGAAGTGCTCTTTTGACCACTCTGTATAGTGTCTATAGTTAACATAGCATTTTCAGTAAATTAGTTCTAATTGAAATACAGTCGAAATCAGAGTAATGTGATATGAAGTCACTGAATACGTGGCAAAATTCGGACGTTTGACAGCTTGTCACTGACGACAGCTGTCAAACGTCAACTGTCAAATTAATTTTGTTTTGCAGAAAGACGACCAAAAAATCGAAAAACAAGTGACGACAGTCCTGGAAAAACTCAACAATCTCAGAGAGCTGGAATCGGCCGAAAATGCTCACGACAATTACGTTTTCACTCGCGACGAGGAGGCGGAGAGGGGAGGGACGAGTGGAGAGTGGAAATGACACCCTGCGTCGAGGCTAGAACACTAAAAAAACAAACGAGCATCGATTACAGCCACACTAACTACGGCAGATCGAAAACACTAAACGAAGAACTGAATCACTACGATGGCAGTGAAGTGTTTATAAGAACTTATTCGGTCGGGTAATTTTGTGAGGTTATGTTTACGCCGTTTTTCTCCGAGTATTCCGAGCTGTGATGAATAAGTGTCTAAGTAATTTTTAGACTGTAAACTGCTTAAAGTGTTTACTTTACTGTGTGCCTTTACCTTGGTTTTATTGAAGGAAAAATAAATATTTTTTTGGTAAAACTGCTCGTTTAGTCAGTTGCACGATGGTAATAAACGTGTTTGGAGTGAAAAAATTAATTCCAGATGCAAACTTACTTGGAAATTAAACCGAAAACATTGATTCACTTTGACGCCCTCTAGCGGCCGAACGGTGGCACTTAGCGACCTCCGGTCGACGTCACCTGATAGCCCGGTTTATTAGCTGTCTTAGATCATATGGGGTGTTTATAGTAAAATGTATCAAATAAGTGAGTTATTCACTGTTTAGTGACACGATGCACCTGGAAAAATGTTTCCCCCCCCCTGACCCCTTTGAAAATTTTTTAGATAACAGTTTTTGATTTTTTACGGTCAAACTATGCGTCCTACGGAAAAAGTGTGTAGAAAGTGAAAGTTGCATCCTAGCGAGATACATATATGGTAACAATTTCATGTTTTTAGGTTGCACCGTTTCCGAGATATCGACAAAAAATACCAAAAAAAATTAATCAACTTTGACGTCTTCTAGCGGCCAAACGGTGATACTTAGCGACTTCCAGTCAACGTCACGTGATAGCCCCGTTTATTGGCTGTCTTAGATCATATGGGGTGTTTATAGCAAAATGTGTCAAATAAGTGAGTTATTCACGATTTAGTGTCAAAGTGCACTGAAAAGTGTGCAAATTGGGACTTTCCTAAGGCTTTTGACTGGATATGACTTACATTGCCGCCATATTGGTTTTGCTTTATAAAAATGGTCCGTAAATACTAATTTTGACTTCAGAAACTCGATTCTGGTGTCAAAATTTCTCTGGGTACCACTGTTTCCTTGGTACCAGCAAAAATATGCAATTTTACTGGTTTTGGGCAATTTTCAAGGCGTGGTTCTCTTATAAGGGCCGGAATCGCCCTTTTGCACCTTACGTCTAATTTACTCCCTTACTTGACAAGATACGTCAAAATGTCATAGAAAACAAAAGATAGTGCAGATTACAAGCTTTCCAAAAATATCCCCACATGAGTTGATTGGTCATACCGTTTGGCCGCTAGAGGGCGTCAAAGTTGCTTCACTATAAAATCACTAATTTTTAGACACCCGCTGCTTTCACCCTAATTTACTCCCTTACTTGACAAGATACGTCAAAATGTCATAGAAAACAAAAGATAGTGCAGATTACAAGCTTTCCAAAAATATCCCCACATGAGTTGATTGGTTATACCGTTTGGCCGCTAGAGGGCGTCAAAGTTGCTTCACCATAAAATCACTAATTTTTAGACACCCGCTGCTTTCACCCTAATTTACTCCCTTACTTGACAAGATACGTCAAAATGTCATAGAAAACAAAAGATAGTGCAGATTACAAGCTTTCCAAAAATATCCCCCCATGAGTTGATTGGTTATACCGTTTGTCCGCTAGAGGGCGTCAAAGTTGTTTCACCATAAAATCGCACATTTTTAGACACCCGCTGCTTTCACCCTAATTTACTCCCTTACTTGACAAGATACGTCAAAATGTCATAGAAAACAAAAGATAGTGCAGATTACAAGCTTTCCAAAAATATCCCCACATGAGTTGATTGGTTATACCGTTTGGCCGCTAGAGGGCGTCAAAGTTGCTTCACTATAAAATCACTAATTTTTAGACACCCGCTGCTTTCACCCTAATTTACTCCCTTACTTGACAAGATACGTCAAAATGTCATAGAAAACGGTTACAAGCTTTCCAAAAATCCCCACATGAGTTGAAAAAGTCAAAATCGCACATTTTTAGACACCCGCTGCTTTCACCCTAATTTACTCCCTTACTTGACAAGATACGTCAAAATGTCATAGAAAACAAAAGATAGTGCAGATTACAAGCTTTCCAAAAATATCCCCGCATGAGTTGATTCGTCATACCGTTTGGCCGCTAGAGGGCGTCAAAGTTGCTTCACCATAAAATCGCACATTTTTGCCAAACTGACTTTTTTGCTACCTTATTTAGTATCAAATTAGTGTCACGTTGCCTAAACTAGTATTCACAATTCAGCAGTGTTGCCAAACTGACTGTTTTGCTAATTTAGTATCAAATTGACGCCACGTTGCCAAATCGTCCATTTTCATAAAACGAACAATAATTTTCAAATCATGAAAATTGTCAACAAGTAAATATCAAGCCAATTTGACATTTCTGCGGTGGTGCCAATTTGACAGTTTTGTTTAGTTTATGTCAAAAATGACATCTGTCAAAATTGAGTACCATTATGTCAAATTTAAACATTTTAAAATGTCAAAAGTGACAAACAGTTTTACCACGCCTACTGTTCTAGCATTAACACTGGTGATTGGTTTAGGGGGCGTGGTTATCGCAAGCCCCGCCCCTTATTAGGGTTAGTTTTCTCATTACATCGAGGCGTGGCTTGTTTGTTATTGGTTGATAGGGCGGAGCTATAAAAACAAATAATAAAACTACGCTGAAAGTGAAAATCAAGTTTGGTGCACTCTGTCACTTTTTGCCCTATAACTCCGTAAAGAAACCCCTGAGACCAAAAACACCTTAATACAATCTTGTAGAGAATGAAATTTGCTACAACTTTAGTTCTCTACACTTTTTTGTAGCTCTTTAAATAACGGAGCTACGCTCAGTCAAAATGGAGTTTAAAGAAAAAAACCAGTTTGGTGCATCCAGTCACTTTGTGGCCTTGTAACTCCTTGAGGAGGCCTTTAAGGGTAAAAACAGCTGAATACAATCTTGTAGAGAATGAAATTTGCTACAACTTTGATTATTTACATACTTTTTGTAGCTTCACAAATAACGGAGCTACACTCAGTCGAAATGGAGTTTTAACTGCTTCATTATTTATCAAAATAAACCAGGTTTCAGTGTGTCAGTAAATAAGACAGCTGAAACGGGTGTGCAGGTCACGTGACAGCTGTCTGATTCTAGCACAGAGTAGTCACGTGACTTGAAAAAAAGCATTATTCGGTAGGTAAACACGGTCAGTCTAAACAAGTTTACTAAAATCGATTAATTGCGATAAACACACTGTATTTTTAGAAAGTATTTTATAAAAGCGGGTGTGTTTACACCGGATTGTTTACATCCGATCGAAATACAAGCTAAATTTAGGCGGGAATTGATTTAGAGTGTAACGAAACGTCCATATTGAGCTAACCTAACCTAACATTTGTGGTTTTTGTAAATTAAGCGGAAAGTGTCTTTTCTGCACGCCAAGAACCGAAAAAAAGTCACTTTCCGCACTAACTAACATTTTGACAGTTGTGACGTTCCATTGACGTAATGGGACCAGTAGTTTTATCTGTCATTGAACTGACAACTGTCAAAATACAGTCCAAAAGACAGTGAAACTATAAAACACAGTTGAAAAGTAACAAACCTTGTACAAAGTATATTAAATGCATTTTATATGTCTATGGTTGGGTTTTTGACAGTTGTGACAGTTTTGACGTCTGTTTAGCTTGTCGACTAAACTGACATTACAGTGAAAACTGTCAAAATACAGTCCAAAAGACAGTGAAACTATAAAACACAGTTGAAAAGGTAACCAACCTTGTACAAAGTATATTAAATGCATTTTATATGTTTATGGATAGGATTTTGACAGTTGTGACATTCTATTAGTAGTTTTATCTGTCATTGCACTGACAACTGTCAAAATTGTACCATAAAACTATCAAACTTCTTTTTTGCTTATAAATAGTCGTTTTTGGGGTGTGGTAAGTAATGGGGTTATAATTTCCCTCTGGGAAACTGAAAACGCTGGGAAAACTTGACACCCCTAAACTTTGGGTCATTTATCACTTTCCAGATAAATTGCCGGCCTCCGGTTAAACCGGGAAACCTGGAAAATAAATGGAAATTTACCTCACAGTTTTTGCTCCTAAGAAGCAAGACTGACTGAAATATATGTGAATTTAACGTTATTATAAATGGGACACCCTGTATGTTTTTACGTATTTGGATTCTCCTTTCCAAGGCCTACTTTGTGACATAAATGTGTGATTGCAAAATGTTTACAGTTTTCGAGATATTTAGCATTGAAATTGTGTTTGAATACAGTTTGAAAATACAGTCAGGTACAAAATCGTCTGTAAAACCCATTTGGAGTAAGAAAATGACTGTTTTAAGTACATTTTTGGAATCCTCATTAAATTTCTTATTCAATAACCTAAAAAAACACTAAAAAATTCAGTACAGTCAGGTAGAAAAACGGTGCCGAAATTTGAACTGTCGGAAAGACAGTTTGAAAGAACAGTCAAGGACAAAATCGTCTGTAAAACCCATTTGGAGTAAGAAAATGAGTGTTTTAAGCACATTTTTGGAATCCTCGTTAAATTTCCTATTCCATAACCTAAAAAAACACTAAAAAATTCGGTACAGTCAGGGAGAAAAACGGTGCCGAAGTTTGAACTGTCAGAAAGACAGTTTGAAAGAACAGTCAGGTAGAAAATCATCTGTAAAACCCATTTGGAGTAAGAAAATGAGTGTTTTAAGCACATTTTTGGAATCCTCGTTAAATTTCCTATTCTATAACCTAAAAAAACACTAAAAAATTCGGTACAGTCAGGGAGAAAAACGGTGCCGAAGTTTGAACTGTCAGAAATACAGTTTTGAAGTACACAGTTTTGTCGTACAGTTAACGGAATTTTGACCCGACAAAAAAAAACAATTTGGCAACGTTGCAACAATTTTTTCGATGCTCAAAGTTAACCTAACCTAACCCTGCTAATGTTATTTAGAAAAACTGGTTAATTTGGCAACATTGTAATAATTTACTAAGTGAGGAAAACAACGTTAATCCTGATGATGCGAGCGTGCAGAAACCTGATCCACTGACTGACAAAATGTCAATTGTTGTCTTGTCACTTGGTTAATTCAAGAACGGCAACAACGTAAAATCCAAAATTTGTACAGGGTTGCCACTTTTTCTGTTTATTAAGCAAAACTGCGTTTTTTTTTTAAACCAGCAAGGTATTAATGATATTTTCTCAAAAACGGTTAAAGATATCGCAGTGAGATTGTCAGGGTTTGTACAACCCTTCTAAGGCTAACTTTTACCATTCTTACAGTTTTTCTGTAGGACTAACCCTTACCGTGTAAACGGGGGCTAAACCCACCACCTTCCTCCCCCCCCCCCCACTGTATCAGTTAGCATGGAAACGTTTGATGTTTAATCAATCACACTGCTCTAACCCTTTCAACAGTCAAATTATTAGTTCCAAACCAAAATGGAGGACGACGAACAAGAGGAAATTCCTGGTAATTTTCCCTGGGAAATGAGGAAATTTTCCAATTTTTTGAAATTTTCCAGTCCCAATAAACAACGATTTGGAACGAAGAATCGCTGACTCTTTTGAGGTTTTCGACCACGCAGGCAACAAAACAGTGGACGTGAGGGAAATTGGTACCATTATCAGAGGTTTGGGGTGTTGTCCCACTGAGGCCGAGGTCCAGGAAATTACCGTGAGGTTGGAAGACCCTGAGACACCCGGTACAGTCCACTTATCCAAGTTTCTGCCCTACGTTTCGCAGTTGATAGCCGAGCACAGGTTTGTGAATAACTCGCCTATTTGACAGTTGACGTCAAAATGACACTGAAGCAAAAACATAGTCCTGTCTGAGGGCTTTCCGAAAATGTATACTTTTAAGTTGATTGGTCAGGTGGTTTGGCCGCTAGAGGGCGTCAAAGTGACGCGACTGTCTCCAGAGTGGGTTGTGACACTTTGACCTTGAATAACTCACTTATTTGACAGTTGACATTAAAATGACACTGAAGCAAAAAGATAGTACAGATTGTGGGCTTTCAAAAAATGTACATATTTAAGATGATTGGTTACGTGGTTTGGCCGCTAGAGGGCGTCAAAGATGATAAAAAAAAATGGTAAATTTCTTGCAGGTATGAACCGGCCAGTCCCGAGGTACTGCTGGAAGCCTTCCAAACCTTAGACCAAGACCACCACGGTTACCTAAGCAAAGATTATATTGCCACGTTGATGACGCAAGACGGGGAACCGTTCAACCAGGAGGAATTGGAGGAAATGCTGGAAATTGCCATCGATCCGCACACGCAAACAGTACCGTACGAGTACTACATTAATAAGTTAATGGTAAGTGTGGTTTTCCCTCGTTTTTCCCCTTAAATCCTGTCCAAAACGTCCAGCACGAACCGCCTGGAGAAGAAAGCGTGTACAATTTGGCGGACAGAATCGAAGCGGACAAACCTCCTCCTCCTCCCCCTCCGAGGCGCATGTCCTCCTTCCTCAGATCAACCGGGTCCTTTGCTGATTCCTCAGCTTAACTACAACGAGAAACCAGAACCATTTGTATGGTAAAAGACAGTAAACGAGCTTCAGAGAAAGAACTTTGCTCTTTGACTAAGTTTAGGCGAAAATCAGTGAGGTTATGTAGTGTCAAAGTCTCAGTTAGTCTAGATTACTAATTGAACATCCGGAACAGTTTAGGAAAAGTAGCTTGGAAGGTTGTTTTACACGAAAATCAGGCTCAGAACTCTCCCGAAAAGTACTTTAACCTTAAAAATCGTTTGTTTTCTCTATTCCACTGTAGGAACCAACTAATTTACTATCTTGGTGCGCAATTTGAACTTCCGGAACAGTCTAGTTTGGTTGTTGTGAGGAAAAGTACCTTGAAAGGTTGTTTTACACGAAAATCAGGCTCAAAACTCTCCCGAAAAGTACTTTAACCTTAAAAATCGTTTGTTTTCTCTAGTCCACTGTGGGAAGCAACTAATTTACTATCTTGGTGCGCAATTTGAACTTCCGGAACAGTCTAGTTTGCTTGTTGTGAGGAAAAGTAGCTTGGAAGGTTGTTTTACACGAAAATTAGCCTCAGAACTCTCCCGAAAAGTACTTTAACCTTAAAAATCGTTTGTTTTCTCTAGTCCACTGTGGGAACCAACTAATTTACTATCTTGGTGCGCAATTTAAACTTCCGGAACAGTTTAGTTGGTTTGTTGTGAGGAAAAGTAGCTTGGAAGGTTGTTTTACACGAAAATCAGGCTCAGAACTCTCCCGAAAAGTACTTTAACCTTAAAAATCGTTTGTTTTCTCTATTCCACTGTGGGAACCAACTAATTTACTATCTTGGTGCGCAATTTGAACTTCCGGAACAGTCTAGTTTGCTTGTTTCGAGGAAAAGTAGCTTGGAAGGTTGTTTTACGCGAAAATCAGGCTCAGAACTCTCCCGAAAAGTACTTTAACCTTAAAAATCGTTTGTTTTCTCTAGTCCACTGTGGGAACCAACTAATTTACTATCTTGGTGCGCAATTTGAACTTCCGGAACAGTCTAGTTTGCTTGTTTCGAGGAAAAGTACCTTGGAAGGTTGTTTTACGCAAAAATCAGGCTCAAAACTCTCCCGAAAAGCACTTTAACCTTAAAAATCGTTTGTTTTCTCTATTCCACTGTGGGAACCAACTAATTTACTATCTTGGTGCGCAATTTGAACTTCCGGAACAGTCTAGTTTGCTTGTTTGAGGAAAAGTACCTTGGAAGGTTGTTTTACACGAAAATCAGGCTCAGAACTCTCCCGAAAAGTACTTTAACCTTAAAAATCGTTTATTTTCTCTATTCCACTGTGGGAACCAACTAATTTACTATCTTGGTGCGCAATTTGAACTTCCGGAACAGTCTAGTTGGCTTGTTGTGAGGACAAGTAGCTTGGAAGGTTGTTTTACACGAAAATCAGGCTCAGAACTCTCCCGCAAAGTACTTTAACCTTAAAAATCGATTATTTTTTCTAGTCCACTGTGGGAAGCAACTAATTTACTACCTCGGGGACAATTCAAAGTTACAATAAAACCCAAAAAACTTGTATTTTCCCTCAAACTAAAGTTTGGAAAACTTAACGTCAGGATCTTTGGTTAACTGTCCCATTGTGGCGTTGACCAAATCCTCACTTTGCAGCATTAATTGATTGAGTAAAGCCTGAAAAAACACGGTAATTTTGCTTGTTTCAGGTGGACGAGACTCATCAGGAACCCAAAAACACTCACAATGTGACGTAAACCTTCCTGTACCGAGTGGTCGCGCGAATAAACCAGATTCGCTTTGGTGGTTTGGACCGCCACTGGGCTTTTTCTGCTGATTTCCTCCGCTAAACTGATCGCGCCCTGTAGCAGTCTGGCAACAGTGTTTTTGGGTGTTTTTCTTGCATTAAAGTGAGGTTAAACTTACTCTTCCTGCGTGTCGTACACTTTGGAGACTAGTCCACGTGACAGAGCTTCGGGAGAATGGAATTTTCTGCACGTGTAGCACAATTCTCGGGCTAAACTGTCTGAACCGATGATTTTAGGCAACCTTTGCAACGTTCCTATATCGGCGGCCATGCCAATATCCACCTAAATTGACACATTTGGTCGTTTAATTCAAACTAAACGTCAAAGTGACATTTTGATTGATTACGGCTCTGTCAGGCGACTGTCATTAATGAAATTTTTACTGGAGGTAGCCCTGACAGGTGACAGTTTATGACAGAAATTTTAGTGACTGTCACTTGACAGGTTTTTGACAGAAAAAATGTCAAACTGAGACAAAATATTATTGATAAACCACTAAGTCACTGACCGACATTTTGGTCAATTACGGCTCTGTCAGGCAACTGTCATTAATGAAATTTTTACTGGAGGTAGCCCTGACAGGTGACAGTTTATGACAGAAATTTAGTGACCGTCACTTGACGGGTTTTTGACAGAGAAAATGTCAACCTTTCTCACCTCTTTAACTTGAAAATAAGCGTCTTTACTGCAGTATCGTATGTCGGCTGCAGTAACCAAATCCACTCCGGCACCCACACAACCGTTATGTACGGCTGCTACGACCGGTTTCTTGCATAATTCCAACGAGGACATGCTGTTTTGGTAGTGGACGAGAAACGAGGAAAACACTTTAGCTTTCCGGGCCGCATCGTCGATTTGGGCCGTTTTCGGAAACATCGACTCGGTAATGTCTTTCAAGTCGATACCTGCGCATGTCAAACGGTTTTGACAGCTGTGACAGCTGACAGGCAACGTAAAAATGCTACAAAAGTGTTCCCTCTCACGTCACAACTGTCAAAATTGTCTCCATGGAGCTATTCCTCAAAGAAACGCATCTATTTGGAATTTTATACTTTCCGAGCACTGGTGAGTGACTTTTGACAGTTGTGACAGCTGTCACGCGACACAAACATGATATTGAAATATTCCTTAACGTCAACTGTCAAATTTTTTACCTAAAAGATTCTAAACTGTTTTAAACGCTTCTAGAACCTTTCGAAAGCTTTAAAAATGTACTAGATCATTTTAAAATGTTCGAAAAGGTTCCAGAATGTTCTGGATTGTGCTAAAAAGTTCAAGTACTAACCGGCGCAAAAGAACCGTCCGGAACCGCTCAGTACCACCACTCTGCAGTCCTCATTGTCGCTCAAAGCCTCGAAGCAGGATTTGATTTCGCTGAAAAATATTTTGATTCCATCAACAAAAAATTTGACGTTTTTTTCTGTCAAAAATCTGTCAAGTGACAGTCACTAAATATCTGTCATTACCTGACACGTGTCAGGGTGTCTGATATGAAAATTTTATTAATGACAGTTGCCTAACCATGAGCACTTTTTGCATTGCAACTCCTTAAGGAAGGCTTTAAAGGCAAAAACACCTTAATACAATCCTGTAGAGAATACAATTCTCTACAATTTTCCTTATTTACACTTTGAGGTAACTTCTTAAATAACCGAGCTACTCTCACTTAAAATAAACCTAGTTTACTACTAGTATTGTGTGGTTGACTTAGACATGTAAAAACAGCCTAATTTAGTGATTTTCACCGCCCAAAAAGCTGCTTTAAATTCACTAACTAACCTGAATAAAGTGTAGTTGATTGCATTTAACTTGTCAGGTCTATTCAGCTCAACCTGATACACAAATTCCTTTGGAACGGTTACATTCAAATGCTTGTAAGCTGGTAGGACACTGCTGGACATGTTCTCATGGACAAAAAACCCTAAAAAGTACCAAATAATCACTGAAATCACCAAAAAAGCTTCAGGCACCCACTGGAAGAACCCAATAATTGAAGAGACGGTCGTGCCAGTCTGGAAAACATTGGCATTTCGGTTTTAACACCTAAAATATGTGGAAATATGTTATTAAATAGTTTCTACCTTTGAACTTTGAACATTTCAACTAATAAACAACTAAAAAAGTAAAAAAATAACTAAATTAGCAATTAATTTGACATGTTGTTGTTTTGATTGTAAATGTCACTGTCATTAGTGTCATTAATGTCAAACTTAGGGAGGTATTGATTGCGCCGGCGGTGCGCCCTCTATAAGCGGCAGCACAAACTACTGAAGAGTGGTAATCAATAACACAGTGCGTTTATGGATTTTTTACGTGAAAATCAATACTTTTACCTGTTTTTTTTTAGGCTTTAATTGTCACGTGTTACTTAGGTGACATTCTCCAATGACAACTGTCAAAATTCCGTTCGTGGAGCTGTAAATATAACCTTAAAGGCAGCTATAGAATTTAAGTGATAAAATGTTAAAATTTTGACACCTATTACGTCAAATGGTAATAATAATTAGGGAGTTATTACTGTATGATTTGACAGCTCGTAGCTAGATTATTTTGACAGTTAGAGAGTTCTGGTTTGAACCACTGTGTAGCCCATAAAATGCTCTTTAAATTGCCTATTTTTTTTTTATTAATTTCTGCCATATTTTTTCAATAAAACAACTTTAAAACTAAACATTCAGCTAGAACTGAGTGAATCAATCGATTTTAATGGGTTTTTCGATCCTTCGGAGACAATAATTGTCCTAGTTACGTGGAATTACCTACAGAAAACGTCGAGTCGAGTTTTCCGAAGCAAATCCACCGAACTAGTAGTTCATTGTTTGTTTGGATTGTTGGTGGGTTGGAAAGTTCAGTGTTTTTAGCACCTCGTAACGGGAAACACGTTTTACCGCCTTTTTTCCTGGAAAACGCATCATTTTGGGCTTTTCCGGCTTGTTTCATGCTAAAGTAAGTAGCTTTTGTTTGTATTTACCGCCCTCATATTTAACTGATGGATTTTTTGCTATTTAAGTGAAAAAAACACTTTTTTTGCTATTTTAACAGTGAAATGGATTCCTTTTGACAGTTTCAGGTGGTTTTGGGTGTAGTGCAAACAGTTTTGACTGAAAATCGCTTTTTGTGACCTTTTTACTAAAATTTGGCTATTATTGTTTGTCCTCCAGGCGGTGCCAAAATGGCTGCTGGAGGACAACCTAACAGAGCGTAGCTCCGTTATTTAAGGAGTTACAGCAAAAGCGTATTTAAGAGAGTTGTAGGGAATTTCATGCTCTACAAGATTACTAGGGAATTTCTGTCAAAATAATGACAGAACTGTCAAAAAGTATATTTTTTACGCAAAGTTTTAAAATATTGTAAATTCTCTCTTTATAATATTTAATAAATGCTACGTTCCCCATTTATGGATTTCACAAAACTATCAATAATTCAAACGGCAATAACTGCGTTCTCAGATCTATTTAATAACCTCTGACGTGGAAAAGTTAAAGCTCCATTAAACGAATCAATACGACTGTTATAACAAAACAATTTTTGCTGTCATCAATTATTTACTTACTTAAATAATGATAGCTTGACTTTGAAGCCCTCTAGCGGCCAAAAGTTTCAACCTATCAACCCATGTAGTCATATATTTAAAAAGCCCATTTTGTTAGCTATCCATTGACATATAAAAATAAATAGCAAACCGTATGAATAAGGGAGTTATTTGGGTTTAAACGAAACACTGCATAAAACTTAAATTGGTAAATTTTTAAATTTTCTTGTGTTTTTAAGATTGGAATTGGTTTTCTGTGACCCACAGTTTTATTAGTGTAGCTCCGTTATTTGAAGAGTTACAGCAAAAGTGTAAATAAGCAAAGTTGTAGGGAATTTTATTATCTACAAGATTGCTTCTAAGCACTTTTGCTCTAGAGGGCTGTTTAAGGGAGTGACAGGGCGAAAAGTGACAGGGTGCACCAAATTTTTTATTTTGATCTAACTCCGATTTGACTGAGTGTAGCTCCGTTATTTCAAGAGTTACAGCAAAAGTGTAAATAAGCAAAGTTGTAGGGAATTTCATTCTTTACAAGATTGTAATAAGGTGTTTTTGCCCTTATGGATTTCATTAAGGAGTTACAGGGCGAAAAGTGATAAAATGCACCTTGTTGTCCCCCACCAGATAGTTTCACTTTCTAAGCTCGAAATTAGAGTTATTTTAAATGGGACACCCTGTATATTAATACATTTCCAAAATCTCCCTTTCAAGGCCTACTTTATGACTTAAATATTATATTAACAAAATGTTTACGGTTTTCGATATTTGGCCGCAAGGGGGCAGCAAACTTAACCGAGTTTTTGTGGGTGTGCACATTTTAGTCAATATCTCGGAAACCGTTTAAGCTAGAGCTAGAAAATTTACGCCATACATGGGCGTAGGCAAGACGCAACTTTTACCTTCTATAACATTTTTTCGTACAAACCACCGTTTGGTCATTAAAAATCAAAAACTGGACAAAAAAATTTGGATCACTCTGTATAAAATTTGTTTTTTTTTTCAGGTGGCGGGTACCGAGGTAAGAGTGAACCCCTCCCCCCCCGAAACCATCAGCATGTCAACGGCAATCATCAATGGACATGGTACCAGTAGTGAGGATTTTACCAAACACGTGTTTGGTAAGTTATACATTACAACACTAGTGGATTGGGACCGATTTACGGCACTTTTTGTTTGTTTTTCAGGTGGAACAGGACAAGGTAAGTCACTTAATCCAGTTTAAATCGCTAACTAACTGGAAAATCAACGAAAATTAGGAAAATTTCCCTTCCAGACTGAAATTTTCCAGGTTAATTTTCACCTCTACTTTGAGTTTGTTTTCAATTGAGCGTAGCTCCGTTAGTTGAGGACTTACAAAAAAAATGTATATAACAGAAGTTGTAGGCAATTTTATTCTCTACAAGGTTGTTATAATGCGTTTTTGCCCTTAAGGGCCTCCTTAAGGAGTTACAAGGCAAAAAGGGAGAGTTAGCGCTGTCAGAGTTTGGTGAACTCTAAGAAAACTTTGAACATTATTAAAGCAGTTTGATGCACCCTGTTACTTTTAGTACTGTATCTCCTTAAGGAAGGCTTTAAGGGCGAAAACCCTTTAATACAATCTTGTAGAGATGAAATTGCCTACAATTTCTTTTCTTTAAATATTTTTGTAGCTCCTCAAATAACGGAGCTACGCTCCGTTGAAATCAACCTGGCAACACTGCCTTAATTCCTCCATAAATCAATCAGGTAAATTGTCCTTTCTATTTTTAATAAAAGCAATTTGATCTCCATTACTTTTTATATAGAATAGACTATACAATCATACACTTTTTCATTGATATATTACAAAATCAATACCAAAAACCTCATTAAAATTGAAATGTAAGGGTAAACCTGTCAAGCATTATAATGGGCGTTTTTACCATAAAAAAATGGTATAAACTATTAATAACATCCGCCATAAACAATTCAGAAGGTTGTGCATGTTTTTTTAGTAGTGTTTCTACCATTTGACGTGTCGTGACTCGAATTTTATAGCTTCATTGTACCGTACAGTGAATATAGAATTTCATAATTTTACTGGTTATTCTAAATGTACCAAAATTGATATTTTGACTGTTTTTAAGGAGCTACAGAAAAGTGTAAAGAATGAAAGTTGTAGAAAATTTCATCCTCTACAAGACTGTATTAAGGTGTTTTTGCCCTTAAGGGCCTCCTTAAGGAGATACATAGCCTGAAAGTGACTGTATGCACCAAAACTGTCAAAAAACGTAAACCGCACTAAAAAGTTGCAGTGCAGGCGTTAAAAACACATTTGACAGTGAAAAAATTAGAATTTTGACAGAATGTGTTTTTCACTGTCATCTGTCAACTGTCACAAACGTCAAAACTGTAAAAAATTTGTCAAAAACCTAAAAAATCTGTCAAAAAACGTGAAACGCACTAAAAAGTTGTTGCAGACGCTAAAAACACGTTTGACAGTGAAAAAATGGGACTTTTGACAGAATGTGTTTTTCACTGTCATCTGTCGACTGTCACAAACGTCAAAAGTGTAAAAAATTTGTCAAAAACCTAAAAAATCTGTCAAAGAACGTGAAACGCACTAAAAAGCTTTCGCTGACGCTAAAAACGTATTTGACAGCCAAATAATGCATTTTTTTGACAAGAGAAGTACTTTAGTGTCATCCTACAGCTGTCACAAACGTCAAAACTGTCAAAAATTCTCTAAAAAACAAAAAAACCTCTCAAAATACGTTAACCGCGCTAATAAGTTGTTGGTGGCGTTGAAAAGACGTTTGACAGTTAAAAGATGCGTTTTTTGACAGAATGTGTTTTTCACTGACATCTGTCAACTGTCACAAACGTCCAAAAGTCCGTCAAAAAATTTAAAAAACTCTGTCATCAAACGTCAAACACGAGAAGCCTCAAAGTGTATACAAGTTTTCTGTTTCATTTTCATCAGGCCCTGTTCTGTTCAAACCTAAATAACTACCGTACTTGACTGACAAGGTATAGACTTTTATACGTCGATGGATAGGCAATGAAATAAGCTTTCCAAAGGTATACCCACTTGAGGTTTTAGGTTTAGTGGTTTGGCCGCTAGATGGCCTCAAAGTTGACCAACATTTTTGGCACAAATATTATGCACTCTTTTATTTAAACCTCAATAACTGTCTTATTTGACTGACGAGGTATAGACTTTTATATGTCGATGGATAGGCAATAAAATAAGCTTTCCAAAGATATACCCACTTGAGGTTGTAGGTTTAGTGGTTTGTCCGCTAGAGGGCCTCAAAGTTGATAAAAGTTTTCTGTTCAATTTTCATGCACTGTTTTGTTCAAACCTAAATAACTACCTTATTTGATTGACAAGGTATAGAGTTTTATACGTCGATGGATAGCTAGTGATATGGGCTTTCCAGAAATGTACCCCTTGAGGTTGTAGGTTTAACCGTTTGGCCGCTAGAGGGCCTTAAAGTTGAATGATGAATGTTAGACTAATTGTGCACTTTTGAGTTAAATTAGAGAGGAATAGCAAACGGTAGAGTGTAGACAAGAAGACAAGGAGAAAACCCGAAATTTCAGGTAGGAAAAGAGAGAGAAAAAAGAGACAATCAAACGTGTACATTTCAATCGGTACGAGTAAATCTTCCGGCCTCGTTCTCCAGCTCGCAGGCGCCGCATCCAGAAAACTGGATGCTCGCTGGAAACGGGGTCCAGAAACTGCGCTGCTTCCAGCAGTTCTGGCCAATTTCGGTCGGAAATCGGTGGCGAAAACAAGCGAACATGTTTTGACGGGCAACGAAAACGCGATTTTGACGACCTGCAACCTGAAACGCAGCTGGCTTTGACGCCATGAAAGAAGGTGAGTTTTCACTTGTTTTCCACATTTTTGGGGGTTTTCAATTTTTTTTGTACCACCCTGTATATGGTAATCAACCGTTTTAAGCTCTAGTTCATAATTCACGAGGTTATAACACTCACTTTTTTACATACAAGTGAAAAACCACCATTTTTCATAACTTGCTAGAGTATGATACACACTTTGTTTAATATTTTGTTTTTTTTATAATTTAAGAGGTTATGATTGTCATTTTTTTACACTAATTTGTAGCTTATTATACTCAGAATCTAAGTACGTAATAATATACAGGGTGTCCCATTTGAAAAAAGTGCGATTTTTTAGTTTCAGCGCAACTGCCTCGATTCAGCTAAACTGTCTGCAACGTCCAGAAATATCTGACAAACAGTACTAATTTTTTGACAAATGTTTTAAAAGTTTTTGACAATTTTGACGTTTCCGACACTTGACAAATACCGCTAGAGAACACTTCCCGTCAAAAAAACCGTAACTTTTGACAGTCAAACGTGTTTGCAAAGCCACCAACAACTTTTTAGTGTGTTTTACGTTATTTGGCAGGTTTCCGACATATTTCTTACAGTTTTGACAGATTTTTGACAGTTTTCATGCAAGTGACATTTGAGATATTTCACCGAAAAACATTTTCTGTCAAAAAACCACATATTTGGCTGTCAAACGTGTTTTTAACGGCACCAACAACTTTTTAGGGCGTTTTACGTTTTTTGACAAACTTGACAAACGTGTTTTTAACGTCATTTTTTTTACGTTTTTTGACAGATTTTTTTAGGTTTTTCGACAGTTTTGATGTTTGTGACAGCTGACAGATGTCACTAGAAAACACCTGCTCTCCAAAATCGTGATTTTTGACTTTCAAAACTGTTTTTAGCATAATCAATCACTTTTTAGTGCGTTTTTCGTTTTTTGACAAATTTTTTAGGTGTTCCGACATATTTTTGACAGTTTCGAAAGTTTTTTGACAGTTTTAATGCAAGTGACATTTGAGATATGTCACCGAAAAACATTTTCTGTCAAAAAACCACATATTTGGCTGTCAAACGTGTTTTTAACGTCACCAACAACTTTTTAGCGCGTTTTACGTTTTTTGACAGATTTTTTAGGTTTTTCGACAGTTTTGATGTTTGTGACAGCTGACAGATGTCACTAGAAAACACCTCCTGTCCAAAAACGTGATTTTTGACTTTCAAAACTGTTTTTAGCATCACCAATCACTTTTTAGGGCGTTTTACGTTTTTTGGCAGATCTTTTAGGTTTTCCGACATATTTTTTACAGTTTTGACAGTTTTTATGCTTGTGACATTTGAGATATGTCACCGAAAAACATTTTCTGTCAAAAAACCACATATTTGGCTGTCAAACGTGTTTTTAACGGCACCAACAACTTTTTAGTGCGTTTTACGTTTTTTGACAGATTTTTTTAGGTTTTTCGACAGTTTTGACGTTTGTGACAGATGTCCTAGAAAACACTACCTGTCCAAAAACGTGATTTTTGTCTGTCAAACGTATTTAAATGTCAAAATTGTCAATAATTATTTATTACTATTTTACAGGTATTAGTAGTGTCCGCTTTGACAGCTCGTAACTTAGTTATTTTGACAGTTACAGACTTCTAGTTTGAACCACTGTGTAGCCCATAAAATTCTCTTTAAACACCATGTTAGAGCGTTATAGCATGTTGTTAATAATTAGGGAGTTATTGCATTAAAAACGTCAAACTTTATTAAAGGTAGTAGGGTTTGCTTTGACAGCTCGTAACTTGATTATCTTGACAGATACAGACTTCTAGTTTGAACCACTGTGTAGCCCTTAAAATGTTCTTTCAATTATTTATTAGACTATTTATATAAAACTAGTGTATGTAAGGTTGAAATTGGCGTGAAACTCATAAAGACTTTAATGGAACTTTCCCTTATAATTCAGTTTAATGATAAGCGATTTTGGTCTTTATAACTCTTTTTGAGTAAATCCCAAGAACACTCAAACAAAAATCCTCCACAATTATTTTTTAGTGAATCTGAAAAGAAATTGCTAAAATCCTTTGATATCAAAATCTTTTGATGTGTCTTTTTTCATGCACTGCTTCCTTTGAACCTAAAAAACTCTCTTATTTGACTGTCAAAGTATGAAGTTTTATATGTCAATGGATAGCTAAAGAAATGGGCTTTCCAACGATATGGCAACATTGGTTGATTGGTTGCATAGTTTGGCCGCTAGAGGACGTCAAAGTTGACTAAAGTTTTCTGTCCAGTTTTACCCTAATCTAACCTTATTTTCTCTTTACAGCGGAGCAGATAGTGGAAGAAAACAAAACATGCGGAAAAATCCTCACGGTACTTTCATGGGTTGTGGTGGTACTGACCATGCCTTTTTCATTTCTAGTTTGCTTTAAGGTAAGTTTAATAAGTTTTTTCACCTGAAACGCCTTAAAAAAAGTGTGTGTCATACTAGTTGAAAACGTCAAATTTTGACAGCTCATAACACGGTTGCTATGACAGCTAGAAAGTTGGTTCAAACGTCAAAATGTATCCCAAAGTTTTCGTAAAAAACACAGAAAATTTCATTAAAATCAGTCGAGTTGCAGGGACGTACCGGGCAAAAATTCAGGTCAGGTCAGGTTTCATCAAAGTGTACAAAAAATGAAAGTAAACATTGATTTTTGTGTCAACCTTCATAAAGTACCAAACCTACGTTCTGTATAACGGCCGGAAAGTTTAATTTTACCGCCGTTAGTAGTAACGGCCGTTAAAACCAACCAAAAATAACTAATACGTCGCTGATTAGACTCATGAAGGAAAGGAGTTTTGAAATTTATTAAATTGTATATTTTAGCCAAAAAAATGTCACATTTTGACATTTTTGACGTATCTGACAGTTGACTAGTGACAGTTCTAACCATAATCTGTCAAAAATACAACGCAACCGTCAAAATTCTCTCCGTAAAACTATAAAGTGTAGTCCTTGCTAGGTTAACAGTTTTTGAAATGGTTTCGGTGGTAAAAGTAAGTTTTTTGCAAAATTTTGACAGTTTTCACGTTTCTGACAGTTGACTAGTGACAGTTCTAAGTACATTAGTGACAGTTCTCAGTAGATTCTGTCAAAATAACATAGCAACTGTCCAAATACACTCCGTGGCACTATAAAGTGTTAGTCTGTACAATGTTAACAGCACTTAAAATGCTTTTGTCGTAAAAGGAAGGTTTTTAATGATATTTTGACAGTTTTGACGTTTCTGACAGCTGACTAGTGACAGTTCTAAGTAAATTCTGTCAAAATTACAACGAAACTGTCAAAATCAGCACCCTAAAGCTATAAAATGTGGTTTGTGCAATGTTAAGTTGGGGTGGAACTTTTGGCAGTTTTCAAGGTTAGAACCCTAATTTTTAGGTTAGGTTCCTGTTTTTCCGTATTTTTGACAGTTAGGAACACTCTAAAATTATAAAAAAAAACAAAAACACAACACTACAATTTTAATAATAAAATGTGTATCATACTGGCACAAATTATGAAAACTGCAATTTATTTTTAGACTAAATTTGACTTATTTGAGTGAAATCAGGCCAAAATAGCATAAAAGAAGAGGAAACTGAAAAGTGCAATATCCTTAAATCACTTTACAGCATCAAACTGTCGAATTTCAGACTTTTAAAGTGGCTGAAAGACGTCTAACCCTTAGGGGGCTCTAAATCGATCCTTTCAACAGCTTTGAGCCTCAATTTTTAAGGGAAAAAGTGGAAAAATCCATTTTTAATCCAGTCCAGGGAAATGGAATAAATTAAACACGGCAAAGCGTGAAATTTTCCTGAAACTGTTAATTGGAATTGAAAATACTCCATTTCGTCCACACATCACATTTTTGGTCGGTTTTAGCATTTTTTTTTGTGTTTCTAGGAAAAAATGCAGTTTTTTCAGCTAGTACACACCAAAAACCCTTAAAAAGTCCAGAAAATCATTAAAAAAAATTATAATTAAGTAAAAATGTTAATTACATACTTTGTGTGACTATGATACACAATTATTTGTTTTTGCACTGGAAAATACTGATTTTCACAATTTGTGCTGGTATGACAGTAATTTTTTTTTAACACTAGACCTACATGACAGTTATGTCAACTGTCAAAATTTTCAGCTGTCACTGGAATTTTCCAGAATTGTTTAAAACTGAAAAATAGACAAAATAACCGAATTTCATAATTTGTGAAACTATGATTGACATTTGTTTTTCTGGTTGATTTATTTAATAATTTACTATTTCTGGAATTGTATTTTAATTAACAGTCAAGTTTCTAAATTGCTTTTATGCAAAATTGCCTAAAAATCACATTATTTGAATTAAATTATTATTAATTTCCAGATTTTCATAATTTGTGAGAGTATGACATACACTTTTTTGACATTTTAGTATTTTACTTAATTTTTAGCTTGTTTTTTACTAATTTTCCAGGTAAATACTGTAATAGAGGGTTGTGATTGTAGAAAAACATTTTTTCCTGGTTTTTCTTGCTTTCCTCCATTTTTTGGGGTTGTTTAGCCTTTTTTAGGGTTGGTGCTGGTAAATATGTTAAGTCATTTATCTTTATAGACTGGGGTGGCTGTGTGAGAGATTCTGTTCGATCATATCGCTTCTGTCATCAATTTTAGGGCCAATTTTATGTAGGGGGGTTAGTAGAAAGGGATATTGAATTTTTTCTGCTCGACTGTCTGTAACCCAAATACCAGATAAAATTACTAGTTAAGAAAAGTAATGACAAAATATTTAATAGCAGTTCATAGAGGACACTCTGGGCTACAATCTGTCAAAAAAATTAACTCCATAACTGTCAAAATAACCGAGTTATGGATTGACAAAGTGGCAGGAGTGGAAATCTCAACCTTACAGTGCAACTCGGGTATTTTCGTTTAATAACTCGGTTATTTGACGTTTCTCGTACAAACCTGTCATTTAACAGTTTGTAGAGGACACTCTGGACTACAATCTGTCAAAAAAATCAACTCGATACCTGTCAAAATTACCGAGTTATGGGCTGTCAAAGTGAGAGGAATGGAAATCTCCCTGGAACGAAACTGGTGGGTGTAAACCGCGTGTTGCACGTTTCGTTAGGTGTTACGTCTTCAGTGATTTTTCCAATTTTACTCCCGTTTGAGACACCCTGTACACTAATACTATTGAAGTACCGTAGTACTGTAATTGTGGTACTGTTTAAATGACATTTTTCTGTATTTTCAGGTCGTTCAGGAGTACGAAAGAGCCGTTATTTTTCGTTTGGGACGACTGTTGTCTGGAGGAGCAAAAGGACCTGGTAAGAATATCTACTAAGTAGTTTTTTAGGTTATTGGATAGGAAATTTAATGAGGATTCCAAAAATGTGCTTAAAACAGCCATTTTCTCACTCCAAGTGGGTTTTACAAGCGATTTTGTCCTGACTGTCCTTTCAAACTGTGTTTCTGGCAGTTCAAACTTTGACACCGCTTTTCTTCCTGACTGTACTCAATTTTAGTGTTTTTTTCGTGTTATTGGATAGGAAATTTAATGAGGATTCCAAAAATGTGCTTAAAACAGCCATTTTCTCACTCCAAGTGGGTTTGACAAGCGTATTTGTCCCTGACTGTCCTTTCAAACTGTGTTTCTGACAGTTCAAACTTTGACACCGCTTTTCTTCCTGACTGTACTCAATTTTAGTGTTTTTTTCGTGTTATTGGATAGGAAATTTAATGAGGATTCCAAAAATGTGCTTAAAACAGTCCATTTTCTCACTCCAAGTGGGTTTTACAAGCGATTTTGTCCCTGACTGTCTTTTCAAACTGTGTTTCTGGCAGTTCAAACTTTGACACCGCTTTTCTTCCTGACTGTACTCAATTTTAGTGTTTTTTTCGTGTTATTGGATAGGAAATTTAATGAGGATTCCAAAAATGTGCTTAAAACAGCCATTTCCTCACTCCAAGTGGGTTTAACAAGCGATTTTGTCCTTTCAAACTGTGTTTCAGTTTTAATGGTGTAAAGTGCAATTTAGAGGTTAATTCGGTTCACTCACCCAGTTTGGTTCATTATGGAGTGAATTTGACTAGTTTGCACTGTAAACTGAACTTTCAAGTGTATTCAGGTTAAACTGTAGCAAACATGCCAGTTTACTGCTTGCAAACATCCAATTTCCTAAGCTTGGTCCCTTAAGGGAGGAAAAAGCTTAATTTTGCCCTAAAATCCATGAATAATTAAGCAAAATAACGAAGGAAAACAATTAATAAAACACGGTTTTTAAGGGATTTTCAAGGAAATTTGGAAAAACCTGTTATTCCCTACAACTTGAAATAATACAAAAAAGAGACAAATCAGCTGATTTTCTACAATTTTCTGCTTTTTTCCAGGGATTTTCTTCATTTTACCGTGCATCGATGCTTACGCTAGAGTGGATTTGCGCACCAGGACTTACGATATTCCTCCACAAGAGGTAAGTCAATAGAAGAAAAAGTAAAGTAAAAAAAGTAATCTTTGATAGAAAAAAAATTACCACAAAAAAAAAAAAAAAAACATAAAGTTTGAAAACTCCTGCCCTTCATCGATGTGATACTTGCTAAGAGTTTTTGTATTTTTTTTGTTTTGACCTTGAATAACTCGCTTATTTGACAAGTGACAGCAAAATGTCATTTAACCAAAGTTGTAGCTTGCATTTCAGGCTTTCCAAAAATATCCCTACACGAGTTGATCGGTTGCACTGTTTGGCCGCTAGAGGGCGTTAAAGTTTCCGCATGCAGAAAGTACATCAAAATTGACATATTTCGATTTGACTTTGAATAACTCGCTTATTTGACAAGTGACAGCAAAATGTCATTTAACCTAAGTTGTAGCTTGTATTTTAAACTTTCCAAAAATATCCTTACATGAGTCGATTGGTTACCTTGTTTAGTCCCTAGAGGGCATCAAACTTTCCTTCTGACATAATTTGTGTCACTCTTTGTTTTGACCTTTAATAACTCGCTTATTTGACAAGTTACGTCAAAATGTCACATAACCTAACTTGTAGATTACGTTCTAAGCTTTCGAAAACCATGCTTACTTTAAGTGTTCGGTGGATAAATGTCAATTTCTTGCAGGTTCTAACCAAAGACAGCGTAACCGTGTCAGTGGACGCGGTGGTCTACTACAGAGTGTCCAACGCTACGGTGTCCATTGCGAACGTGGAAAACGCCCATCATTCGACCAGATTGTTGGCGCAGACCACCCTGCGCAACATTATGGGACAGAGACCGTTGCACGAGATATTGAGCGAGAGAGAGAGCATCTCTCGGCACATGAAAGCTCTATTGGACGAGGCTACCGATTCTTGGGGGATTAACGTGGAAAGAGTGGAAATGTGAGCGAATTGAAATTTAATAAAAAATCACTAAAGTCGAAATTTGCTTGAAATTTGTCGGTAAAGTAACGGGTTTTGCCGTAAGAGCTAACAGTGCCGGCAAGCGAAAATCGACCATAATGTCTTTTGCACGTTTCACACTGTATCTCCGTTATTTAAGGGAGAAAAATTCTTAAATTTTTTCTGGTTATACTAGAAAACTTGTTTAATAAACCTGCATAAAAATCAGGACCGTACCAGTCACGTACTATTTTTGAAAATTTTTTAAATATCAGTTGTTTGACTTATTTACCTAAATTATAGTGAAACTTCCAACAAACCACTTTACAGCTCTATTAATGCAATTTTGACAGTTGCACTGCACGTGACAGCTGTCAAACCACTTTACAGTGTCACAACTGTAGCAGTAGACAACAACATTTATTATATATACAGGGTGTCGCAAACTGTCGTTATTTTATTATTTTAATGAATCACCCTGTATATTAACTGTTTTTTTTTTTTGGTTTTTTATAGAAAGGACGTGCGCTTACCGGTTCAGCTACAACGCGCCATGGCAGCTGAAGCTGAAGCGGCTCGCGAGGCTCGCGCCAAAGTGATCGCAGCTGAGGGCGAGCAGAAAGCTTCGCGGGCGCTTCGTGAAGCTTCGGAAGTGATCGGAGACTCGCCAGCTGCGCTGCAGCTGCGCTACTTGCAGGTAACTTACTCGCATGCAGCTGGTTGCGCTTTCTTGTACATAATTTTGCTTTTATGGGATGTTGCATGGGTTTGCATGTTTTCTAACAAGTATTGGTACATTTTGGATTTTTTTCTGAAGAAGCTCGCTACAGGGTGGTTAAGTTGTGTAATGTTTTGGCTACAATCTGGTAAAAAAATCCATTCTGTAGCTGTCATAGAACCAGAGTTATGACCTGTCAAAGCAAACAGTGCATTTTTTGGTACTTTAGCTTAGTTTTACTTTGAAATTTCTCCCCTGACGCTGTCACAAACCATTTTACGAGAAAACTCTACAGGGTGGTCAAATGAAGCATAGTTTTGGCTACAAATTGGTAAAAAAATCCACCCTGTAGCTGTCATAGAACCAGAGTTATGACCTGTCAAAGCAAACAGTGCATTTTGGTACTTTAGCTTAGTTTTACTTTGAAATTTCTCCTCCTGGCGCTGTCACAAACCATTTTACAAGAAAACTCTACAGGGTGGTCAAATGAAGCATAGTTTTGGCTACAAATTGGTAAAAAAATCCACCCTGTAGCTGTCATAGAACCAAAGTTATGACCTGTCAAAGCAGACAGTGCATTTTGGAGCTTGGTTTCACTTTGACGGCCTGGCGCTGTCACAAATCATTTTTCCGAAAATTCTCTACAGGGTGGTCAAATAAAGCATTCCTTTAGCTACAAACTGGTACAAAAATCCACTCTGTAGCTGTCATGGAGCCCGAGTTATGAGCTGTCAAAGCAAATTAACAAAAGCACTCTGTTTGTCTATAGCTAAAACTACTATACAGGGTGTCCCAGATAATACGACAACGTTGGGTTATATAGGAAAAAATTTGCGTCACTCTGTTGCCCAATACTGCATTGGAATTAACTATATATTTATACAGAGTGTATCAAAAAACAAAAATACTCTATCAACCAACCAAATACAATAAAGTGACAGTTTTGACCGTTAATTTGAATTTTTCCAAGGCTTTCTAGATTCATTTTTTAAGTGACAGGTGACATTTGTCATTGCCGCCATATTGGATTGTTACGTCACTAAATATTGTCAAAAATCAATTTTTTTAAGTGCCAACCCTAATTTCTGTTAGTGACCAAGATGGCGCTCGAGAAAGTGTCAAATTACGTCACAAATGACAAGTTCACGTCACTTAACGTGACGTCATGTGCATTCTAATTGAATTGTTGTATAGAAATGGTTGTTAAAGTCTACGACAAATTGCATGGATGCATTATTTGAGCATGAGTGAATTACAGTGTTGCCTGATTTATTATAAAAAAAATTTTCTTGGATAAATGTAATCTGTGACCTGATTATGTCCTCTTTGATGTTTGTTAGTAATTTTTTTGGGCCACTCTGTATAGTGGCCCGGTTTTAGAGGAGACACTTTGTATGTGACGTCACAAATTCATTTTTAGGGTTACAGCCTTGATTTTTTTGCGCATTTGTAGCCTTTGTATTGTAGATTTACTGAAATTTTTTTTCTGAATTTTTACTCTTTTATTTCTTTAGATTTTTGGCTTTAAAATGGCTAACTCAGTTTAACAAATCGCTTAACCGTGCAGCGCAGCCTTTCAAGGCTCACAAAAAATTAATTTTTAGGGTTACAGCCTTAGATTTTTTTGCTCATTTGTAGCCTTTGTATTGTAGATTAACTGAAAATTTTTTTCTGAATTTTTACTCTTTTAGTTCATTAGATTTTTGGCTTTAAAAAAAAAATGCCATTAAGGTCCATTTTCGTGTGTTATTTTATGTAATTCTTATGGGAAGTTGCTTTACTAGACTGGAAGGTTTCAAGCCAATTTCGCCCTTAATGAAATTTGAATTTTTTCTCTTTAAAATCGCTAATTTTACCACAATCAGACCTTAATTACCTGGTTTAATGGCTCTAGCACTCTAAAAAAGCTAATTAACCAAGTCTAACGAGTTTCTAGTCATTTTTCCCCCAAAATTGGGTCACAGATTACGTTTTAGGCAAAAAAACAAGGGAAATTATCAATATTTTCTTCCTTTTTTTTTAAGACATTGAACACAATCTCCACAGAAAAGAACTCAACGATCGTATTCCCCCTCCCTATCGATATATTGTCGTATTTCATGAAGAACATGGAGAAAAAGGAGTAAACGACCAAATTAGGGAGAAATTGACCCCCCTCTCCCCTCCCCCCCACTCTAACACCCTTAAAAAAATTAGGTTAACTTAAAAAGTGAGGTTAGATAGTTGTCTTATCTTATTATACACGGGCGGTCCATGTTGGAGGGTTTGAGACAGTGTTGCCAGGTTTTGTACGTTTTTGGGAATATTTGGAAAAAAAAACACAAATTTTCCGATTTTCTTTAAAGGTTTTGTAAATTTCTTACAACTTCCCTCTCTACAAATTTCTTCAAATTTTGACAGGTGACAGAGTTACAGGGGGTTACACTTTTCCATACAAACTTTGTTGCCAATTTACAACTTTCTATGCAAATATCTCCTTTCAGGGACCTCAGAGAGCTTACACCCCCTGTAGCATTTTTGTAGGGAATTAAATTCCCTACAACTTCCCTTCTTACGATGTTTTCCAAATTTTGACAGCTGGCAGAGCTACAGGGGGTTACACTTTTCCATACAAACTTTGTTGCCATTTACAACTTTCTATGCAAATATCTCCTTTCAGGGACCTCAGAGAGCTTACACCCCCTGTAGCATTTTTGTAGGGAATTAAATTCCCTACAACTTCCCTTCTTACGCTTTTTTCCAAATTTCAACTGGTAACCGAGTTACAGGGTGTTTTCCATTTTTCTAACTTTGACCGTAAATATCTCAGAAACCCTGATCACACTGTCTGAACTAATTTTAACTGGACCACCCTGTATAAGACCAAAAAGATTTAGTATAGTCAACTATTTTTAAGAGTCTTTTAATTAAATTAATAATTTTTCTAGTGTTAGCCTTAGGTTAGGAATTAAGGGTCAGTTGCGCCGGTTAGGGTTAACCAACACTCCTCGAGTGAAATTTTTTTGAGGTTAGTGCCAGTCCTAAACGCAAAAAGTACGTACCATTTTTAGGACTTATTTATACAGAGTGGACACAAAAAAAAAAAAAAAAAAATCTTTGTAGTGTGATATTTAACCGGTAGTTAGTGTTAACCAGAGATTGGGTAATCAGGTCATAGATTGCCTTAAAAAGCATGACTTAACTGTTAATTTACTAATAATTGTAGACGTTGCAAAAGATTTGCAATGGCAAATTCTCGACCATCGTGTTTCCCATTCCACTTAATATTGGTACTCCATTTCTGGACTAACCAGCGCTTAGACTGTAATTTTAAGGGTAGTTTAAGCAATTTTCAGGTTGGTTAAGGTTAACCAAGGTTGGTCCTTGCTGGATTAAGGGACACATCCTAAGGACTAACCTTTTTAAGCCCATTTTTAAAGGTTAAACTAATTGGTAACTCGTGACTTTTAACCCTTAAATTTAGGCTTTAGGGCATGCTTTTTTAATAATTGTTAAGTAACAGTTAACCTTAAAAAGAAGTTCATTTGAGGAGTTTCAGTTGGGATTTTTTTTTTTTAAACATTTGAATGTGACCTACACTTAAATCCCTTTTACTATTATAATCACATTATAAACGAATTTACTCTATTTTATGTAATTAAGGAATTTTGTTGGGCAAATTTGACCAAAATAACCTTAAAAAACCAAATTCAAGCAGTTAATACTTAAGGCGTGTTTAATTAACGCTTGTTTAAGGGTTTTTAGGGTTTTTTCCTCAAAAACTCAAATTTTCCCTTCAAAACTGTTTTTTGTACTTCATTCTGTACTTTCTTGCACGTATCGTATAAGTACGTACACTAATTATATCATTTTGATTGATTTCTGGTGGTTTTATTACCTATACACATCTAAACCACTCGTGTACAGGAGAAATCAAGGTAGATTGAGGTGACGTCACTGCACAAAAATGTTAAGGTTACCGAAAATGGTGGTGGTTGGAGCTTTTTAGAGTGTGGAATCGTGTTTCTCAGGTTGAAATTAGTCTAAATAGGCTTGTTTTCTCTAGGTGATACCTTTGTGGTTGAAAAGCTCCCCAAACAGTCTATTTTGGACAGTTTTTTGTGCACCTATCCATTTAATCGTGAATAACTCGGTTATTTGAAACTTTCTGCAAAAAAACATAAGAATATAGTAGATAGGGAATGAATGGGGCTATCACGTGACGTTGACTGGGGGTCGCTAAGTCTCACCGTTTGGCCGCTAGAGGGCGTCAAAGTTGATTCATTTTTTTCGTACATTTTTGCAAATATCTCACAAACTATTCCATTGACAGATGTGAAATTGTTACAATATATGTACCTCGGTGAGAGGCAACTTTTACTTTCTATACACTTTTTTCGTACGACGTACCGTTTGTCCTGGAAAATTTAAAAACTTAAATTTTGACTTTTTTTGAAGGTTGGGTACCACGAATTTTTGGAAAAAATTCTGAAAATTTTAAATTCACTTTGACTGTGCAAATACGTTTGTGTGAATGGTAGAAATGTGACGTAAAGGGCAAAAGGGCGATTCCGGCCCTTATAAGGGAACCACGCCCTGAAAACTGTCAAAAAATGCCAAAAACTGTATATTTCCAAGGTCACTTAAAAAACGGTGGTACCTAGAACAATTTGGACACCGGATTCGAGTTTCTGAGGTCCAAATTGCTATAAAACAACACTTTTTCGGGGTGGTACCAATATGGTGGTACTTTATACAAAAAGCCTGGAAAAACCGTTATTTGGACAAAATTTTGGTGCACTTTTCCATTTAATCGTTAATAACTCGGTTATTTGACACTTTCTGCAAAAAAACATAAGAATATAGTAGATAGGGAATGAGTGGGGCTATCACGTGACGTTGACTGGGGGTCGCTAAGTCTCACCGTTTGGCCGCTAGAGTGCGTCAAATTTGATTCATTTTTTTCGTACATTTTTGCAAATATCTCACAAACTATTCCAGTGAGAGATGTGAAATTGTTACCGTATATGTATCTCAGTGAGGGGCAACTTTTACTTTCTATACACTTTTTTCATACGACGTACCGTTTGTCCTGGAAAATTCAAAAACTAAAATTTTTACTTTTTTTGAAGGTTGGGGTACCACGAATTTTTGGAAAAAATTTTGAAAATTTTAAATTCACTTTGACTGTGCAAATACGTTTGTGTGAATGGTAGAAATGTGACGTAAAGGTGCAAAAGGGCGATTCCGGCCCTTATAAGGGAACCACGCCCTGAAAACTGTCAAAAATGCCAAAAACTGTATACTTCCAAGGTCACTTAAAAAACGATGGTACCTAGAACAATTTGGATACCGGATTCGAGTTTCTGAGGTCCAAATTGCTATAAAACAACACTTTTTCGGGGTGGTACCAATATGGTGGTACTTTATACAAAAAGCCTGGAAAAACCGTTATTTGGACAAAATTTTGGTGCACTTTTCCATTTAATCGTTAATAACTCGGTTATTTGACACTTTCTGCAAAAAAACATAAGAATATAGTAGATAGGGAATGAGTGGGGCTATCACGTGACGTTGACTGGGGGTCGCTAAGTCTCACCGTTTCGCCGCTAGAGGGCGTCAAAGTTGATTCATTTTTTTAGTACGTTTTTGCAAATATCTCTGAAACCACTTAAAGGAGAGGTGTAAAATTTTTACCGTATATTCAGCAAGGTGAGGGGCAACTTTTACTTTCTATACACTTTTTTCGTACGACGTACCGTTTGTCCTGGAAAATTCAAAAACTTAAAATTTTGACTTTTTTTGAAGGTTGGGTACCACGAATTTTTGGAAAAAATTTTGAAAATTTTAAATTCACTTTGACTGTGCAAATACGTTTGTGTGAATGGTAGAAATGTGACGTAAAGGGCAAAAGGGCGATTCCGGCCCTTATAAGGGAACCACGCCCTGAAAACTGTCAAAAAATGCCAAAAATCAAGGTCACTTCAAAAACGGTGGTACCTACAGCTAATTGGCCACCAGAATCAAATTCCTCAGCCCAAAATTACTATATAAAACCATACTTTTCCGAGGTGGTACCAAGATGGCGGCTGATTCTATACATAACCTTATTAAAATCTTAAAAAACAGTAATTTGGACAAAATTCTGGTACACCTTACCAGTTAATCGTGAATAACTCGGTTATTTGGATTATTTACAAAAAACACATCAGATGGCAAAAGAAAGCTAGTAAATGAGGCTATCACGTGACGTTGACTGGAGGTTGCTAACTGTCACCGTTTGGCCGCTAGATGGCGTCAAAGTTGACTGAATTTTTCTGAACTAAAATCCATTACATTTTCAGCTAAAATAATTTTTTTCGTGCACTTTACCACTGTTCTGTATAATACAAGTCTTGAGCACATTTTGGGTTGTTTTCCATGTCAAAGGATGCTTTTCCTACCAGAAATGCAATTTTCCAGTCGGGTAAGTATTTTTAGGGATTTTCAGGAGGAAAATTACGTTTTCCACCCTAAAATCGGGGACAAAGTTGTAAGTATGTTGCTTTTTTGATTTTTGTGTGTTTTCTGGATTATTTTGCTGCATGGAAATTAAGGTTTTTTGGTTTTTTTTTGTATAAAACAGACGCTGAATACGATTTCTGCTGAGAAGAATTCGACTATTGTGTTCCCCCTACCAATAGACATGCTCACCTACTTCATTAAAGCGGGAGAAGCATCCAGGGCGAATGCCAAAGCCAATAACCAGACGTAAATTCCCCCAAATTGCTTTATGGAGAGACAGGAGAGAGAAGGAGAGGGTTGGAGGGGGCCTGAAAAGGCCCCAAAATGCAATTTTTCAACTAAATTCACCTTAAAAATTACTTTTTTGCACTGAATTTGACTGTATACGTGTTGTCTCGTGAGTATCTCAAAATCTGTTTTACAAGGTGTCCCCGAATTTTACTTGCCCAAACTAGATTGAGACAAAAAAGCTTCAGATACAGAAAATTTTCTGTACCATTCACTTTTTCTGCCACACCCTGTATATTTGGTAACCAATTTTTTGGTGCTTAGTGGCGTTGGATAGACAACTTCAAAAGCTACATTTTGGCTTTTTTCCGGTCACTAAACTCCAAAAAAACGTCAAAGTTATGACACTTAAAAAATATTGTAACGCATAATTTCTTTGATACAACCTGTATATTTGGTAAGCGATTTTCTGGAGCTGCACACTTTCGCTTGCTTTCTGGGACACCCTGTACTTGTATTTTTCAAACTTTTAGCACTAAATGCAGTTTTTGCTGCTTAAATTGAAAATTCTTGGTGTGAATAAAGTAATTTACAAAAAAATTACTTTGTCTCTCATTTCAACCGGTTTTTTAGCTAAAATTACCGGTAAAATGACGTTCGCTTCCTTATTTGTTTCCTTGTGACGTCAGGCCATTCTACTTTGATTTTTACTGTATCTACAAGGCGATGAGGGCTGGGAGTTTTTTTAATTATTTTTTTATGGAGTGTATATTTTGCAAGACCAAAAATGTTCAGAATGACTTTCTCGACCTACTGGGCTAGGTTTACACTCTTCTAAACGTGGTCACAGAAACGTTAATTTCAAATTTAACTGGAACACCCTGTAAAATCGTGGTCACAGTTTAATACAAACATTTTAAGCTGGCAAAACTTTAATTTTGTTTTGGAAATTTTCAAACAAAAAGTGTTTTTTTTTTTTTGCAAAAGAACAAAAATTGTTAGAATGACTTTCTCGTCCTAACACCCTGTATATGTTCAATCGTATTGCAGTTAGCACGAGATGAAAGATCAGTTTAAGACAAACTTTTTAAGCTTTTTACGGTCACTGAAACCCTAAAAATAACCGAGATACGTAATTTTGAAAATTTTGGATACAATTTTCAAACAAAAAGTCAAAAAAATGGAATATCTCGGAAACGGTTAGAGTTACGGAAATTTTTCAAGAGAACAAAAATGTTCAGAATGACTTTCTCGTCCTAGTGGGCTAGGTTTACACTCTCTTAGAACGGGGTAAACGTAGTCACAGCTGGCAGAACGTTAATTTCAAATTTAACTGTTTTTTAATTTTTTTGAACACCCTGTATATGTTCAATCGTGTTGCGGTTAGCACGAAATGAAAGAGCAGTTTAAGACAAACATTTTAAGCTTTTTACGGTCACTGAAACCCAAAAATAACGGAGATACGTAATTTTGAAAATTTTGGATACAATTTTCAAACAAAAAGTCAAAAAAATGGAATATCTCGGAAACGGTTAGAGTTACGGAAATTTTCCAAGAGAACAAAAATGTTCAGAATGACTTTATCGACCTAATATACTAGGTTTACACCCTCTTAAAACTGGGTAAACGTGGTCACAGCTGGCAGAACGTTAATTTCAAATTTAGCTGTTTTTTAATTTTGTTGAACACCCTGTATATGTTCAATCGTGTTTCGGGGGGAACGAGATGAAAGATCAGTTTAAGACAAACATTTTAAGCTTTTTACGGTCACTGAAACCCTAAAAATAACCGAGATACGTAATTTTGAAAATTTTGGATACAATTTTCAAACAAAAAGTCAAAAAAATGGAATATCTCATAAACGGTTAGAGTTTTGGAAATTTTGCAAAAGAACAAAAATTGTTAGAATGACTTTCTCGTCCTAGTAGACTAGGTGTACACCCTCTTAGAATCGGGTAAACGTAGTCACAGATGGCAGAAATTTAGTTCAAATTTAACTGTTTTTTTGATCACCCTGTATATGTTCAATCGTGTTGCGATTAGCACGAAATGAAAGAGCAGTTCAAGACAAACATTTTAAGCTTTTTACGGTCACTGAAACCCCAAAAATAACCGAGATACGTAATTTTGAAAATTTTGGATATAATTTTCAAACAAAAAGTCAAAAAAATGGAATATCTCGAAAACGGTTAGAGTTACGGAAATTTTCCAAGAGAACAAAAATGTTCAGAATGACTTTCTCGACGTAGTGGGCTAGGTTTAGACCCTCTTGGAACCTTCTAAAATATTAAAAATGGCGAAGATACGAGATTTGCATGGATGTCTTCTAAGTGGAGAAATTTCCACTTAAAAGTTCTGAATGTAAATAATTTCCTATTTTCCAGGTCGATTTCAAGTTTAACGACCAGTTAAGTGAATTTTAATGGCAAAACTTCCCTGCAAAGTTATAATTGGTTCTGATATCCTTAAAGGAAAGCTTTATGCATTGGAATGCTAATTAGAAAACTCCCAACCCTGATCACTGTAATAGTTTTCGTTTGATTAGACAGAAACTGGCTGGAATAATGCTTTTTCGCTCCGTTTAACAGAATAAGGATGATCTTTTCGTATTCAGGCCGAGTATTAAAGAAAAGTGGAGAAAATCGTATGTGGAGCAGAATATCTACTCGAGTGTAACGCCAGAAGGCAAACGAATGAGCTATTAGTGTCAGCANCANTNNAANGTNACNNCCANGNAGATTTTAACAGANTNGCNNNANCCAATTCTGGTCCCGGTNCTTGNGANCANCAGCGATTCCTTTNNACGGNACGGGGNATCAAGGCNNGNTNATTGCNGGGANACGTGANNCNNAAACGTGTNNCTCGANACAATCGGGGCTNCNAATNTNGNCNAGTNTNAGANGNACNNGAAAATTNGTTGGCCATTCCACCGCTACACCTGATAACTNNTNTGGNNGCTNGNCATTTCTNNTGGGCNANGTGGCACNNAANGTACGAGNNGGTTGTNAGGNTAGATNCACATANTCGNATTNANCNNGCCNGNTGANGCANTNGCGANCCATTANCNATACTACGACTGATTNCATGAGCCGCCNCNCTTNTTATAGNNAAGCGGGGNCNTGACNATTCANCANNCNATACGTGTNAGATCTTNTAACNGCNGACNGGNNCAAANCNGTGNGGNGNCATAGGTGNGAACCAAAACNNGGGTTTTTTTAAGTGCCAACCCTAATTTCTGTTAGTGACCAAGATGGCGCTCGAGAAAGTGTCAAATTACGTCACAAATGACAAGTTCACGTCACTTAACGTGACGTCATGTGCATTCTAATTGCATTGTTGTATAGAAATGGTTGTTAAAGTCTACGACAAATTGCATGGATGCATTATTCAAGCATGAGTGAATTACAGTGTTGCCTGATTGATTATAAAGAATTTTTTCTTGGATAAATGTAATCTGTGACCTGATTATGTCCTCTTTGATGTTTGTTAGTAATTTTTTTGGGCCACTCTGTATAGTGGCCCGGTTTTAGAGGAGACTTTTTGTATGTGACGTCACAAATTCATTTTTAGGGTTACAGCCTTGATTTTTTTGCGCATTTGTAGCCTTTGTATTGTAGATTAACTGAAATTTTTTTTCTGAATTTGTACTCTTTTAGTTCTTTAGATTTTTGGCTTTAAAATGGCTAACTCAGTTCAACTCATTACTTAACCGTGCAGCGCAGCCTTTCAAGGCTCACCAAAAATTAATTTTTAGGGTTACAGCCTTGATTTTTTTGCGCATTTGTAGCCTTTGTATTGTAGATTATTTGTGATTTTTTTCGGAATTGTTACTTTTTTAGTTGTAAAGATTTTTGGCTACAAATTGGCTGCCTACAACTCATCATTAAACAGTGCAACGCAGCCTTTCAAGGCTCACCAAAAATTCATTTTTTTGGGTTACAGCCTTGATTTTTGGCTCATTGGTAGCCTTGACACTGTAGGCTAAGTGGTAATTTTCTGCGAATTGTCACTTGTCAAATTGTGTTCAAAATGGCTGATTTACCAAGACCTACAAAGTGAAAGTGTCGGACACTAATCTAGGCCATAACCACACTTAATTTTTTTTTTTTTAAGTGAGTATTAATGTTGTTCTACGTCACTGAACTGGAAATAACCAGAAAAAAAAATTGCCATTAAGGTCCATTTTTGTGTGCTATTTTATGCAATTCTTATGGGAAATTGCTTTAGTAGACTGATAGGTTTCAAGCCAATTTCGCCCTTAATGAAATTTGAATTTTTTCTCTTTAAAATCGGTAATTTTACCACAATCAGACCTTAATTACCTACTTTAATGGCTCTAGCACTCAAACAAAGCTAATTAACCAAGTCTAACGAGTTTCTAGTCATTTTTCCCCCAAAAATTGGGTCACAGATTACGGTTTTAGGCAAAAAACAAGCGAAATTATCAATATTTTCTTCCTTTTTTTTTAAGACATTGAACACAATCTCCACAGAAAAGAACTCAACGATCGTATTCCCCCTCCCTATCGATATATTGTCGTATTTCATGAAGAACATGGAGAAAAAGGAGTAAACGACCAAATTAGGGAGAAATTACCTCTCCCCCCACTCTAACACCCTTAAAAAAATTAGATTAACTTAAAAAGTGAGGTTAGATAGTTGTCTTATCTTATTATAAACGAGGCGGTCCATGTTGGAGGGTTTGAGACAGTGTTGCCAGGTTTTGTACGTTTTTGGGAATATTTGGAAAAAAAACACAAATTTTCCGATTTCTTGGACTTTCTATGCAAATACAACTTTCTATTTTTGTAGGAATTAAATTTCTACAACTTCCCTCCCTACAAATTTCTTCAAATTTTGACAGGTGACAGAGTTACAGGGGGTTACACTTTTCCATACAAACTTTGCTGGCAATTTACAACTTTTTATGCAAATATCTCCTTCCAGGGACCTCAGAGAGCTTACACCCCCTGTAGCATTTTTGTAGGGAATTAAATTCCCTACAACTTCCCTTCTTACGCTTTTTTCCAAATTTTAACTGGCAACCGAGTTACAGGGTGTTTTCCATTTTTCTTCTCAGAGTTTTCTAACTTTGACCGTAAATATCTCAGAAACCCTGATCACACTGTCTGAACTAATTTTAACTGGACCACCCTGTATAAGACCAAAAAGATTTAGTATAGTCAACTATTTTTAAGAGTCTTTTAATTAAATTAATAATTTTTCTAGTGTTAGCCTTAGGTTAGGAATTAAGGGTCAGTTGCGCCGGTTAGGGTTAACCAACACTCCTCGAGTGAAATTTTTTTGAGGTTAGTGCCAGTCCTAATTTTTAGGACTTATTTATACAGAGTGGACACAAACAAAAAAAAAAATAGCTTTGTAGTGTGATATTTAACCGGTAGTTAGTGATAACCAGAGATTGGGTAATCAGGTCATAGATTAAAAAGCATGACTTAATTGTTAATTTACTTAATAATTGTAGACGTTGCAAAAGATTTGCAATGGCAAATTCTCGACCATCGTGTTTCCCATTCCACTTAATATTGGTACTCCATTTCTGGACTAACCAGCGCTTAGACTGTAATTTTAAGGGTAGTTTAAGCAATTTTCAGGTTGGTTAAGGTTAACCAAGGTTAGTTCTTGCTGGATTAAGGGACACATCCTAAGGACTAACCTTTTTAAGCCCATTTTTAAAGGTTAAACTAATTGGTAACTCGTGACTTTTAACCCTTAAATTTAGGCTTTAGGGCATGCTATTTTAATAATTGTTAAGTAACAGTTAACCTTAAAAAGAAATTCATTTGAGGAGTTTCAGTTGGGATTTTTTTTTTTTTAAACATTTGAATGTGACCTACACTTAAATCCCTTTTACTATTATAATCACATTATAAACGAATTTACTCTATTTTATGTAATTAAGGAATTTTGTTGGGCAAATTTGACCAAAATAACCTTAAAAAACCAAATTCAAGCAGTTAATACTTAAGGCGTGTTTAATTAACGCTTGTTTAAGGGTTTTTAGGGTTTTTTCCTCAAAAACTCAAATTTTCCCTTCAAAACTGTTTTTTGTACTTCATTCTGTACTTTCTTGCACGTATCGTATAAGTACGTACACTAATTATATCATTTTGATTGATTTCTGGTGGTTTTATTACCTATACACATAGAGAGAAATCAAGGTAGATTGAGGTGACGTCACTGCACAAAAAAGTTAAGTTAAGATTACCGAAAATGGTGGTTGTTAGAGCTTTTTAGAGTGTGGAATCGTGTTTCTCAGGTCGGAATTAGTCTAAAAAGGCTTGTTTTCTCTAGGTGGTAGCTTTGTGGTTGAAAAGCTCCCCAAACAGTCTATTTTGGACAATTTTTGGTGCACCTGTCCATTTAATCGTTAATAACTTGGTTATTTGAAATTTTCTGCAAAAAAACATAAGAATATAGTAGATAGACAATAAATGGGGCTATCACGTGACGTTGACTGGGGGTCGCTAAGTCTCACCGTTTGGCCGCTAGAGGGCGTCAAAGTTGATTCATTTTTTTTGTACATTTTTGCAAATATCTCACAAACTATTTTAGTGAGAGATGTGAAATTGTTACCGTATATGTATCTGAGTGAGAGGCAACTTTTACTTTCTATACACTTTTTTCGTACGACGCACCGTTTGTCCTGGAAAATTCAAAAACTTAAATTATGACTTTTTTTGAAGGTTACCACGAATTTTTTGAAAAAAGTTTGAAAATTTTAAATTTACTTTAACTGTGCAAGTACGTTTGTGTGAATGGTAGAAATGTGACGTAAAGGGCAAAAGAGCGATTCCGGCCCTTATAAGGGAACCACGCCCTGAAAACTGTCAATAAATGCCAAAAACCGTATATTTCCAAGGTTACTTAAAAAAGGGTGGTACCTAGAGCAATTTGGACACCGGATTCGAGTTCCTGAGGTCCAAATTGCTATAAAACAACACTTTTTCGGGGTGGTACCAATATGGTGGTACTTTATACAAAAAGCCTGGAAAAACCGTTATTTGGACAAAATTTTGGTGCACTTTTCCATTTAATCGTGAATAACTCGGTTATTTTCAACTTTCTGCAAAAAAACATAAGAAGATAGTAGATAGGCAATAAATGGGGCTATCACGTGACGTTGACTGGGGGTCGCTAAGTCTCACCGTTTGGCCGCTAGAGGGCGTCAAAGTTGATTCATTTTTTTAGTACGTTTTTGCAAATATCTCTGAAACCACTTAAAGGAGAGGTGTAAAATTTTTACCGTATATTCAGCAAGGTGAGAGGCAACTTTTACTTTCTATACACTTTTTCTGTACGACGTACCGTTTGTCCTGGAAAATTCAAAAACTAAAATTTTTACTTTTTGTGAAGGTTGGGTACCACGAATTTTTGGAAAAAATTTTGAAAATTTTAAATTCACTTTGACTGTGCAAATACGTTTGTGTGAATGGTAGAAATGTGACGTAAAGGGCAAAAGGGCGATTCCGGCCCTTATAAGGGAACCACGCCCTGAAAACTGTCAAAAAATGCCAAAAACTGTATACTTTCAAGGTCACTTAAAAAACGGTGGTACCTACAGCTAATTGGCCACCAAAATCAAATTCCTCAGCCCAAAATGACTATATAAAACCATACTTTTCCGAGGTGGTACCAAGATGGCGGCTGATTCTATACATAACCTTATTAAAATCTTAAAAAACAGTAATTTGGACAAAATTCTGGTACACCTTACCAGTTAATCGTGAATAACTCGGTTATTTGGATTATTTACAAAAAACACATCAGATGGCAAAAGAAAGCTAGTAAATGAGGCTATCACGTGACGTTGATCGGAGGTTGCTAAGTCTCACCGTTTGGCCGCTAGATGGCGTCGAAGTTGACTGAATTTTTCTGAACTGAAATTCATTTTCAGCCAAAATAATTTTTTTCGTGCACTTTACCACTGTTCTGTATAATACAAGTCTTGAGCACATTTTGGGTTGTTTTCCATGTCAAAGGATGCTTTTCCTACCAGAAATGCAATTTTCCAGTCGGGTAAGTATTTTTAGGGATTTTCAGGAGGAAAATTACGTTTTCCACCCTAAAATCGGGGACAAAGTTGTAAGTATGTTGCTTTTTTGATTTTTGTGTGTTTTCTGGATTATTTTGCTGCATGGAAATTAAGGTTTTTTGGTTTTTTTTTGTATAAAACAGACGCTGAATACGATTTCTGCTGAGAAGAATTCGACTATTGTGTTCCCCCTACCAATAGACATGCTCACCTACTTCATTAAAGCGGGAGAAGCATCCAGGGCGAATGCCAAAGCCAATAACCAGACGTAAATTCCCCCAAATTGCTTTATGGAGAGACAGGAGAGAGAAGGAGAGGGTTGGAGGGGGCCTGAAAAGGCCCCAAAATGCAATTTTTCAACTAAATTCACCTTAAAAATTACTTTTTTGCACTGAATTTGACTGTATACGTGTTGTCTCGTGAGTATCTCAAAATCTGTTTTACAAGGTGTCCCCGAATTTTACTTGCCCAAACTAGATTGAGACAAAAAAGCTTCAGATACAGAAAATTTTCTGTACCATTCACTTTTTCTGCCACACCCTGTATATTTGGTAACCAATTTTTTGGTGCTTAGTGGCGTTGGATAGACAACTTCATTAGCTACATTTTGGCTATTTTCTGGTCACTAAACTCCAAAAAAACGTCAAAGTTATGACACTTAAAAAATATTGTAACGCATAATTTCTTTGATACAACCTGTATATTTGGTAAGCGATTTTCTGGAGCTTACCAGCGTTGGATACTTTCGCTTGCTTTCTGGGACACCCTGTACTTGTATTTTTCAAACTTTTAGCACTAAATGCAGTTTTTGCTGCTTAAATTGAAAATTCTTGGTGTGAATAAAGTAATTTACAAAAAAATTACTTTGTCTCTCATTTCAACCGGTTTTTTAGCTAAAATTACCGGTAAAATGACGTTCGCTTCCTTATTTGTTTCCTTGTGACGTCAGGCCATTCTACTTTGATTTTTACTGTATCTACAAGGCGATGAGGGCTGGGAGTTTTTTAATTATTATTTTATGGAGTGTATATTTTGCAAGACCAAAAATGTTTAAAATGACTTTCTCGACCTACTGGGCTAGGTTTACATCTTCTTAGAATCGGGTAAACGTGGTCACTGCTGGCAAAACTTTAGTTTCAAATTTAACTGTTTTTTTTTTTTTTTTTTTTTGAACACCCTGTATATGTTCAATCGTATTGCGGTTAGCACGAGATGAAAGATCAGTTTAAGACAAACTTTTTGAGTTTTTTACGGTCACTGAAACCCTAAAAATAACGGAGATACAAAATTTTGAAAATTTTGGATACAATTTTCAAACAAAAAGTCAAAAAAATGGAATATCTCGGAAACGGTAAGAGTTACGGAAATTCTACAAGAGAACAAAAATGTTCAGAATAATTTTCTCGTCCTAGTGGACTAGGTTTACACCCTCTTAGAACTGGGTAAACGTAGTCACAGCTGTCAGAACGTTAATTTCAAATTTAACTGTTTTTTAATTGTTTTTGAACACCTTGTATATGTTCAATCGTGTTGCGGTTAGCACGAAATGAAAGAGCAGTTCAAGACGAACATTTTAAGCTTTTCACGGTCACTAAAACCGCAAAAATAACTGAGATACGTAATTTTGAAAATTTTTGATACAATTTTCAAACAAAAAGTCAAAAAAATGGAATATCTCGGAAACGGTTAGAGTTACGGAAATTTTCCAAGAGAACAAAAATGTTCAGAATGACTTTATCGACCTAATATACTAGGTTTACACCCTCTTAAAACTGGGTAAACGTGGTCACAGCTGGCAGAACGTTAATTTCAAATTTAGCTGTTTTTTAATTTTGTTGAACACCCTGTATATGTTCAATCGTGTTTCGGGGGGAACGAGATGAAAGATCAGTTTAAGACAAACATTTTAAGCTTTTTACGGTCACTGAAACCCTAAAAATAACCGAGATACGTAATTTTGAAAATTTTGGAAATTTTCAAACAAAAAGTCAAAAAAATGGAATATCTCATAAACGGTTAGATGGAAATTTTGCAAAAGAACAAAAATGTTCAGAATGACTTTCTCGTCCTAGTAGACTAGGTGTACACCCTCTTAGAATCGGGTAAACGTAGTCACAGATGGCAGAAATTTAGTTCAAATTTAACTGTTTTTTTGATCACCCTGTATATGTTCAATCGTGTTGCGATTAGCACGAAATGAAAGAGCAGTTCAAGACAAACATTTTAAGCTTTTTACGGTCACTGAAACCCCAAAAATAACCGAGATACGTAATTTTGAAAATTTTGGATATAATTTATCTCGAATAAAACGGTTAGAGTTACGGAAATTTTCCAAGAGAACAAAAATGTTTAGAATGACTTTCTCGACGTAGTGGGCTAGGTTTAGACCCTCTTGGAACCTTCTAAAATATTAAAAATGGCGAAGATACTAGATTTGCATTGTCTTCTAAGTGGAGAAATTTCCACTCAAGAGATCTGGATGTAAATAATTTCCTATTTTCCAGGTCGATTTCAAGTTTAACGACCAGTTAAGTGAATTTTAATGGCAAACCTTCCCTGCAAAGTTATAATTGGTTTTGATATCCTTAAAGAAAAGCTTTATGCATTGGAGCGCTAATTAGAAAACTCCCAACCCTGATCACTGTAATAGTTTTCGTTTGATTAGACAGGAACTGGCTGGAATAAAGCTTTTTCGCTCCGTTTAACAGAATAAGGATGATCTTTTCGTATTCAGGCCGGGTATTAAAGAAAAGTGGAGAAAATCGTATGTGGAGCAGAATATCTACTCGAGTGTAACGCCAGAAGGCAAACGAATGAGCTATTAGTGTCAAGAGTTGTTCCTAAATCACTTTTGTTACTCCCAAAACTAGAGAAATTCCTCTCAAATGATCATAAAAGCAGAAATTAAGAGTGAGTGGCAACGCTGCTTTTTTACGTTTAAAAAAAAAAGGAAAATATACAGTTTTGTTTAATATAATAAGCATTTCAAATAGGACACCCTGTATATTATTACGTCGGTCGATTCTGCTTGCCCAGAGCTACACAGTGGCCTAAAAAGTGCAATACAAAAAGTGTCTCGTTTCTGAGATATTTTGGATTAAATTTAGTATTGATTTTTGCCTCCGGCAACTCAAAATGTCTTCTCGAAGCTTCAGGCAGCTTCAAAACACTTTGGCTCGGTTATTTGAGGAGTTACAGCAAAAGTGTAAATAAGAGAGTTGTAGGGAATTTGACGCTCTACCAGATTGCTTCTAAGCACTTTTGCCCTAAAGGGCCTTTTAAGGAAGTTACAGGCCGAAAACTCTTAAAATACTGCTAATTTGTCAAGAAGGAAAAAAAAATTTTTTTGTTAGTTTAAAACTAAATTTGCGCCATTATTTAGCAAGAAAAGTCGATTTTTCCGTCAAAACTAAATTGAAAATCGTGAAATTTGCCCGGAAACTTCCTCCAGAATTAGGGAAAGTCAGTGCAAACTTTAAAGCTGTCCATAAACTTTAAGCTAACAGAACTGCCGTGTATGGAAAGCTATAAATTTCTCGACACTGCATTTCGTAGCTATTAAGTGTACGGAAAAATTACTCGGAGCCTGAAACGAAAACAGTGATTTGTTTTAAGCGAAAATCGTCCCTATTCTAATTAACTTTTTATGGATTTGTCAGTTGAACGGTTTTTAGCCTGTAATTTCTTTAAAAGGCCCTTTAGGGCAAAAATTCTTAGAAACAATCTTGTAGGGCGTGAAATTCACTACAACTCTCTAATCTACACTTTTGCTGTATCTCCTCAAATAACGGAGCTACGCTTTGTTAAACTTACACTTTGTTGAACCAAACCTATCTGTCAAAATTGTCAAAAAAAAATTTAAAAAACTGTTTTACCCAACCTGACTGTCAAAGTTGTCAAAAAATAAAAAACAGTTTAACCTAACCTATCCGTCAAAATTGTCAAAAAAATTCAAAAAAATTGTTTAACCCAACCTGACATTGTCAAAAAAATCTGTCAAAATTGTCAGAAAAAAAATAAAAAAGATTTTTAACCTAACATGTCAAAGTTGTCAAAACTGTAAAAAAAAATCAGTTTTACCTAACCTAACTGTCAAAAATTGTTAAAACAACTTGAGGAATTACACTGGAATTTGTGCAAAGCACTAGAGTGTAATGCAGACAGTTTTCGGCCTGTAACTCCCTTAAAAGGGCCTTTAGGGCAAAAGTGATTAGAAACAATCTTGTAGGGCGTGAAATTCCCTACAACTCTCTAATTTACACTTTTGCTGTATCTCCTCCAATAACGGAGCTACGCTTTGTTGAACTTAACCTATCTGTCAAAATTGTCAAAAAAAAAATTAAAAAACTGTTTTACCCAACCTGACTGTCAAAGTTGTCAAAAAATAAAAAAAAAACAGTTTAACCTAACCTATCTGTCAAAATTGTTTAAGAAATTCAAAAAAAATTGTTTAACCCAACCTGACTGTCAACATTGTCAAAAAATGTGTCAAAATTGTCAGAAAAAAATAAAAAGTATTTTTAACCTAACCTGTCAAAGTTGTCAAAACTGTCAAAAAAAATCAGTTTTACCTAACCTAACTGTCAAAATTGTTAAAACAACTTGAGGAATTACACTAGAATTTGTGTGAAGCACTTGAGTGTAATGCAGACAGTTTTCGGCCTGTAACTCCCTTAAAAGGCCCTTTAGGGCAAAAGTGATTAGAAACAATCTTGTAGGGCGTGAAATTCCCTACAACTCTCTTGCTTACACTTTTTCTGTAGCTAGTTAAATAACGAGTTAATTAAGCTGCGTTCCAAATTGATCCATTTTGCACCTAAAATTAAAATTACGTAACACACCAAAAAAAAAATTACTTTTACCCAAAAAAACAAACAATAAAACACGGATACATTTTCACGTGTCGTTACCTCTGAAAATGCCGCGTTCGCGACTTAAACGCTTTGTTAACCCAATCAGGACCGTATTCAGGAATTTTTCCAAAAAGAAAAATGCTTAAAAAAAAAATTTTTTTTTTGATTTTTTGGTTAGTCCGGGACTGTTTCTCACTTTTGCTACTCTGCTATATAATTCATTGTTAAATTTACTAGAGTGACACACATTTGTCACTATAATACACGTGAAATTGTGTTTTTAAGGAAAAATGAATTTTTTCCCGCTCGTTTGCATTTTCGTGTTACTCCAGGTGATTTGTGGGGGAACGTGGGAGAAAAACGGCCAAAACTACCCGCAAAAGGGGAAGGTGGGGTCATTTAAACGTATGGGACGATGTAAGTAGGTTTTTTTGCCCTCCCTACCACCACTTAACATCTTGAAAAAGTTTAAAATTTTGCTGCCCCGTCCCTGATGATCCGAGCTTGCTGAAACTTTGCACATTTATTAAACACACTTTCCTTTAATTAACCTAAAAATTTCAACTTTCTAAGTCCCCTCCTGTATACAGGGTGAATTTTTGAATGTTAATTTTGATTAATTCTAGTTTTATCCCTGTTCACTTACGTTCAGTTCGATAATCGAGCATGTACAGGGGTAGGAGGGGAAATGGGGACTTGTGTACCTACCGCAGAGTGCCAAAGGAGGGGGGGAAGTACTCTAGGAAGCTGCGCTTCTGGTTATGGCGTCTGTTGTGCTTGTAAGTATGCAAAAAATACGATCAATTGAAGGGTTTTTAACCGAAAAATCAGTTTTTTTTAATGGGACACCCTGTATCTTTGCACGTCACTAAATAGCGTTTTTCCTAAGGTACAATCTGACGCAAAATTTCCTGTACTAAAAGTGTACAGTTTCCGAGATATTCAGGATCAAATTAGGTTGAGTGTTGCATTTAAAACCGAAAAACTACGATTTTTTAAATGGGACACCCTGTATATTTTTACGTCACTAAATTGTGCTTTCATTAAGGTACAATCTGACGCAAAAATTTTTTAATAAAAAATTTACAGTTTTTGAGATATTCAACGTCAAATTAAGTCATACATTTTCAAATCAGTTGAAGTTTGAACACCCTGTAACTCGGTTATTTTTGGGAGTTTCCGGAGGTTTAACCACTCAAATTAACCGTCTTGAGCTCCTCTTTCCTGTGGTGTAGAGTAAAAAATTCTATCTGAAAAATTGCGTACAGGGTGGATCAAAATAGTTAAACACCATTTTTTTGCACACTCTGTATACTGGAAGCAAAAACCGTCCTGCAAACTTACAGTGTTGGATTAAAAAGTTGATAAGGAACATTTTTGGTCTCTTACAAATTTTTCGTAAATCTCACCGTTTCTGAGTTATTTAGCAAAACTGGTTGGATGCAACAAATTTTTAGATCAGTAAAATTGTAATCTAAAATTTGAAAACAGTTTAAAGGACAGTCAGGCACAAAATCGCCTGTAAAACCCACTTGGAGTGAGAAAATGACAGTTTTAAGCACATTTTTGGAATCCTCGTTAAATTTCCTATCTAATGACATAAAAAAACACTACAAAATCAAGTACAGTCAGGAAGAAAACCGGTGTCAAAGTTTGAACTGTCAGAAAAACAGTTTAGAAGGACAGTCAGGCACAAAATCGCCTGTAAAACCCACTTGTAGTCAGAAAATGACAATTTTAAGCACATTTTTGGAATCCTCATTAAATTTCCTATCTAATGACATAAAAAAACACTACAAAATCAAGTACAGTCAGGAAGAAAACCGGTGTCAAAGTTTGAACTGTCAGAAAAACAGTTTGAAAGGACAGTCAGGCACAAAATCGCCTGTAAAACCCACTTGGAGTCAGAAAATGACAGTTTTAAGCACATTTTTGGAATCCTCGTTAAATTTCCTATCTAATGACATAAAAAAACACTACAAAATCAAGTACAGTCAGGAAGAAAATCGGTGTCAAAGTTTGAAATTGTGTTTTAGTTACGTCAAAATGCGGTTCAATCATTCGGGAAAATGGCAGCTACTTTGTCAACGACAACTACCCGGACTCGTACGACGGAGTGGGCTCCTGTCAGGCCACCATTTTGAAAATCAGCCCGTCAGTCTGTCAGTACAGGTAGAGTGACGGTTATAACGCAATAACCCAACCTTCCCCTACTAAACCAACTCAAACTTCCCCTAAATTCTTAATGAATATATGTCCTTTCCAGATTAGATTTTGAGGTTATGAACATAATGGGCCCTGAAACCCTTAACCACGTATGCATTAATGATCAGTTCATTGTTTCCGGTGGAAATCCAACGGTGCCGGCCATATGCGGACGTAATGATGGCAATCACCGTAAGTTGTTAGTTTGACCTAATTTTGAGGAGTTACAGCAAAAGTGTAAATTAGAAAGTTGTAGGAAATTTCATGCTCTACAAAATTGCTTCTAAGCATTTTTGCTCTAAAGGGCTTTTTAAGGGAGTTACAGGCCGAAAACTGTCTGCAAGGCACTCAAGCGCTTCAGAGTGATGAGGGATGTGAATTTTCAAACTCAAAAACTGTAGAAAATTTCACGCTTTATTGCTACTTAACATTTTTGAAAGGCCTTTTTTTACCGAAAACTGTCTATCAAGCGCTTAATGAGAGGAATCTTTGAGGTTAGGTTAGGTTACTCGAATACTTTTTTTCTAAAACGCACGCCAGTTAGGTTCACTAAACGCACCGCTAGAGAATTTAAATTTTGAAAATTCCTGTCCCTCATCGCTCTAACATTTAAAGCAACATTGACGTTTTTTTACATTTGACAGTATATTAAACGCAGTTAACCGTAATTTACAGTGTACGTGACCGTGCAGGAAGGACCAAACGTCACTCCTGTCACTTTGACAGTCATCACTACCGGCGAACCGTTTCAACGCACGTGGAAGATTCGTGTGACGCAAATTCTTTGCAACTCCCTCGTAAAAGGTGCACAGTTTTCGCACTTTTTTATGCAATTAAAGGGAATTTGAACTATTTTCCAGCTGAGGACGGTTGTTTGCAGTATTATACGGGGGTTACCGGACAAGTAAAGTCGTTTAACTTTGACTTAACCACCGGTCGACAACTGTCCAACCAGGATTACACCATATGCATTAGGGCTGAGAGGAATTTTTGCAGCGTACAATACTCTCAATGTGCTGATGATGGTAGGTAACAGGAGAAGAAACGCTTGGTGATTCTCTAAAAATTCTGTCAGGACAAAAAAAGTGCTCAAACAAGTTCAACCAAGCCTAAATCAGTTATTTGGGAAAATATCAAAAAAGTGTACAAAAGGAAAGTTGTAGAGAATTTCATTCTCTTCAAGATTGCTTCTGAGTACTTTTGCCCTAAAGGGCCTCCTAAGGGAGAAAATTTCTTTAAAACTGCGTCAAAACCGAAAAAAATGCTGTCATTCGCTTTGATTTTCAATAATCCCGTTATTTGACAGTTGACGTCAAAAAGTCACTGAAAGAAAAAGATTGCTTAGAATGTGAGCTTCAAGAACATATCCCCACATGAGTTGATTGGTTGCTTCGTTTGGCCGCTAGAGGCCGTTAAAGTCATCTTTGACACTTTTTACAGGTTTTTACCATAAACATTCCAAATTGTGCTGCTTCGTTCCTGATGAACCGAATTGGTTGAAACTTTGCACGTTTATTAAACACACTTTGCTGATAATAATCCTGAAAATTTCAGCTTTCTAACTTAATTTTGGTATTTCCAGTGAACTCCAGAAACCAGTCGTTTACGTTATCAGGAAATTCGAATAATGCTGTTTCGTCAATGGTTGGCAGCACTGGACCATCAAATTCCTGTCCTAATGACTATTTAATTATCCCCATGGCAACAAATGTCAATCGGTTTGTGCCCGGACGGATTCAATCAGTCGATCGAATATGCGGTGGTGTATTTAGTGCCGAAATCAGTCAAACACCCGGTACAGTATTAAGTGAGTAATAATTAAGCCTCTGGGGGATCGGAAATGCTAAATTGTCCATAGAAAATCACGTGGGAGAAAGCGAAAATTGGAAAAAAAAAAGTGTCATACTTCTATCAGTTATGAATAATGTAATTTCAAACTTTTTTTTCTGTTATTTGAAGAATTACAGAAATCGTGTACATAAGGAAAGTTGTAGGAAATTTCATCCCCTACAAGATTGTATTAAAGGGTTCTTGTCCTTAAGGGCCTCCTTAAGGAGTTACAAGAGAAAAAGTGTCTGACAACCAAAAAATTATAAAATGTGTGTCATACTCTGTGGAGTTATGAAAATTTTTATTATTTTTTTTCCTTTTTAGGTAATTTTTTATATTTTTTTAGGTACAGTAAAACCGTTTATTTTGGTTTTTCATACCGATTCCATGGAAACACCCAATGACTTGAATAATCGAGGATTTTGCCTGAATTACGTGCAACAACCTTGCACCAATAGGATAAGTTAGGTTTTTGAGTGTTTTTTTAATGTAACAATAAAGGTGGGAAAAAAATTAAATTGTTTTTGTAAAAATTTCATTGAAATCCTTTAAATTCCAGGACCGTACAGAGTAAATATAGATTAGTGACTATTTCTTAATTTGTTCAATTCACAAATTCACCCTGTATTCAGGAAAAGACTTAAAAAGCTGGAATTTTCTAGGATTATTATAGTAAAGTGTGTTTAATAATTGTGCAAAGTTTCAACCAGCTCGGTTCATCAGGGACAAAGTCGAAAATTTGGAATGTTTTTATTTTTCAATTTGTCAAGAGGGTTTTGTGTTAAACTTTAAAGACCTCTAGCGGCCAAACTGTTAAACTAATCAGTCAAAGTTGTTATACCGTTGGAAAGCCCGTTTCATTCGCTATCCATCGACATATAAAAGTCCACACCTTGTTAGTCAAATAAGGCAGTTTCGAAGGTTTAAACAAAATCTGATCGGACAAGCCAGGGCTGTAGCAGGAGGTATACTTAGTTTTCTTGACAATTGGTGACTGAACAGAACCAGAAAAACACCAAAAATTAAGTAGTTTCACTGTCTTTTGGACTGTATTTTGACAGTTTTCAGTGTAATGTCAGTTTAGTCGACAAGCTAAACAAACGTCAAAATAGTAACAACTGTCAAAAACCCAACCATAGATATATAAAATGTTTAAAATTTTGCTGCGCCGCCTCTGATGATCCGAGCTTGCTGAAACTTTGCACATTTATTAAACACACTTTCCTTTAATTGTCCTAAAAATTTCAACTTTCCAAGTCCCCTCCTGTATACAGGGTGAATTTTTGAATGTTAATTCTGATTCCAGTTTTATCCCTGTTCACTTACGTTCAGTTCGATAATCGAGCATGTACAGGGGTAGGAGGGGAAATGGGGACTTGTGTACCTACCGCAGAATGCCAAAGGAGGGGGGGAAGTACTCTAGGAAGCTGCGCTTCCGGTTATGGCGTCTGTTGTGCTTGTAAGTATGCAAAAATACGATCAATTGAAGGGTTTTTAACCGAAAAATTAGTTTTTTTTAATGGGACACCCTGTATCTTTGCACGTCACTAAATAGCGTTTTTCCTAAGGTACAATCTGACGCAAAATTTCCTGTACTAAAAGTGTACAGTTTCCGAGATATTCAGGATCAAATTAGGTTGAGTGTTGCATTTAAAACCGAAAAACTACGATTTTTTAAATGGGACACCCTGTATATTTTTACGTCACTAAATTGTGCTTTCATTAAGGTACAATCTGATGCAAACATTTTTTAATGAAAAATTTACGGTTTTTGAGATATTCAGCGTCAAATTAAGTCATAAATTTTCAAATCAGTTGAAGTTGTGATTTGAAATTTGAACACCCTGTAACTCGGTTATTTTTGCGGAAAATGACCCGGAAACTGTCTTACAGCTGACAGTTTAAGCTTTTAGAATCTGTCACTTTTCATGTGGATACCTGTCAGGGTAACGCCACCAGAGGGCGCCAAACTTTCATGAAGAAACGTCAAGCTGCGACTAGAACAACCCTGGTTTGAACCGTTTCAACTCGGTTGTTTTGACAGATACGTCACCTTGTTAGTCAAATAAGGCAGTTTCGAAGGTTTAAACAAAATCTGATCAGACAAGCCAGGGCTGTAGCATGATGGAATTATTAGTTTTCTTGACAATTGGTGACTGAATCAGAAAAACACCAAAAAAATTAACTGTACACCACACGTTTATTTCGAACGAAATATATTAATTAAGCAACCTTTTCTACATTACGCTTCAATTAAATTATACTTATAATCACTTAGAAAGCTTCTCTTTACGTTATAATTAATTAAATATATTAAAACTCTTATAATAAAATTCACAATATTTCAACTCTCTGTGACCGTGTAAAATTATATTTTTTTCAGCCACCTAAATTGTATAGAAAATTCAATTTAAAATTTGTATGAACCACTACGTAACAAGTAATAATCGTCTGAAAAATACACTCCCTCTCTCAAAGGGGCGAATTAATAAGGGCAGTGAAACTTTCACTTGAAAGTCACATTTCAAGCGAAAATTCAGGCACTTTTACACGAAATATGTACCTTAACCTTAATTATTTTGTAATAACTTGACAATTTTGGCAAATCGGCTGCTTGCAAAAAGGAAAAACTACACTGAACCAATACTGCATTTAAAAAAAAAAAAAAAACAGGAAAATTGAGTCCGAATTGCGTATTTCACTTCCGTTCCTCCGACATGAATTGGTCCAGGACGTTTTGCATGGTTTGGCGCAATTCCGACTCGCTGGGGGACGTTATGGAATGACTGACGAGTGTTTTGATGGTTCTCGTAATTCTGAAACGGAAAAAACGCACGTTCTGATTGGTTAAGAAAACGAAATCTGCCTGTGACTGTTTCAGTGCGTCACGTGATCAACTGTCATCCGTTTTGACATGCGCTATCACTCGCTGAAAGATTATCTCCTATCTTTGTCAAGAGCATATAATTCCTCGTTCTTACCATTGAGTTCGTTTAGAGGTACGCGGAAAATCAAACAAAGCTACATTGACGTCATAAGACTGCAAAGCGTTTTGAATATGACAAATACAGAACGAAACGTCACATTCAAAACATTTTTCATGTTATATGTAGAAGCCTCTGGCAATTTTTTTTGAGATTTACAGACATTTAGAGAGTTCTGGCATTTTTCAAATAATTCTGGAAATCTTCTGGCAACTTTAAAGATTCCTTTGGCATATCCAAAAAAAAACCGTTTTAAATGGGTTGTTTTGACAGATATGTCAAAATGACCTGGAAACTGTCTTACAGCTGACAGTTTAAGCTTTCAAAATCTGTCACTTTTTATGAGGATTCCAGTCAGGGTAACGCCACTAGAGGGCGCTAAACTTCAGGTCATGACTAGAACAACCCTATAGCTGATGAACTGTGTTTTATAGTTTCACTGTCTTTTGGACTGTATTTTGACAGTTTTCAGTGTAATGTCAGTTTAGTCGACAAGCTAAACAAACGTCAAAACAGTCACAACTGTCAAAAACCCATCCATAGACAAAGTTTTTTGGAAAAACGTCAAAAACGACAACTAAATGCGACCAGAACAATCCTGGTTTTAAACCCTAATAACTCGGCTATTTTGACAGATACGTCAAAATAGCCCAGAAAATGATTAATGGCTGACAGTTAAAGCTTTCAGAATCTGTCACTTTTTATGAGGATACCTGTCAGGGTAACGTCACTAGAGGGCGTCAAAGTTTCTTGGAAAAACGTCAGAAACCACAGCTAAATGCGACCAGAACAACCCTGGCTTTGAACCCTAATAACTCGGCTATTTTGACAGATACGTCAAAATAACCAGAAAATGATTAATGGCTGACAGTTGCTTTCAGAATCTGTCACTTTTTATAGGGATTACTGTCACGAAAACGCCTCTAGAGGGCGTCAAAGTTTCAGTTTGCTCCAGATGAGTTACCCTTCCTTCAAACCAACTTTTTACTTCATCTGGTTTGGAGTAGGTTTAGTAATTATGCGAGTAATTTTATTCGGTTGTGACGTAGTCGTAGTTTTGTTTGATTTTTGGTGTATCTCCTCTGGTGGCTCACTCCTAGCGTGATACAGTCCGTTCAACGACTACTGACTGTTACGTCATCCGCCAAAATGACTTGCAAACAAACCAAATTTACTTACGTGGCTCCAGTAACTGGATCAATTTCTTCTATTGTAGTTTCACTGTATTGAGGTTCGTGATGGTAGAAATCCTCTAAAAGTTTATCAAATTTGTTAATAAACTAGGAATTGTTGCAGCAGACAACAAACTGTTCCAATTGTGATGGTAAATATGCACTCTTATGTTGTACACACCATCACAAAAGGAATTCAATCAAAAATGTGTGAACTGTACTTAAAAAGAGAGAGAGAGAGTTATTAACAAAATCATGCCACACTAAATTGAACCTTATTGTAATCAAATTCAAAGCAAAAGAGAATAAGCGATTGTAAGTGCATTAAGTCGCAAAACCTACTTACTGTACGTGAGAAATACGTTTAAAAAGCGTTTTTACGTCCTGCTGAAACCAAGATAATTCATATTAAAAGCAAAAATTTGATTAACATTCGCAAACTACCCTAGAAAACTACCAAGCAGTCAAACGTGCGTGCTTTCGGTCTGCCCATGACAAGTTTGGTCGCCTAAAACGGGCTGGAAACGCTAAACAAGAGGTCGCCAGCCTTTTTCTCAATTTTTCTGGTAAAATCAAAGCACTTTTAAGCAATCAATGTTGCCAGGTCTACCGTTTTTGTGGCTCTTCTACCGTTCTCCCGTTTTTTGCATATTATAATCTACCGTTTTTAATTACGTCATTGCCATATTATGTTGGTCATTTTCTTACTGCAAATTATCCTTTAAAACCACGTGATATCTGTCACTAATGTCAAAAACTTAGAAAACCAATTAGTAATAAAAAAAATGAAAAATCTGGATTTTTATAGCAAGAATCAATGATCAAATCAAATTTTTGACAACTACCGCCATTAAATATTTCGTACTTGGCAACACCGCTTTCGTAAGGTTAGTTTCAAAACTTCCATCACCACCTCGTCTCAAATTCAAATGATTCGGTGTATGTTTTGTTACTCTAGATGTGGTGTAGTAGTGGGAGAGAGTGAGAAAAGTTAAAATAAACTTGCATACCATCAGTTTTTTTTTACAACGACTAGTAGTGTGCGAAAAGTGCCAGAATGACCATGCTTGTGGCGATTGCGAATAGGGACCACACGAGGGGAACGTACAGGGCGTGCCAGGGGGCATCGGTCTGTATGCACTGTTTTTGGTCATCGGGCAGGCCAAACGCTTTTAATATTGCAAAAACCAGTCGTCAATTGTCGTTTTGGTAAACATTCGGGTGTCCAACAGGAAATTAACATTAAATTACCTCCCAATCGCTTTTTGATTTAGAGCGAGGACCTTTTGATTAGTGTTCAAAGTCAAATCTTATTATACACTGTGAGCAAAAAGTCTATTATTGCAATTTCCAGCGAAACCTGACGTTGAATCCCCTATCTAACTAGGGGAATACGGCTTCTGCTCCCTTTATGGGACAATTTGCCAGGAATAGGAAAGTTGTATTTACTTAAAAAATTTACTTACAACTTTTGTAGCGGCCAAATGAAGCAACCAATCAACTCATAAGGGAATATTTTCTGAAAGCTCACATTCTAAGCAATCTTTTTCTCTCAGTGACTTTTTAACGTCAACTGTCAAATAAGAGAGTTATTCAAGGTAAAAACAACGAGTGTCAAAGATGACTTTAACGGCCTCTAGCGGCCAAACGAAGCAACCAATCAACTCATGGGGGAATATTTTCTGAAAGCTCAGTTTGACAACGTTGCCAAATAAACGGCATTTTATTTAATTTCTATAAAATGTTTGCGACGTTGCTAAACTGACATTTGTTCTCAGTTATTACCAAATTTTTGCAATGTTGCCAAATACACATTTTATTTAATTTCTATCAAGTTTTTCACAACATTACCAAATGAATAGTTTAATTTTTCACCAATTTTTTGTAATATTTGCAAATTTGTCAACATTGTAAAAATGTCAATTTGTAACTGCATTCATTTGGTTTCCAATTAGGAAAAATGTCCCTTTGGCAACACTGCGAAAATTTGGGACTAAATCATTTTTAGCAACATTGCACTTCACATCATTGATTGACGTATCAATCGTGCTTGGCTATTGACACTTGATTGACACAAAAACAGGGTTGTTACTACTGACACACAAACCTCAGGGTTGTCCACAAATCAACACACAGTACTAGTACACTACATGGTACTTGATTATTTAACATTTGATTGACAGAAACAGGGTTGTCACTAAAAATACACAAACGTCAACAAATGTGGGTTATTTGAGACGCTCAAAGATATATTTTTATAAAAAAAAATGTTTTTCTCGGAAATTTCCAGGTTATGTATAAAAATGACCAGAACGAAAGTGTCTAATATCAGGGTGGTCCGCGGGACTATTTGGTCACAGTGTATAAACAATACAATATGATACAATATTAATGGCGGTTAGTTGTGTCAAATGACGTAATCACGACATATGGATGGTCAGTACTGTATAAAAGTAAGTTAATGTTAATTTACCTGGGGGTTAATAAAGATTAGGACACATATTAAGATGCAGTCTAGCTGTAGCAAAAAGTACTATAAAAATCAAAAACGTCACAAGATGCATTCCTGAAACTCAAGGCTTTAAGTATATTTACGTAGAAACGAGTTGAAAGCATTTTTCCTGTCATAGTAAAGGGAAATGCTCGCTCTCGCTTCAACTACTTGAGAACTCATTCATTTCACTCGCTCACTCTGTTTACCTACCGGAATCTGAACTGAGCTCCGCCCCTTCCTCGTGCAGAGCAATGTCCGATCCACTGGAACTCCCTACGGGAGGGATGTTCTGTCCTTGTGAGGTTTTCTTCAAAATGCCCTTCAAAGGAGGCGAAGCCATCCTGGAGTCGTCCTCCGAGTCAGAGTCTCTTACGGTCGGCGAGTTAATAATTGTCGTTTCCGTCTTCAGAACCGGTATTTTGCTTTTGCCTTGTTGCTCCTCAGCCAGATGGCGTAGTTCGTCCTTTACTATAGCTGTTACCTGCTCACTTAGAACTGGAATTTTACTTTTGGTGGTGTCTTCGATTCCCTCCGAAGTGATTCGCGTCACCGTAGTTTTAACAATTGGATCCGAAGTGGAGGTGGTTACGGTTTTGATTATTTTCGTAGTGACCGTTTGCTCGTCGTCCTTGTCCCAGTCGATTTCTTTCGAAATGTTGGCGAACTCTTTGAGCGGGTCTTTGGAGTGTTTTTTGATCGTTTTCACTTTGGTTCCCTTCATTATTGGAATTTTACTCAACAATTCGTCTTCTTCGGCTGGTTGGAGCTCTTCCTGAGGTTCCACTTTTGATCCTGTAATTCGATTACCCATATTAACAACGAATTAAGTCGTACATTGCTTTTTGCTGTGAGTGAAAAACTTTGACTTAAAAGCACCTCAAATGTGAAATTTTTAAATAGTCCTCAATTGACCAATATTTTTTTGGTTTTGTTTCACCATAAGAAACAAACGAGAACGCCCAAAAACATGCCGAAATATGGACCAAAACACTTTTCTACGTTAAAATAAAACAAAAATATTTATTTGTAATAGTCTGTTCCAGAGTGAGGTAGCGCGCTGTTTTAAGGCAATTTCGAACGCAGTCACGGTAAAAATTACGTTTAGACCAATCAGCGAGACGTTATTTGACAGATGTCCTTGTGACTGCGTTCCAACTTTCTTATTTTTAATTCCTATTATGCTATTATATTCAATCAATAATAATGTTCAAACGTATTTTGAAAGTTGCGTTATTTAGTTATAACAGTTTGTAGCATTTCGTAAATCATCCATTTTGGAAATGTACTAATGAAGAAAAATACCACTTAACCTACTATATTAAGGCTACAAATGAGCCAGAAATCAAGGCTGTAATCTTGAAACTGAAATTTTTAAAAGTTCTATAATATTTTGGAAAATTTGATGCGTTACAGCCTCGATTTTCTGGCCTGGCATGGCCTTGATATAGTAGGCCAACCACAATTTTTATTGATCAAATTTAGGAGATATTTAAACAAAATGGCGTTCCTACAAAAGTAAACTTTCATAAACCTGTCACAAATCCAAATGACAAGTGACAGTTCTGACATTTTGCGTACATGTCAAGTGGATTTAGTAGTATATTTTCCTTCTTTAAATAACGGAAATACTGGGTGATACAGAAGGCCTCTAAACTCTCTTTTAAGACTGTTTTAAAGCTGCCAGATGCCTCTGGAAGCCATCTTTAAAAGTGTTTTGAAGTTGCCAGAAGCCTCTAGAAGACATGTTGAGTTGCCAGAGGCCTCTGGAAGCCATCTTGAATTGCCAGAAAGCTTCTAAACTCTTTTAAGATTGTTCTAAAGCCGCCAGATGCCTCTGGAAGCCATCTTAAGTTGCCAGAGGCCTCTGAATCATTTTTAAAGTATTTTTAAGCTGCCAGAAGCCTCTAGAAGACATTTTGTGTTGCCAGAGGCCTCTGGAAGTCATCTTGAATTGCCAGAAGGTCTCTAAACTCCTTTAAGACTGTTTTAAAGCCGCCAGATGCCTCTGGAAGAGATTTTAAGTTTCCAGAGGCCTCTGAACCCTTTTAAAACTGTTTTAAAGCTGCCAGAAGCTTCTAGAAGACATTTTGAGTTGCCAGAGGCCTCTGAAAGCCATCTTGAATTGCCAGAAGGCCTCTAAACTCTCTTAAGACTGTTTTAAAGCTGTCAGATACTTTTGGAAGAGATTTTAAGTTGCCAGAGGCCTCTAAACCCTTTTAAAAGTGCTTTGAAACTGCCAGAAGCCTCTAAAAGACATGTTGAGTTGCCAGAGGCCTCTGGAAGCCATCTTTAATTGCCAGAAGGCCTCTAAACTCTCTTTAGCCTGTTTTAAAGCTGCCAGATACCTCTGGAAGAGATTCTAAGTTGCCAGAGGCCTCCGAACCCTTTTAAAAGTGCTTTGAAGCTGTCAGAATACATTAGGAATTGCCAGAGCCCTCTGGGAGCCATCTTGAATTACCAGAAGGCCTCTAAACTCTTTTAAGACTCTGATATGTCTATAGTAAAATATATACAGGGTGTCCTGTTTAAAATGTGTGGGTTTTGTTGCTTTCAACGCTGTAGTCCCCTTTTCAAGAACTTTCTCAAGAAAATCAATGCTAAATTTAATCCAAAATATCTCAGAAACGAGATACTTTTTGTATTGCACTTTTTAGGCCACTGTGTAGCTCTGGGCAAGCAGAATCGACCGACGTAATAGTATACAAGCTGTCCTATTTGAAATGCTTATTATTTTAAATGTTAAACTGTATAGGTATATCTGACTGATTGAATCAAAAGGTTGAAAACCATTTCCTGGTATCAAATTGGACTTACCCTGATCGTTGTTGTTCTTCCCTTTCTTCTTTTTTTCCTTCCCTTTCCGACCCTTGGACAACGGAATTGAACTTCTCGGACTAACCGGACTTAGCGAATCCCCACTTTGCGACTCGGACATGCTCGAGTCAGGACTTCTACTCTCCTCCGCTATCTCTCTCTGTAAAAACAAGGAGGAGTCCTCCTCGTTCGGTTTGCTGTGCAATAGAGGACTGGACGCTTCGTTCTCCAAAAATCTGAACGCTTCCTCGCTTTTTTCTTGTATCGCACTGATCGAGTCGTCTTTAAGACTTTCCAGGTTATCGAGCGAATCTTCGGTGTTGGTGCGTACGTCATCGAAAATACTGTCAACGCGCTCTTCCACGTGGAATTTAATTTCCTCTTTGAGTTGTTGTTCGTTCACCACCTCCTCGGCCTGTTTGATCACTTCTTCAATTTCCTGTTCCGCTACGTCCCTCACTGACGTTTCCAGGTCCGGTTCCTGTTCGACGATCTCCTGGAAAGTGAGTTTTGGTTTCGCAACTTCCTCGAAGGAGAATTCGCGATTTTTTCGCGGAGTTTTCAAGTTGATGCACTCCAAATCAATCTCTTTGGCCACGTGATCGTCTTTACGTTTCGGAATAATAATGTCGTCGTCGGGCAGAAAGTCGTTTCGTTCCTGGTGCAGGAAGGTCAAAGTGTCGCTCACGTGCTTCTTGAGTACTTCGATGGGATCGGCGAGGGTTCGTTGCGATTTGAGGGGAGTGGAAGTGTGGAGTTCCGGAAGTGCGTCATCTGCTGGTGAAATTCCTTGAGAGGGGGGAAAATGGGTGCGCTTGATAAAACGCTTGCTCTCTAAACGCCTAGTTAGCTTTAATTCAAGCACTTAATCTCTAAAAAGTTAACGGTGCAAATTAGCGTGAATAGCGGAAGAAGAAGCCTGTCACCAATTTTGTACGTGAAGAAAAAGAAGCTGAACGAAAGGAAGAAAAGCAATTTTATTAAGATGGGCATGAAAATGTTAATAACTTAACGGCTGCAACCAAAAAATAACTAAAATGCTCGTCTTTTTTGAGCGGCTGTATCTTCCAATTTGAATCACTCGATTTTAATAATTTTTTTAAGGTTTAAAAGGTATTTTCTTTTTCTTCCTCATTAAATTTCCTATCCAACGGCATTAAAAAACACTACAAAATTTAGTACAGTCTGGGAGAAAAACGCTTTCAAAATTTGATCTGTCAGAAAGACAGTTACACACATTTTTCAAAACAAATCAAATTTTTCACTTTTTTACTACACCTCAGTCACACGCTGTATACTCAAATCCGTGGCAGCTTTCAAAAAGATGATTTAGATCTTCAGAAAGAGGAAAAAAATACCTTTTAATCCTCAAAAAAAATTATTAAAATCGAGTGAATTTTGAAGAAACTGCCGCTCAAAAATGACCAAAAATTTTGCCGTTCCATTTGTTTTGACGAGCAGTTTATTTAGCAAAACTTTCCAGTCTGTCTAAACCTTTAAGAAGTGAGTGACTGTTTTTTTTAATGAAACTCAAAATATGGAACGCAGCCACTCAGATTCTTTTCAATTTAGGCACAACCACCAACATCCTCATACCTTTTTGGTTGTCAATTTCCCCTGCACCGTCTTCACTGACGCCATCTACCGGCACTTGAATAGGACTGGGCGGCGGCGTTGCCAAAATACTGTCATCCTGCTTCGAAATGGGCGCCACCTCTATCAAACTGTCAAATTTTTGTTTCGCCTCGTCGAGGATTTCTTCGCGGTTGCCGTTGGTGGTGATCTCGTTGTCCAAGTGAATGTCCGTTACGTCTTTGCTTGTTTCGTTTTGGATGTCGTCTAAAATACCGCATAATTAAGGATGTTCGAACGGTGTTAGATGTAGGACAAACCACTTTTTTCGAGTTGTTCTTCGCTGCCTAAATAAGATCGATCGAGGTGGACGTCCCTTCTTAAAGATGTGTCCCTGGAGGGTCCTAGTTCGTCTTTTAAGTTGTCAAACCCTAAGAAAACAGAGTTTTTTTTATACAAAAAATATCAAAAATTTGGTTTCAATTTTAAAAAATTTCCAATTTTTTTTATCAACTTTGACGCCCTCTAGTGGCCAAACCACGTAACCAAACCACGTAACCAAAAAAAAAAACATTTTTGGAAAGCTCACAGTCTGGACTATCTTTTTGCTTCAGTGTCATTTTGATGTCAAGTGTCAAATAAGCGAGTTATTCAAGGTCAAATTGTCAAAAGTGTACAAAAACCACTCTAGAGAAACTCGCGTCACTTTGACACCCTCTAGCGGCCAAACCACGTAACTAATCGACTCAAGTGAGGACATTTTTAGAAAGCTTTCAGTCTAGTCTATATTTTTGCTTTGTCATTTCGACGTCATCTGTCAAATAAGCGAGTTATTCAAGGTCCAAAAAAACTTGATTGGTTACGTGGTTTGGCTGCTAGAGGACGTCAAAGTTTGGATACTTTTGACAATATGACCTTGAATAACTCGTTTATGTGACACTTGACATCAAAATGACACTGAAGCAAAAAGATTGTCCAGACTGTGGGCTTTCCAAAAATGTTTTCATTTCAGTTGATTGGTTACGTGGTTTGGCCGCTAGAGAGCGACAAAGTGACGCGGGTTTCAGTAGAGTGGTTTTTGGACACTTTTGACTGTGGGCTTTCCAAAAATGCTTTTCCGTTAGAAAGAGGACAAAAAATACTACAAAAATAACATTCTTACCAGACTGATCCAAGTGAATTTTAGCTAGAGCTTTCTCCATATCGTCAGTGACCATTTCCACGTTGCAGATACATTTATCCACCACGTCTTGCCTGCCAATCTTCTTCAATGCTCGTTCCAGTTCGTTTCCAGTCGCCTTGTCCGGTTTCTGTCTCAACCACAGCCGAAACATTATCATAGCCTGCTGGGGATAATTATTCGGGTACTCTTCCTTGATCAGGCCGATGTCGGAGGGAGCCACGCCCAATTCGAGTGCCAGTTTCTCCCAATCCTCGTCCAGCAAATTGCAAATGTCCGACAGCCGGAAATCGGCACGGTGTATAGCGTCCGGTTTGCTGATTCCGCCGTGATGTAAGTAACTGTGATCCTTATTTAAAGCCAAAAGATCGTTTTGCGAATCCCTGTCCGGTTGCACGTCCTTGGAGAGGATTAAATTAAGAGTGCACAGTGGGTTGTTGGCGGGATAGGCCGTTCGTCCTACTTTAGGCTCGGTCATAAACACAATACGACCCACTGGATCTTCATCCTGAATGGTTTGATTTTAGGAAAATTATTAACAGAAATCGCGTTTCCGCTTACGGGTTCCTTAATTCGCACGTTAAACGCGCATCTATTTTCCTTGAAAGCTTTAAAACCCAACTTGGGCTGGTCGTCTGACTGCAAGATTGGCACCAAATTTCCAGCAAACTCCATGTAAATATCTTTTCCCTCTAAAACCTGACGAATCATCAATATTAATAGTGCTACAAAGACGCGGCAAGTTGGCACTTACTTCAATATCCCTACTCTTGGCCACTTCGGTGAAATGCTCTTGATGCTCCAAAGTTTTGTCTTCCTTATCATCGGTCATGCAAAACACCCGAACACGCGCTTCGAGCTGGCTCACGCGTTTCGAAAACACCACAAATTTTGCCATAAATGGCACATGAGCTGCCTGCTGTACAGTTTAAATGTTATCTTTCTTAAAGCTTCATGAATTAGTCTGACTGTTGCGTCACAGTCACCAGCAAAAATCACCAACGTTGATTAATGAGTGATGTGATATGGATTAATTGTCAAAATGACTATAGTTTTAGGTTACAACTTATGTAGAGGCTACAATAAATTATATAGTATATAACAAGACACTTGTAAAGGGCTCTGGCCCTTTTGAGAAGGTTCTCAGTAGCATTTAGAGGTCTCTGACGCTTTCAAAATGATTCTAGAGGCCTCTGACAATTTAAAACAGTTATAGGAAGGTTTAAGACACTTGTAGAGGGCTCTGGCACTTTTTAGAGGGCTCTGGCACTTTCAAAATGGTTCTAGAGGCCTCTGGCAATTTAAAACAGTTATAAGAAGGTTCCAGCACTTGTAGAGGGCTCTGGCCCTTTTGAGAAGATTCTCAGTAGCATTTAAAGGCCTCTGACGATTTCAAAATGGTTCTAGAGGTCTCTGGCAATTTGAAACAGGTATGGGAAGGTTTAAGACACTTGTAAAGAGCTCTGGCACTTTTTAGAAGTTCTCAATAGCATTTAGAGAGGTCTCTGACACTGTCAAAATGGTTCTAGAGGTCTCTGGCAATTTTGAGAAAGTTCTTCGTAAAAATAACCTGACTTTTATCGAACCGTCAAACTGACAATTATCCGATCTTTGTCTAAGGAAATGAGATAAGGGACGTGACGCAACAGTCAGAAGTGGCTGAATAGAAATGTTCTAGTGTCACGTGACAACTGTCACTTACGTCAAAATTTAAGCAGACTTGTCTTGTTTTGTCCGTAACATAAGAAAAACCAAAATAACTGCATTTCTGAAGAACACAACAAGAGAGAAAAGGCTAATTCTCCAAATTGGAGAAGATTTTAAAACTTGTGCAAAAACGCTGCAAAACGTCGGTTTTAAATGGAAATAGTAACCGTAATAATAATCACCGAACAAAACTTGCCTGAACATACAGTTCGGTGGCCATTCTAGCTGCATCTGAGACATTTCTACAGTCCATCAACCAAAATCTGGCCGAAACAGTGGTGGTAAACGAAACGCAGTCCTTAACAAAAGTCAGTGGCGTAGATCCGGTGACGTCTTCCCACACCGCTTTGCTTTGTCCCCCTTAAGACGACATTTTAATTAGTTCCAGGATCTAGTTCAGTACTAAAGTGTACGTGGATGTGATTATATGAGACACGATCATGCGCTCTGTGAACACTAACTAAAGTTTTACCTGATTTGCTTCCTGGTCAGAGGCATGAATGGTAAAACAAGAATTTTTGCAACAATAATTTAATTAAGGACAGTAAGTTTAGCATGCTCGTGAAATATTAATGGTTTAAAACACAAGTACAAATGAGACATGCAACCAAACCACTAAACAACATTAAAATCTTTCACTTTGTAAATTCGGGAAATTAAAAGCGCTTACCGGTAATGGAGCACAGAAGACGTAAAGTCGTACTAGAAGCGCCCTGGTACTGATTAATCATTCCTTGTGATGTGGCTTTAGGCGCTGGCATGCTTAGCATGATAGCCTTGTGGAATTTTCTTCGTCTAGGCTCTACAGTAACAATAGGAGAGACGGCAACGCCGTGTCCTAGCAATTTGGACACTAATTCCGGTTCGATCGCTTGCGCCTTTAAGACAAACAAAAATTGACTCTTTCCTGAAAACGGTGCACAAAATTGCATACCTGCAAGCCAACTCTGATCTTCTTGGTGAGAGCGTTAGGAGGAAAAACGGCTTGGACCAATGGAACGGCGCTACTGGACACTGTACCCCCGTCCGGACCAATGGCGTGAATTTCCTGACGGATGCGTGACACGACAGCAAAGTAGTGGGGGAAATCGTTAGTCAAAATCCGCGTGATTCTATTCGTGTGCAAGTCTTCGATTTGACTCAACTCTTCCCCGTCAAAGCTGTGATTCAACACGTCTTGGATGGCTTCTTCGTTGGATTCTAACGTGTGCTCTTTCCAAGTCTCGCCGTTTTCCGACCTCAGAACGATAATTTCGCGCTGTTTGCCTCTTAAAGAGGCAAAATGAGGCACCTCAATTATAACCGGACTGAAATTTTAACCACTTTAATTAACCGGAACTTTGCAGTTTGGAGCAATGTGGTACCCTAGGAATTTCGCTCCGACCGGTCCCAATTCAAGCAAACGACTGGCAAGGGCCTCGCCCTCCATCAACGGAGGGGGATGGGGGGCTCGGTGCGGTCTGACGTAACGGCACGTGATTCGAGTAGGCGCGTGAGCGCACCGCGGTGGGACAATCACGCGCACCCCGGAATGACGGCAACCGCGCATCGCACCTCCTCTGGCGTCCACCAGGAAGGACACCAGGAAGCTGGGCAATAACACCACTAATTAGTAATCCAGTAAATTTAACTCGTTTCGAGTAATAATAAAATGTGATAAGTGAAAATTTGTTTCAGTGTGACAAGATTGTTACATAAAATGTACCAAGAATTTTTAGTCTGTTATAATTAAGAAAAAAAATCAAATTTTAAATAACCGATGATGTTACAGTGATATACGATAACCAAGGACTAATCTACATAGGTTAGGACACACACATATGGTTAATTTTGTACACGATTACAAGGGCACTTACTTTTTCCAACTGGGAACACTGTAAGACAAAAGTAAACAAATAGTAAGGTTAATACGAGACTGTACGATGGTGTATGTACACATACATAATAGTAATATACAAGTGACGTATATCTTAATTTACATACTATACATTGTGGTTAATTACTCGATTAATTAACACTTTCAAGTGTGATTCTCTGAACACTGTTCTTTACTTGTATATTATATTACAATAATACAAATTGGATAATCTTTACAAGGGGAAACAAACACGCATACACCCACAAAGTATATAGGTATTTACATCGACGGCACATCAATCAAGCATAAATTATATGTACCGGGTGACCCAATAAGACTGTTCCTATAACTGATCCTTTTTGATCTCAGCTAGCTGCGGCAGAGCGTTGTAAAGACCTTTCAGGGACACCCTGTATATTTTGGTTGATTCTTATGTTTGTTTTACAAAAATGATAAATATAAGCTGAGTCACTTTAAAAATACGAAAAACACTTTTTAGTCTGTTATGTATATAAATCATCAGGAAGTTTAGATTTGAAAAACAATTTCGAACGGAACTGAGCACCCAGAGAGATTGGAGCAGAGAATCCATTCAAACATTGAGGAAAAATACCATAATATGGTATATTGACAGGTCTAAAACTCACCTGACTAGAGCAGGAGTCTACGGGCTTCGCACCAACTACTCCGAACCCATATGGGCCAGTTCCCTAGCATTTTTCAAGCGGAAATTCACGCCATAGAAAGGTGTAGTCAGTTCAACCTCGACAGGAAATACCAGCCATCAAAGCGTTGAGCTCAGCTGACATCAACTCGATGATGGTTCTGGAGTGCCTAGGAGAGCTCAATGAGGAAGGAACAACAAGGTAACCCTCCTCTGGGTTCCGTCGGAGTAGAGGGTAACGAACAAGCAGATACTCTGGCTCGAAGAGAAGCATCACGATCGGGCCAGAACCATTCTGAGGCCTTGGAAAAGCGTATGTCCAGGAAGAACTTAATAAAGCTGAAGAAGAACTGAGAGCAAAGCACTGGCAAAGACTTCCAGGACTGAGGCAGCCCAAAGATCTGATTAACCTCAGCAAAATTAGTCTCAAGGCATTAACATTGTCGACTCAGAGAACACCTAAGGCAGCTAGGCCTAGAAGAGGACAGTACCTGCAGGTTCTGCGGAGAAGAATCTGAAACACTCCCACCACATCTTGTTGGAGTGTTATGCTGTACGCCACAGAAGATTAAACACACTGGGATTATACCAGCTGGATGTGAAAGAAATACAGAAATACCTCAAACAGACCCACTCAAGATCCTAAATCTTGATGGGCTGCTATGAACAAGGAAACCTTGAGATAGCAGAAGAAGATGGGGTACAATAGATCTAATCAGGCTCAGTACATCTGTCACCATCCACACCTACCATTACCACTACCTGGTTAAAATTGATATTAGACATACGCCCATGCATTCCGTCTCACTCAGCTTACTCTAAACAGAAGAGAGATAGAACACATGGACCTTTCCTACGTCATAAATATATGGTGTACCAAATAAGTATGGTTTTCACTGACTGACTGTTTTTTTCGCAGTAAAATGATGTAATACGCGTCAAATATTTTTAGAGTACTTCTAATTAGAGCAATTTTTTTCTCCCAAAGTCAAAACAAACAGTTTTATTAGGTCACCCGGTACCTACAGAGTGTCACACGGTGTTGTCTTGCCACTATACACAACTTGTTCAATTTTGCAGTAGAAATCAAACATGTGACAATTCTATAGTGCTCTCCCCCCTTTATCATCAAAAAAAAAAACAAAACGTCACACCGTCCGTGTTGATTAGTAGTGTTGGTCAATATTTAGCGGATAAAATCAAAAATAGTGCAGCATTCAGGTGCGTTAAACGGAAGAGGGCCGATTAAAGTACCTTTCTCTGCACAGGCCTGTCCCGGGGCTTTTGGGTTTGGGGCCCAATTGTAACAGGGACCGTTCGAGCACCAACCACTCATCGTTCATCGGCTCGTTTAAGCTTCGGACACACATTATACAAACGATGTTAAGACTGATTTTATTAATTTTTACATGTAGAGACACTATCAAGACAGTTTATTCACAGGCAAAGAAAAAACTGGCAACGTGTGGTCTCTAGCTATTTTCGTTTTGTGCGTCTCATCGAATATTGTGAATATAGTTTTTGGATAAGTCCAGTTCTACTAGTCTAAATTTAAATTTAATGCCGCTACTTTAAGCTAAACAATTACAAGCTCCACTACAAACTACACACACACACCGGCAAAATTAGAGGAACGATCATCTTTTTTATGAATTGTAGCTTGATTCTTCCCCCTTGTGTGTATGTGCAATTCCTACCACCTACTACAAAGCAAAAAAAGAACCAAACTGTCTCGATAATAATCAAAAATCAGAACCAGCGGCTGTATTAAAACAAACAAGCGCAACAAGTTTAGTCGGACCAAAAAACTCCTTGTGAGCCACACGGTAATATAAATAACTCTCAAGTGAACTTACCCGGCCGTAACGGGCTGCCTGTTGATATCCACGTTATCCGGTTGCGAGTAATACTCCTTAACTTGTTGAGGTTGTATGATAAGTTCGCTACTGATATGCGAAGGAGCTGAAAACACCCAAAAATTACAAATCCACCGCAGCCTGGAACGGGGAAAGATTTACCTAAAGAGTTCCGGTTGTAGTCCCCTTTTTCGTCGTGGGTCACGTCCATTTTCATGGAATCGTCTCCCAGCGACTTCATATCGTCCACCGTCATGTACTTGTACTGCTGCTGGTCGCCCAAAATGGGATCGTCACCTTAAAACAATGTTTTATTATTTCCCAGAAATCTGATGGTTAATTTGCTGGGAAATCACTAACAAGATTGGTAAAAGTATGGAACTACACTTAGTTGGGTAAAAGCCGATAAGATATGAGCCGATTTGATGGAGAGGATGTAACAAGTGGTATTGATAACGACGGATTACGCAAGTAAACGTTAAAATCGGCAAACAACAATAATTAACAGTCAGTATGAATGCAGCATTTATTTTGGAAGTGGATTTAAATAATATGCGATAAGCGATATACCAGTATAAGACCTCAACCTTGAATTTTTTAAGCGGTAGCTTGTATGCAAAGAACTGTTTATGTTGATAATCCGTAAAACCACCAGAATGATGATAAGGTGGACGAAATAGTTTGCCGCCACTGACTGTTGACGACCTAAAAATGCATTACTTACGTGTATAGGTCATTTGTCCTTGGTAATAGGGCAGATACACGTGCTGCGCGTGCGCCGGCCGCCCATATACCACTGGCGGTTCGTCCAATCCGCCTGAAGCATGCAACATACCAACCACCACCCGTTTACCTCTTGTCTAATGCGTTTATACCGCTACTTTAACCGATACGGTATTTTCCATACCAAAATGTAAATGACAAACTAATTCAATTCAAATCAATGAAGTAACTTCAGTAAAAAGTTGAGAATGATATAAAAGTAAGCCAAAGTTCAAGTGACACATACAGGGTATCCAACAGTAGCTTAGACGTTTATGGAGACCTAATTCTTGAAAGCAGGGAACGGAAATCTCAAGAGAATTCTTGATAGAATGTGACAGAAGAAGCTGACAATGGCGAGTTCCTGTCACCCAGGGTGAGACTGTGACTGACACGTGACTTATCAAGAGAAAGGTCTGAAGAATGTGACAGGAACCCGCCATTGTCAGTTTCTTCTGTCACATTCTATCAACACTTCTTTAGAGAATTCTGTTCCCTGCTTTCAAGAATAGGCCCCCTGGGTGTCTTGAGAGAAGGGATATACTATTATTCTCTTGTGAAACTCGTTCACTGCCTTGATAGGACCCTTGGACGTACGATCATTATACAAAATACAAGGAAATTAAACAAATTGCTTGAACCGTATGTGGCGCCATCTTTCCCTATCTCAGAAAACCCCCTGATACCTAATTTCATAATTTTAAATGGTTTGGTATAAAAACTATGATTAAAAATTGATTAACGCTAACTGCGGCAGAGCGTTGTAAAGACCTTTCAGGGACACCCTGTATAGCTTAATTTTGAAAGTTAGGCTTCTCTTGGTTTAAAATTTTTTACAAAAGAAAATTCCATTAAAACATACGTTTGTTTCAAGCAGAAATCGACCTTATTTACATTAACCGCGTTGTCCGGAAAGTAGTTTGTCTTTTTTAAGGCAAAAATAATATACAGAGGGTCGCATTAAAAAAAACACAACTTTCAGGGTTTTTTTGACAGGCAGAAAAAATATTCATTTTCAGCCACCCTGTATAATTTAGAATGAATTTCTTTCCGAAATGTTTTCTGTCTACGAATCCAGATAACTAAATAAGAAATTATTTATTGTTTTCAATAAATGTAGCAAAATCTCGGAAACGGTAAAGTCGGATTAACAAAAAATTTTCATCGCGTTTCATTTGAAATAACCAAAGTTGGTTCAATTATGAAACTATTACCTAAACTAGCAAAAATTCAGATCTCCCTAAACGTCTAAAGTATCATCCACCTGGGTTGGACCCCCAGTATATTGAGTTATGTACGTAATTCTGTGTATGGAACTTATTTACAATACTTATTTCAAGTATTTTTCACTGTTTCCCAGTTTTGTTAATATACAGGATCAAAAATGACCAAAAAACTCGGTGTTCAGCAGGATTTTGTACGGAAATGCCTATTTTCCCAAACTGTGGAAGACGACCATTGAGAACTCTCGGAAAATTGGAATAAGCTCAAGAAAACGGGAAAATCGGCACTTTTTGACGAAATTTGTCTCATATTTAAGCCAGTTATCTTAAAAAAATCTCGAAAAAACAATTACAATGGGTAAAAATCGGTTTAAAATGGACTAATTTACGTAGGTTATGGGTTAGCGTCTTTTAAGGTCTTCTGCCCTTCCCCAGAAACTCACATTGACCGAAACAGCTATTTCCGATTTTCCTGAGCTAATTCTAATTTCCCTAGAGCTCCCAATGGCCGCTTCCCACTATTCGGCACCCAAGAAACCCAAAAAAACACTTTTAGTCAGTTATTAGCTTTAAAGAAGCAATACAAGGTGGTTTTAGTAAAGACGTGTCAAAACAACCAATTGCAAAGCAATACGCATTACAAACGTCATGTTAAACTCTCCGTACATTGACGAAATACTTAAACGAAAGCACAAACTGACTGAAAAATAATTAAAAGTCACCATACCTCCTTCATCCTCCGAATCGGACATAAAAGTCTCCTGCATAGCTTCCGGAGCGACCACTTTGTACTTTTCCTCGATGTTCAATGTGGTTGTCGTGTTGATGGTAGTTTCGGTCACCACTTTTAGTTCCTCAACCACGCTGATGTAGCCCAATTTGTTCGCAATGCCCAATGCCGTTTGTCCATTCTACGACCAAACGCATTAATTTAGACAAAAACACTCGGGCAGTTGCGCCGCGGTACCTGAGTGAGGGCGTTCGGATCGGCCTTGTTCTTCAGCAACAAACTAATGATGAGCACGTGACCTTGTTGAGCGGCTTGATGCAACGGCGTGTAACCGGTTGCCGTGACCGGATTAATTTCGGCTCCTTGCTCTATCAACAGTCTTACCTAAAGGGGTGACAGTTGTAAAAGGTTTCCCCGACTGATGACGGTAAGACACACTAACCAGATTGACGTGTCCGTGATGACAAGCCACGTGCAGGGGCGTGTATCCGCTTTTAGTTTGGGCGTTTTTCTGCGCACCCGCTCGCAATAACTGTTGAGCTACAGAAGCGCGGTCTTCTTGAGCGCAAAGATGCAACGGAGTAAGTCCATTCTGTACAAAAACATTGTTTATATAGAGACGAGAACGACGTCATCTTTTTACATCTTTCTTTCTCGCATATCAAACATATGAAATAAACAATTTTTGTAAAAAAGGTTTGATTTGGTCATTCTTTCTAATTAAAAATGTTGTCATTTACTGTCACTTTGATTTAGCTGAGAGAGAATGTCAGAATTATTATGTAGAAATAGAAATTTTGCAAAAACTGTTATTGGATCAAATTGGAGAACATTTTAAAACTTGCAGGGCCATTTCTGCTTTGCAAAAGATGCAAAATATTGGATTAAAATTGGAAATTGGGATTAGTAACTACAGGGTGTCCAAATAGTCTGGAATATTGCAAATATCTCGAAAACCACTAATTTTATTTTGCTCAACGTTTTCATATTGTTATGTAACGTGAATGTCAGTCACAAAGTATACCAAATTTCTTTCTGGAGCGGTTAAACCAGAAGTGACAGAAAGATAAAAATTATACTTCAAATGTCGACAAATATCTGATCCTGATACACTGTTATTACTGTTAATGAACGGTTTGGGTGGCTAACTCTGTATAAACTGTGAGAAAAATATAATTAGTACTTATCGAGATATTTGCAATATTCCAGACTTTTTGGACACCCATTTCTGACTATAAAAGAACAATAAAAAATGACAATTACCTTGGAAGCGTGATTAGGATTGGCCTGATGCTCCAACAATAGGGAAGACATATCAGAGTGGCCCTCTTGGGCGCTCAAATGTAGCGGTGTAAACCCAGCCTTAGATTCGGCATCTGCTTGCGCACCATACTCTAATAACGTAGTGGCGATATCCATCTAAGAGAAAAAAAATCATACAAAATTCCAAATAGTATTAGTTTTGAAGCTGATGGTGCTTTGAGTTGCACTTGACTGTCTGCATTGGTGCAGAAAATAATCGGCATTTTTTAACAATGGAAATTTCAGGCTAATTATCGTACAATTAACAAACAAGTGTACGTACAGGGTGGCCTAATTTGCTGGTTTTTTATATGAAAACAAAACCCAATAATTTAAAAATCTAAAAGGCCCTATGTATTTGCCGGGGGTATTTTTTCTTTTGAATTTAAAGTTATGCTAATTTTTTAATTTATTTACCAACATTTTTTCAAGTCCCTGTAACGTCGTTATTAGTTAGAGTTTAGAGTTTAAGTGTAGCATTAACAAAACCCCATTTTGTATAGAGTATGATTCTGTTTATATTACTTTCATAGATTCAGTGGTTTTTCTGTTTTTAATTTATTTTGCGATTTGTGACCAATTACAAACCACCAATAGTGATTTACGACGCATACTGCACATGTGCACCTACACTATGAAACTATTTAACCAATCAACCAATGTTTTATATCGTTGGAAAACCCATTTCACTAGCTATCCATAGAGGTATAAAAGTCCATAACCTTCTCAGTCAAATAAGCCAATTTTTAAGGTTCAAACGAAACAGAACATAAAAATTAGACAGAAAACTACGGTCAAGTTTGAAGCCCTCTAGTGGCCAAACCGTTAAACCAATCAACCAACGTTGTCATATCGTTGGAAAGCTAATTTTATTTACTATCCTTTGACATAACTTGCCAATCAAATAAGGGAGTTTAATTTAAAATTTGTCTGTTTTATACTTCCTGAATGTTTTGGGAGTGAAACAAAAACAGGCAAATTAGGCCACCCTGTACAAAATCTTACTTGGTTTTTCCTGGCGGCGATATGCAAAGGAGTGTGACCGTTTTTAGCGGCGGCATGTGGAGATGCACCTTTATCCAACAGCAACAACGCCACTGGTTGATGATCGTAATGGGCTGCCACGTGCAGTGGCGTAACACCGTTTTTACCTACCAAAACTCGCGTTATCATCACCAAACTGTAGAGCAAAATGGTTACCTTGAGCGTTGGCCGGTGCGTCACGTTGCAGCAACAATCTGGCAACGTTCAAGTGACCGTACTTGGCGGCTAAATGCAGTGGCGTGAATCCTTTTTTAGTGGTGGCAGCGAGATCGGCCCCGTTGTCCAACAGTACAGACGCAACCTAACACATCAGTTTGTAATGGTAAATGCGATATACAAACAAACTTCTAACCTCTTCTTGTCCTTCTTTAGCCGCAATATGCAGTGGCGTGTACAGGTCTTTTGTTGTAGCACCCGGTTGGGCTCCGTGTTGCAATAGGAGCATCACAATATCCACGTTACCCAGCCTTGAGGCCACGTGGAGTGGTGTTTGTTCTTCTCGGGCTTTAGCGTCGACAGAAGCTTCGTTTCTCAATAAAATCCTTATTATGTCGGTCTAGATTGATTTTAAGGTTCGGTTAGACAACTAAACTTTGAAAATTCACTACAAATTCAGTTTTTAAGTTAGAAGTTTCTCACAATATAGCCCAAAGTGACTCCATTAAAAGGAAGTTTATAGTTTGGACGAAAAATTCACCAAAAATTTAGTTTTGACTGACCTGATTGGCTCTAGCTGCCAAATGTAACGGGGTTTCACCCCGGACTGTGGGAATGTCCGGATTGGCGTCGTGTTGCAATAAATATATCACAATGTTCATGCAACCCATAAAACTGGCCACGTGTAATGGGGTAAGGCCACTTTCGGTTGTGGCGCCAATACCTGGTAATTAAACTTTGTTCAGTTCTAAATTTAACGTAAATTTTAGTTTAGTTTTGGAGATTTTTTGTATGAATAAAGCGGCCAAAAAATGTAACAATTAAGTTAGATAAATTAAAAGTTTATAATAAATTTCTTAATTAATTAAATTAATTATTATATTAAAAATGAATTAAGTGTTTTAGTCTTTTCAGAGGAACCTGTCCTGTAATTGATGGTCCACGATTTTTGTTACTGTATTTTCTTTAGTTTATTATACAGGGTGGTCCAGTTTTAAATGTCAATAATTCACAAATCGATAGCGCTCATCAAAAAATAAATTGACATGCATTATGTCATTTTCCTGAAGAACGCTTCATAATGTCAATATCCTGTATTTAAGGCTATTTTCAAGACTAAAATATTGAAATGTATTTTCAAATTCTGATAACTTACTTCAAATGCAAAATTTAAGCTTTTGATGTCACTTTTTATTGGTTCAGAGTCACTTTTTGGTGTCCAAGTAAATTTTCAAAGTTGAAATGTCAATTTTTACTACTAAAGTTTTTCAACTTATCTGAAAACTATAACGACTGACTACAAAGACAGTTTTTAAGCCTCTCAAGTCAATTTTCACCGTTTCAAAGTAAATTTACTGGTTTCTAAGTCAATTTTCAAAACTAAAGTCTTTAAATTTGTCTGGAAACTATGAAAACTGGCTACAACGACATTTTTTAAGCTTCTTAAGTCAATTTTCACCGTTTTCAAGACAATTTTTGGTTTCATGTTGGGTTGGGTTGGTTTTGGGTCTTTGAACGTAATAACTCAATTATTTCGTAAACGAAGTTTCAAATCAGAATTTTATAAGATACTTATTTTGTCAAATTGAACCAGTAAAGTAAAAAAAACTGAAATTTTTGAAAAATATCGAGTGACGTAGAAAATAAGGCAGAAAAATGAAAACCGTCTTTCTGTAATCATACCACTGGACAGTTTCGACAAACGTCATTAACATCACATAATGAGTATTAATTTCATATGTATGCTCCAGTGGTCTGACAGTTATTACAAGAAACCTATTTTTTAAACTAGTTAACAATTATGGACTGTATTTTACTTGGGAAGCATTTGTCAGGAAAATGACATAATGTATGTTAACTTATTTTTTGATGGGCTTTCGAATGGTGAATTATTGACATTTAAAACTGGACCACCCTGTATTTAATTTTTATTTTTTTTTAGAGAAAAAAATTCAGGTCAAGATGTAGTTGACAAAAAAGGAGAGATGGGTTACAATAATTAAATTTTTTTTAAAATCATTTTAAAATTAAATTTTAGAGTAATTTTGTAAAATAATTTTAGCTCTAAATGTAGTAGTAGAAAGAAATTACTGTTTGAAAACCTCTTTGTAGAAATCCCTGAAAAACACTTACTGGCACCGTGTTTGATTAGCAATTCGACCATCTTAAGTCGGTTCTTCTTGCAGGCAATATGTAACGGAGTGAAACCGTTTAAAGCGCGAGCATTAACATCCGCACCGCGCTCCAACAACAATTTGGCCACCCTCACGTGACCGCAATGCGCGGCTACGTGCAGCGCCGTCAAATAATCTACGGTGACCTCGTCCACTGGAGCTCCGTGATAGAGCAAGATACGGGCAGCGTCCACGTGTTCGCCTTGAGCAGCCATATGAAGCGGAGCCAAACCGTTCTATGTAGATACAATCGATTAGACAGGGTGTCAGTCATTTTTTTTGAGTAACTAACCTTGGTTTTAGCGTGTATAGGCGCTCCATTCTCGAGCAACATGTCCACCACTTGGTCGTGACCGCTCCGAGCCGCGCAATGCAGAGGAGTGAGTCCGTCCCTGGTTTTGGCTTGGATGTCAGCCCCTTTGGCCACCAACAGCGTCACCATGTTGATTTTCCCCCACTTGCTAGCCACGTGCAACGGTGTGATGTTGTGTTTGGCCGAGTAGTTCACGTTGGCACCCTTGTCGTACAGTAGAGAAGCGACTTTGTCGTTTCCGTAGTGGGCGGCAATGTGCAGGGGTGTGAATCCGCTTTTCGACGTCACGTCCGGATTGTGCTCGTTTTGCAGCAGTAAGGTGGCCGCTTTGACGTCATCTTTTTTGGCAGCGATATGCAAGGCGGGTAGCCTGACTTTGCCTCTAGTGTCGTTCTCCAACAGCACGGCCACCACTTTGTCGTGGCCTTGTTGCATTGCCACAGCCAACGGTGTAAACCCATCCTAAAGGTTAACTCACATTAAATGTCTTCATATTAGGTTTGTTCGCAGAAGCAATCCCTGACTGGTTTCCTCAACTCAGAAACAGTAAATGTCAAGTTTTATTGGTTGAATGCTCACCTGACTATGACTGACCAATGGATGTATCTATTTCTCTGATTACTAGTTGGAGATTCTCTCTGCGAACAGACCTATCAAGGTCCAGTCAGTGTATTTGAATGATTTGCGTAAATCACAAACTGACCTACATGCTTTTAGAGCAACAGGTTTCTAGAACCATCTACACGGTTTCAAATGCCTTAAAAGCAGTCCCTAACCTTCTGTGCTCTAAAATGCTTCTCAAGCAGTCGAAAGCATTCCAAAACAGTCTAAAAGCTTTTAGAACACTCTGAAGGCTTCCAAATGATCTTCAACTAGTCTAGAAGCTTTCAAAAAATTGCAAAGCAGTCTAAAAGCTTCCGTATGCCTCTAAAGCAGTTTAGAACCCTCCACAAGTTTTCAAATGCTTTAAAAGCAGTCCAAAACCTTCAATGTACGTAATGACGTATCATAATGAACAATAAATCAAATATTTTAGTTGGTCAGTTTGTCAGGAACACAAACTTTTCCCAACATCGTTATAAATGTGTTTTCCGAGCCTTGTTGCCAACATGTGCGCTGTTAAAACAAGTATAAACCGACTCGTTTAATAACAGATATCGGCATTAATTGGCTAATGGCCGAACCAGCGTTTTATAATAGGCTATTAGCAAAACAGAAGAATAATTATCGCCGGTTTACACATGGCTGCCAAAACAATTTGCACAAAAATTCGGATTCGACGATGGCACACGTAATTAGTTACGCAATATGCGATAACGGTTTAAGATACCAAATAAATTATAATTGATACACTGTAAACCGAAGATCACTCGAGGAAAAGCTTAACGAAACAATTTCGTCTGTTAACGAATAATCAGATGTCCTGGCTAAAATGTCAATGTCACGTGAGCATTCAACCAATAAAAGAACAGACCTAACAACTATCGATACCAACCTCAGTGGCTAAAGTCTGATTGGCGCCCTTCGATAGAAGATATCGAACTACCCCGTCGTGGTTCTCTTGAGCCGCCATATACAATGGGGTGAACCCATTCTGGGACTGAACGTTCAGGGCGGCTCCATGCTGGACCAGAAGCCGGACAACTTCTTCCTGACCCGCTGAAAACCAATTAAAATGCTCTCATTTGTTAAACAATAGAAGGTATATAAACAATTCCGTGGTTTCACTTAAGCAAAGACCGGAAGTTACGGTTTGCTGCTCGAAACCAAGCACTAAAATTGCAATTTCCGTCAGTGAAGAACAAGCAAACGAGATAGTTACCCAGTGACGCAATATGCAAAGCTGTGTTGCCCTTCTTCGTGGCGGCGTCCACCACAGCTCCCCTTTTTAGGAGTTCCCGTACAATGTCCACGTGTCCATCTTTGGCGGCCAAGTGTAGTGCATTTAAACCGTTCTAAAAATCATATTTCCCTTTAAGTTTAAGTCTCGATAAAGCTAGATTCGTAGTAGTTCTAATTCAGCAAGAAGCCATGTCAATTCATAGTCAGAAGGAAATAAGAAGACAACCTAATTGAAGACACCAGCGTTCTGCAGATGACATGATTAGTTACTGTAGTGGAAAGGAGATTGATGTATATGAGGCAGATAGAAAGAATATGGAGTTGTCAACGGAAAAGGTCAAGGCTATGGTATTCAGTAGGGGAAGGAGGTTTCAATTCAGGAGCAAATACATTGATTTTACTATGGAACAGGCTTAACATTTGACGGACAGATGAAATGGACTATAATGTCTGTCAGAGAGCAGGTAAAGCTATTAATGTAATGAAGGCTCTTATAAGGGTATGGTTCGCTCACATTTGGAGTATGCTTGCCAGAATGAATTTGAGATTTGTGCAAAATATGCTCTGAAACATCTCGCTCGAGAGAGGAGTGTGAATGCTGCAGTTTTATGGAACATACCATCGGGAATCTGCGTATTGGGCCAACAGGTTGGTGCCACCGTACTTAGAGGGGCACTACAGTACCAAAATTAAAATATCTCGGTTATGAAAGTCCGTATAAATTGATGAAAGTTCAGTTCATGGATGCTGGGATTCCAAAAGAACATTTGGATGCTGAACAGCTGTGCAATGAAATGATCTTGAATACATTTCGTGATTCTACTTTGTTGTACACAGAGGCATCTGTGGATGGAGTGCTTTTGGGGTATTCAAAGAAGAACAACTGATGCCATGGACATATGCATCTCTCTCTGAAAGTTGGTATCGATAGTGCTAATCACTTCTGCACTTTGAAAACAAAAGAAAAAATTACAGCCTGAGGGAACAGGGAAGGAAAGTTGAATTTTTGTGGATACCCGGCCATTCTGACATTAGAGGGAACAAAAAGGCTGACAAGGTGACAATTTGGTGATTGGGGGTAAATACAGACTTTTATTATACAAATTTCTTGAGGATTATTAAAGATCGTATATGGACTTCATGGATTAGTTCTTGCAGAAGCATAGCGTGGTGTGTAGGATGAGATCTGGACGTTGTCTCATTCCAAAGCATAAGGATAGGTATCTCGGATTCCTCTTGTGGAGTGGAGGGTGATATGGATCATGTTTCTTGGGATGCGAAAGTCTTGCGGCCTTTCTTCTCGACTCCCGAATTCTCATTGAACCACAACATCTGGGATTCAGGGAAATTTATAGATTTTCGAAGGATAAACACATGATTGGTGTGCTTGGGTTTGCTTGATTGCGCTTATTTGTCAAACTATGAATCAAAACTGAAATATGAAAGTTATAAGCCGTGGTCCAATGGAATTTCTTCCTGAAGAAGATATTTCAATTAGAGTGTTACTTGTTTTGTATTTTACTGCAGCTTACTGACTACTTCTTGCTCAAATAGAACTATATGAATCCACCTCAGAATCAACGTACCGGATTTGAGGTGTTGATATCTCTGACAGTGCCGGAATCCAAATATTCTTGTATTTTGTCCAATTGACCGGCACGTGCTGCCCTGAGAAACGCAGTGTATGGATCAGTCTGGAAGAAAAACCAACAAATCTTAAATTCACATCTATAATATGAGACACTGCCGTTATTATTGGATTGTATACCAACATCTGCATAAAACACACGTTTTTTGCATGTTCTACTTTAATTACGGAGAGTAAGCAAAAACCATATGACACCAAGATGGTACTATGAGATTACCAGGCAAATTAGTCTGCATGTACGGTATTCGGCAAAATTTCAATACACAAAAAAGTGGGTAGTTTTCATTTAAGAACGGCCAATCTCATACAGAATTATGTCTAGTATTTAAGCTTTCGGATTGAAAACTCCAACGACAGTTTCACCAAGACATTGTGATGGCAATATCACTGTCAAATCACTAATTTTGATTGGAAATGTCCTTATCATACAACATTTACATAACCTCATTAGTCTGTGATTCTGTGATGTCATTTTCATTGTGTTTGATTTTCAGTATACTACTGTATCTATTCTTGAATCGCTGGGGCATTATGGTGTACAAACTTTAGGAATTAATGGGCATTACAGACAATTAACAAGACTTTTTTACTGAATTAAACAAGGAACTTGATATTGAAAGTCTTGATGTAAAGTGCATAATAGTTCTGCGACATGCATCGTCGACCAGCAGATTTACAGTGTACAACGCCCACAGAAAGGGCAAACAACACAATTTGCATACTAGTTCACTATGAAGATTTCCTTTTTCGGTTCAAAGCTAGAACCCACAAGCTTTTCACTGGGAAACTGGAGAAAAAATTGAAATAAAACTTACTTTGAAAGAAATGTGTTTTTTAAACGGCCATATTCGTCTTTTCCGGACTTTATGCATATTGTTTTGTATACACTACAACTATGAGGTATTGTTGTGGTTCTATAGGGTTTAATTAAATTATACTGGGTGGAAGCCACAAAATGTGTGTGTATTCCTAGATCTGACCAGAACATGGGAATTTTTCTTTAATTAACTTGTGGGATTATAAATTTGCGGTAAAAGTTAATTGCTCAATAATAATTAAAAGTAAATGTGGCAAAACAGGTTCATTACAAACGACCTTAAAACCTCGATAACAGTCCGGGCAGTAATGGAAATTGAAGACCTGATTGTGCTGAAATTGGGTTAAGTTTCCATAATGGTGAGGAAAATTATCGATTTTCCTTTGAGTGACTGATTCAGAATCAAACAACAGAGAGAGAGAACCAACAGAGTTTCCTGAAATTGAATGCTCGATATGGCAGACATGGACCAACACAAAAAGCTTCTTTGATCGATTAAATATTATTAATTTATTGAAGTTCTCGGGAATTTGAAACGAAGATGAATGGACGGAGCTTCTTAATTTATAACCTTATGCAACGCTGGTAAGGTTGATGGACTTTTGGAACCAGTTATTGATAAATGGAGCATCTAAGTTTGGGCAAAAAGATTTACTCTTGTTAAGGAGTTGAACATACAAAAACAATGCTAAAAGTTATGAAAGCAAGACGAGTCCCTGAAGAATAATTAAAGTGGAACGTCATTAACCACAAATTCACTGAAATGAACTAAAGATCCTTTCACGTGGTTATTATAGCTTTCTTTTCGTCATACACAACAAATTACAATCAAACTGCGGCAAAGTACATAAAAATAACTTAATTATGATAATTTGTATTGATTAAATTAGCCTTAGAGGTATATACAGTGTGTCCATAAAGTATGGAATAAATTCAGCTGTTTTCGAGAAAATAACGGTTTGAAAAATATAGCATGTTTTATTGAAAATAGTGTTGATAAGTTAAATTCCTAATTTTGTGCAAAATTTCCTAAAATTTTCCATAACTTGCTTATTTGACAGTTGACGACCAAAAGTGATTGAAGTGAAAAGATAGTTCAGGTTGTAAGCTTTCCAAAAATATGCTCATTTAAGTTAATAGGTTGCACCGTCCGGCCGCTAGAGGGTGTCAAAGTCAAGCTTCACAAACCTTCAAAGTGATTTAACCTGTTTTGGTTTAACGTAAAATAGTTTAGTTGTTTGAACAGTTAGGATAAAAGGTCACTGAAAGTAAAATATAGTCCAGACCAAAGGCTTTTCAACGGTGTATTAAAAAAAGGTCATTGGTGTGATAGTTTGACCGCTAGAGAGCTTCAAAGACAATTTTTGCTTTTTACACAGTTTTTGAGATATGTATGTATGTCCTGAAAACTAAAAATTGTTTTTCACTTTTTTGGGACACCCTGTATCACCGTGACATCCATTTTGTCCCAACTGTCACGGTTTTGAGGATGACCTGGAAATTATGTCAATTTTGAGGGTTTTCAGTGCGTGGCACCCTTAAAAGTTGACATTTTTACAAATGACACTTTACGTCATTTTTGTATCATTAACCTGAAGAAATTTAGGCAAAAGTAAAAGTTGCATTCGCTTAAGGTACGTTTGTGGTAAAAATTTCAGACCTCTAACTTGAAGCGTTCCTGAGATATTTAGCAAAAACTACAAAAAAAACAAGGTTAACTTTGACGCCCTCTAGCCGCCGAACCGGGAAACTTAGCCGTGTTCGCTCAACGTCACGTGAGAGCACCATTTATTAGCTTTCTTTTGTTATACGGCTCGTATATACAGGATGGTTCAAATAAGCGAGTTATTCACGATTTTCTGGATAAGTGCACGAAAAATTAGGAATTTCTGTTCGATTTCAGGGCCGCCCAATCAAGACTGCTATAGAGCAAAAACAGTTGAAGATCGATACAGACATTTTACATCAAGTAGGCCTAGAATTTGACGTAGATCCCAGAAATTTTTAACGAATAAATTACATTCTGAAGATCACGTGACTGTTTTTTGACAGATGTGAACTAGCCTGTACAGTGTTGCCAACTCAAAATTCCACTTATAGTATTTGAGCTTATTTACAACTAACTTGATTTACCAAATTCGTACGGTTCCAACTGTTGTTATGGTCACGTGACTATTTTGACAGTTGTCAATAAGCCTTGCACAGTGTTGCAAGCTCAAAAATTGGATTATCAATGTCACGTGACGTGTCTCTTATTATTATCACCTTATTGTTACTGTTAATTTTATTTTTCAATTTTTTCAAGTTTTACTCTACGTTTTGCAGGTCACGTGACTGTTTTTTTGACAGATGTCAACTAGCGTTTACGGTGTTCCAAGCTCAAAAACTATGAAATTCACTGTTTTTTTAATGAAATTTACTGTTGAAGTATCCAAACAGAAGATATTTCATATTCAAATTTGCAATTTAAATTTATGAAATTCACTGTTTTTTGATGAAATTTACTTTAATATTTGTTCAAATTTGGGACACTCTGTATACTAATGGATTATCTAGAAAAAAAAAACAAATTTTGCGACAATCCACCAAACACAACAGCTGGATGTGAAGGGTTTTATTTTTTTCAAATAATTTAAACAAAAAAAAAATTTTTTTAACTGAAAACTAACTTTCTCTACCAGATTTAGGATCGGCATCCCCAAAAACCCCTTAGTCAATATTTTTAGTCAAAAATACTTAATTTTTGTGACATACAATTTGAAGATAATGTACACATGAAAAGCGGGACACACACTGTATAGTAATTACGTCACGTGATAGTAGCAATGCAACGGTGGTTGCCTATTTGTTCTGCAACATTCAAACTGTAACGGGACTGAAAATGATAAAATACTCGGTCGCAATGCAATTATTTTTAGACGCTACCTGTTTAATGAACAAATTAGAAAGTGCTAAGAATCCTCGTCACCGCAAATAATAAAGCATTAGTCATCCTTTAAATTCCACCGGTAATACAGTTAAATGGATTCGTATGTAGAGCAAGGAAATTGGGCACGTCACGGCCTCTGGTTTGGTTGTTACACGTTTTGCCTCCTTCAAAGTGTGCTGCACGTCCTGAGGGTGAGTTTGGAGTCCCTGTAGCGCAGAGGATAGCGCGTTGGACTTCTAATCCAAAGGTCGCGGGTTCGATCCCCGCCAGGGATGGTCTGTTGGTTCACTTTTTTTTTTTTCTACGTGTCATTGTATGCATTCACAAATACAGGATGTTTCCAAATTCATAACGCCGTTACCTTCATGAATATCAACTAAGTTCGTGTTTGATACAAGTTGTGAATTATTCGTATCAAAGTGTAATTTTACTAGTGTCTTACATCATCGTTGCTCCATGTTTGGTCAAAACATCTTTGGTTCGAAAGGAGGTTACCACAGGCTATTTACTTATTTAATCTCTGCAAGAGATGTGTACTTAACAGTACGAGTTTGGGCGAAATTCCTTATCCCATCTATATATATGTCATTAAGTCACTTTTTCCCTTAGTACGTCCCTGTTTACCAAGAGATTTTAATGAAATTTTTTTGTGGAAGTAGTCAAGGCTTGTGGCTATTTTTGACCAAAAAAATCAGGTCCGTACCTGCCCTAGTTTTGACAGGAGAAATGTTCTAAATTTACTTTTTACCTCACACAGTGACATATGTCATTAAGTAACTTTTTCCCTTAGTACGTCCCTGTTTTATAAGGGATTTTAATGAAATTTTTTGTGGAAGTAGTCAAGGCTTGGGGCTATATTTGTCCAAAAAAATCAGGTCCGTACCTGCCCTAGTTTTGACAGGAGAATTTTTCAAAATTTACTTTTCAAGTCAAGCTTTCCCTCAGTACGTCCCTGTCTTCCAGGCGATTTCAATGCAACTTCTTAGTGTATTTAAGATAAAAAGGGCTCAAATAAGGGAAATATTATATATTATTATATATTTATACTGGAAATCATTTAAGTCTTGCAAACTTCAAAACGTCTAATATTTACCTGGCTATCGTCTACGAATATAAATAAACACACGGTAGTGTGATCTAATTTTGGTTCTCAAAGGTGCTTGTACTCTCTGCAGAAGTCTTTTAATTGTCTATTTTCATTTGCTGATTATGTTATACACCATATGAGTAACTTCCACATCATCAGTTATTCTCCACAATCAGCTATTTCAAGAATAACATTGTCCACAACACGTTTTGCTATTAGTTGACCTTCCTCTAACTCATTTCTCCGAATAGAGTCTAATTTACTTTTATTACCTATTAGAATGTAGGCAGTTTGTGATGGACTGGACAATTAGCAGGTAAATTTAAAAATTGCCTGTATTGTCTGCTTCAGCATTTTACCACACTTCCTGTTGGGTGGGTCACAGGAATTCCAAGCATAACTCACCTGTTTCCTGCCCTAAACAGCCCTAATCTATGCTAATTCGATTAGTTAACAACGAATACGCCACCCTAAATGTTTTTGCCTAAAAAATCATCCTGTTGTTCCTGTAGCATGTTAATTCCATTAGGAAACTTCTTAGTGGGTTTGGTGTCAGTTTAATCTTAGTATGAAGCAAATCCTGCTTGAAAACTGATTGATTTTGATCCCAGATGTACTATAAAAACCGTTGATTACATTAATTTACACAATTGAAGGCTAGAGTAATGTAATTTGAAAACAAATTGCTTAAAAACAGAAAGGAGTCATACAAACCTGAATTTTGAACTTTTGAGTAAGAAGGTTTCTTTGGTAAACTGAATGTGTATAAAAATAAACTTACTTGTTTTATTTTTTGGTATTTATAAGCTTCAAACCACTATATTTACTAGCATTTTTGCATTAAACATTGCAATTTGTAACAGTTTTAATAACAAACAACGCCATTAGTGGCGTCAGCTGTCAACCGGCGTTTTTCCGCTACGCGCTACGCGTCAACTGTCAAAAAGGCAGTGACTTTGAAATACATAGAGCGGTAACACGGTTTGTATAGCGTATTTTTGCATATACACATAAAAGCAAAATTCAAAAGTAGATAACGTAATTATTAGCATAATGGTATGGTACCTAACCTTCGATAACACAGTAATAAATTACTTTTTCTTAGGAGGAATGTTTTATCAATTATTACAGGTGAGATAGGTGTAAGTAACTTTTTGTTTGTTTAACTTTGAAATAAATTTGTGCAGTAATAGGAATTTAAAAAAAATAATAAAGAATTGGATAGGGTGATGGTAGTTAAAATCCCTGATTAGGACAAATGGTAATAAATCAATTTAAGTGTAACTCCATTAAGTTATTACAAATATAGGGGTGGGCAGATGAATCAGGTTTATTGTAAACTATCTGATTCTAGGTTTTACTGTACCTGTCAGCTGTCAGTTTTCTTGACAGTTTGACAGCAAGAAAAGTGTCAAAACTGCAATGATTGTGTATCTCCTAAATTTTAAAAGGAAATTTCCCAGGGTTGGTCTAGGTTCAGTTATACCATTATGACCCCCATGCAATCCCCTCGACTGCACCTATAATTATTTAATAAATGTATGACTGGTAAGTTTTTTAATTTAGTAGAAAGGTTTTGTTACCCCTCGAGACCATCCGCACCCCCCAAACGTTGCCACACCCCTTTGGTCTGTTATGTATAGGGTGTCCCAAGAAAGTTACTGTTTAGAGTGTTTATGAATATGATCCAGAGCAATAAAGCTAATAATTAACCCACATTCCTTTTGACGTAGACGCGCACAGATGTTGCACACAGTAACCAAGCTACATAAACTTGTCTAAATGGTATTTTTAATGTTACAGACCCAATACTTCGAGTTTCTCGGACGGTGTAGGTGGTTTTCGTTTACTACGTGGTTTATTATTAAAATCAAGGTCGATTTTGTTGTTATAAATCCACTCGGGCAGTCTGATATGCCTTTTCCCCAAGTTATAGATAGAAATGTTCGGTTTTTTCGTCCGCATTTTGGAGGAATTTCACTGTCCGAAAAAACGAGTTGTTGAGTAACGAAATAGTAGTGAAATGTCGATGAACTTTCACTCGAAAGCATTGGGCTTATGGCGTGACGACAGACTGTTTCGTTTTTTTACGACCCACAGAACGAAATTCTTTTTGCTGCCGTCCTCTGTTGGATAGCGGAAAACTCTTGATTGATGCATTCCGTTGCTTTTTTGTTTTCAAAAATACGGTTATTTGAAGGTAAATGCTTTCTCCAAAGACTGGTTGTAATTCCTGGTTGTGGTAAAAACTTCAGACCTCTAAACCTGAAACGTTCCTGAGATATTGAGCAAAAAACGAGAGTCAACTTTGACGCCCTCTAGCGGCTAAACGGGGCAACTTAGCCGTGCCCGCTCAACGTCACGTGATAGCCCAAAAAACGAGAGTCAACTTTGACGCCCTCTAGCGGCTAAACGGGGCAACTTAGCCGTGCCCGCTCAACGTCACGTGATAGCCCCGTTCATTAGCTTTCTTTTCTTATACGGTGGTTGTATACAAGGTGTTTCAAATAAGCGAGTTATGGACGATTTTCTGGAAAAGTGCACCACGAAATTTCGCTCAAATTGGGAATTTCTGCTTCAGAGGGAGGTGGTCAAAGTAGGCTGCTAGAGCAAAAACAATTGAATATCGATACAAACATTTTACATCAAGTAGGCCTAGAATTTGACGTAGATTCCAAAAATCTAATAAAAAAGTTTGGTTTGTTGCTCAAATTTGGGACACCCTGTATACTGATTATCTAGGACATAGACGCAAATATCTACAAGATTCATATTTGGTATTTTTTTATAAAATGAAAATTAAACAAGTTACAAGGATGTTAAAAATTCATTGAATCACCCTGTAAACTACTCCATTGTATTGTCAATAACTCGGTTATTTTGACAGTTACAGGGTGGTTCAATATACCAATTTGTAGCCCTTGAAATTCTCTTTTGACCACCCTGTATAGCGTTTTTACCTAAATAAGTGAGTTATTTACTGTTAAAATTGAGTTGTTTGATTTTGACAGTTTTTACTGTAACTCTGTTATTTTGACAGTTACAGGGTGCTTCAATATACCAATTTGTAGCCCTTGAAATTGTCTTTTGATCACCCTGTCTACCATGTATAGAAGAAATGTCAGGCTACCCAAAAATTAAAGCTAATAATTTTTTTTTTTAAATTCATAATATTTTGAAAAGTGTTGAGGTTAGGTGTACAAAATTTTTCAGAAAGTTTACGGTAATTTTCCGGAAAAAATCTGAAAATTCAAAAATAATTCGTTTTTTAATTAATTATACCAACCATCCAATTAAAATTATAATAAACAAATTTTGACAATAACAATGACAAGCTTGACAGTTGTTTTCCCTATCTAGGAAATTTTTTTTGCAACGTTGGCCTTGACTGCAGTGCTGCCAAACTGGCAAAACTACACAACTAAACATTTTATGATCTTTTCTTAATTCAATATTCCGATTATATTTAGAACGTTAATTGAAGAATGATTCTTATGTAGCCATGGCGGGTAATCCGTAGCGCCCATTTAAAATGCTAATGACATGTATTATTCAAACATCCAGGAAGTCAACTTCCAACAAGAGTAGCGAGCGATTAATTTTCGCTTTAATTACGCTTAAATATTCGCGAGTTTTACGACTGACGAATAAATAAATACCTGTTTGCCTGTCCTGGGCAGAGTTTCCATGTTAGTCCCGTTGACGACCGGAGCCTTTTCGTTGACCCCTCCGTTCGGGGTGCTCCCATTACCGAGGGCCATTTTAGCCGACGACAATCACAACAACTATTTGTTCGCACACGTAAAACGCTATAGCATTTTTTACAATTGCACTAGATTGACTGGAAAAAGCCGTAAAACGCACAAGAACGACCGACACAGATACGCTCGAAACACACCGATTCTGCAATGAATTTTTTATTATTTTGCCAGTTTGTTTGGAGGACAAGACGCAAACGGCACCGACCAACACCGTACACACCCGTCTCTGTCTGTAACGTGACGCAATGTGAAATAGAAGCGCGAACTTTGAGACGTGATTGGTCGAGGGAATGGCCGGGTCAAGCTGCGAAGTACGCCCCGTTTGCCGGTTATGTTTTGCGCCGTTATCGAGCAGGCGTCGGATTGCGTAACGTTTGTCGCGCCTACCTGCGATGTTTTCTTGACAATTGGTGAATCGCCTTTCTTTATATTTTAATCAGACTTTAGTTTTTCACCCTGTAACACGTATATACATGGTTAGCTCCTAAAAATAAATATTAGTTTTTAGCAGGGCAATTCTTCTAAATACAATAATCTCTAAAATAATTACATAGAGTTTTTGATTAATTAATAAACCAACAAAAAGAGATTACAAGGTGAGCCAAAAAAAAATTTTAAAAAATGCTCACTAAAATCCATCAGTTGTACTGTAAAAAGAAAACGACCATTATACAGGGTGACTTCAAAAATTACAAGTAACCTATAACCTAAGAAGGATTCTATAAGTTCCATTTACAGGGTTTTCCAAATTAAAATAACCGTACAGTCGCAAAAATGCCAGTAATATTGCTGATTTGCTTTGTTAATTTAAGTTAAAAAATTCATCCTGACGTCTATAAAAGAAATCTTAGAAAGCGGAATTTGACAGCTCCCAACTTGGTTCCTATGACAGCTAGGAGGTTCCTTCAAACGTCAAAATGTAACTCGTAATTTTGGCATTTTTTCACCTGATTACAATTTTCTTTAAAAAATTTCAAATAACCGAGATATTTACCGGAAATAGAAGAATGCAAGTAAACAAGTTTTTTTTTGAAAATGTCATAATTTGACAGCTAATAACTTGCTCCATGTGACAGTTAGCAGGTCCCTTCAAATGTCAAAACGTAGCTCGTAATTTTGGCATTTTTTCGCCTTATTACAATTTTCTTTCAAAAATTTCAAATAACCGAGATATTTGACATTGAAGGTGTCACAATTTGACAGCTCCTAACTTGGTTCCTATGGCAGCTAGGAGGTTCATTCAAACGTCAAAATGTAACTCGTAATTTTGGCATTTCCGCCTGATTACAATTTTCTTTCAAAAATTTCAAATAACCGAGATATTTGACATTGAAGGTGTCACAATTTGACAGCTCCTAACTTGGTTCCTATGACAGCTAGGAGGTTCATTCAAACGTTAAAATGTCGCTCGTAATTTTGGCTTCCTTTTAACTGAACACAATTTTCTTTCAAAAATTTCAAATAACCGAGATATTTACCGAGAAATAGAGCAGTGAAAGTAAACAAGTTTGTTTGAAAATGGCATATTTTGACAGCTTATAACTTGCTCCCTGTGACAGTTAGCAGGTTCCTTCAAACGTCAAAATGTAACTCGTAATTTTGGCATTTCCGCCTGATTACAATTTTCTTTCAAAAATAACAAATAACCGAGATATTTAACATGAAATACAACAGTGTAACTGTACTAGAAATATTGAAGGAGTCACAATTTGACAGCTTCTAACTTGGTTCCTATGACAGCTAGGAGGTTAATTCAAACGTCAAAATGTAACTCGTAATTTTGGCTTTATTTTCACTAAACACAATTTGTATTTAAAAAATTACAAATAACCGTTAAATAAAGCAGTACATACACGTGAACAAGCTTTTTAAAGATGTCACAACTACAAGCTTCTATCTTGGTCTCTATGACAGCTGGAAGGTTCGTTCAAACGTCAAAATGTAGCCCAAAACTTTAGCTTTCTTTTGTCAAGATAGAGTTTTTATGAAAAAAAGACTAATAACTGAGAAAACCCTCTTAGTACACTGTTGTGTGGGTACGCCAAACTGACCCTTTAGGATACACAAAAAAATCCCTATTTTTTGGGGGAAATTCCCTAATCTGGGAACCCTGAGTATAATTAAAGAAAAATGCGTTTAATAAATGTGCAAAGTTTTTACCAGATGGGCTCATCAGGGACAGAACAGCATAAATTAAAATTACAACAAATTCTCATTCAAATCAATCATTCAATAAAGACTATACAAAAGACACTGAGATCATTCACCATCATAGTATTATACTGGAGTGACGTGTAAAAAATTCTGACAAATCGTAAATTTGCACGTTTATCCGTAAATAATCGGAAATCGACTGTGATAATCTGAACTTGTCTGTGGAATTACCTAAATAACAATAGAGAGGAAAAGGCACGTTAACCGTTCTTAATTTACCTAATTCTATGAAGCTTCATCCTATTTATTTCCCGATTTTATTTTTGTAATTATATAACATGATTCACGGTCATGATGGTGACTTACACCACAGTGCTGGGGAAGGATTTATATTTGAAACCATATCACAGTTAACCCTTACTTGAATGTGTTACAAATTTGCGAAAATATATGGTCATAGGGAGTTGTTCTTGATTGGGACAATTACAGGGGAAAAACCATGTGAATTGAAAAAATGCTGGGACCACCACTGACTCCAGAAATTCCCATCTCACCTATATATATATAAAACGAGGATCTTCCGGAAATTATTCCCCATACAAAGTGATTAGTTGTTGGCAAAATGGTGGCCAAACTTTGCTTTGTGTTGGTGCTAGTGGCTTTAGTCATTTGTCACACCAGCGTCGCTGTAGGTACTTTAAACTGGGTGAACCACCCTTAACCTGAACTGAGTTACAGGCCCCCCAAGCGACCAAGCAGGAACTCCTGGAGAAAAGTTTGGCCGACTACCTAAAGCACGACAAGGAGCTGATTCACGACTTGGAGGAACTGGGGTTTGGTGAGTACAAAACTTTTAGAGCAAACCAACTGTTGTACAGATCAAAAAATAGGGGCAGACAGAGCGAAACGACAGTCTGAGGTGGACACAAACGATACGGAGTTTCTGGATGCTGAAAAACAACCTGGATTTTTTGATCGGGCTGCCAAGTTTGTTTTAGAACTAATGCAGCGATTTCTCAGATGGATTAATACGGACGATAGTTAAGCAGGGACTTAGTGTAGCCGCATCTACAGTAGCTGGCTGGATTTTTGGTTGATTTTAGAAATTGTGTTAATAAATCCTTAGTAATAATACCATCTTGACTTTCAATCCACTAATGCGCATCAGCTATTATCAAGGAACACCCACTTAATGCGCACCTTACCAAATTAGTGGGTATTCAAACCTTAAACAGTATTTAGGTGAATAAAAAACAGGAAATCCACCTCCTCTACAATAATTGTTGATCACTCTTCCAAATCATTACAAATCAGATTGTACTACTGAAACAATGTTTGAACATCTAATAAGACTCTTTGTTGTGTTTCTGACTGTGTGGTGGAGTCAGGTAAAGTACACTGACAACAAAAAGGGTCAAAAATAGGGTTTTTTGTAATGAAAACAGATTGAAGATGTGAAGGCGGCTTGTGAGCGTTCCCCTAAACTGATGGGAGCTGAAGAGGTTTGCTGGAGCAGTAAGGTGAAACTGGGGGACCGAATTCAATACACCACCAAAAGTGTCCTGAATTTTGCTAAAGAAAAGTTGGGGTTAAGTACTGATGAACCCTATTATCCCCAGGAAGTATGTATGGTTAAATCCAAAAACTTATTAGCACTAATTAATTTTTTTCTAGTGTGACTACTACCATTGTATTTTTGCCGAAATGAAAATGGTAAGCAGTCAGTTTGTTTTTAAAGAAAATACTTTGATAGTAATTTAGTTAACTAATGGTTATCCTGACTACGGGAAAATTGTGGACTGGGTGGATAGTAACGTAATTTACAAACACGCCAAAACCCAGTACGACCGTATTAAAGAGTGTAACGAAGCCTTAAATGTTGCTATAGGTCAGTACCACCCTAAAACTAAAACTTAAGCCTGATTTACAAAACAAAATTTAACTTTAGCATTAAGCTAGTGATTTTAAACTGCCAACATTGGTTTTACATTAAAAAAAAAGTGTACACCAATACTGTTTTTAGTGCAATTTTCCTATAATTACCATCATCGCCTTGGATTTTTTTTCCTGATCACCATGACGTACCGTATGTTATAATTCCAGTCTTGATGACCCTCACGTGATTGTCATTTGCAAAAAACTGATCATGTGACAAACTGTCAGTTACTAATTTAATTAATTGTTGATGTATCACCATGCTCAATACAAAAAAATATTTTTTTCTAAAAAGTAGTAATCTAATATGGCGACGCAAGAAGAAAAACCTAAAAGCTGATGATGGTTGCCGAAATCTGAAACTTTTTATTTAATTTATGTAGAGGAGGAGCATGGTAGAATGTCATTTATTTTATCAAGTAAATCAGGAAAGACTCAAAAGAGTGCCATTAAGTAAATAGAACGTCACTTGACAGTGTCACATTCTAATCGGTTTAAAAATGGCAATGATATCGCGTAAATAAGAGTCAACTGACTTAACAGAGCATAATTGATCTGCCATTTTAAAAAACTCCACTCTGTATTTACTGTTAAATAACTCGGTTACTAAGCATTTTTGCATGAATTATATACAGGGTGGTTGAAAGAGGATTTCAAGGCTACAAATTGGTATTTTGAATCATCCTGTAACTATCAAAATAGCCAAGTTACAGCCTGTTGAAGTGTAAAGTGTCAAACTCACACTGCAATTGACTCCACTCTGTATTTATTGTTAAATAACTCGGTTACTAAGCATTTTAGCATGAATTATATACAGGGTGGTTGAAAGAGGATTTCAAGGTTACAAATTGGTATTTTGAACCACCCTGTAACTATCAAAATACCCAAGTTACAGCCTGTTGAAGTGTAAAGTGTCAAACTCACACTGCAATTGAATCCACTCTGTATTTATTGTTAAATAACTTTTCTTAAGCTAAAAAGCATTTCTGCATGAATTATATACAGGGTGGGTGACTCGGACATGCAATTACAGGTTAAAATTGCACCAAACAAAGACAGTATTGGTAATTATTTTTTCTTTTTTTAGTGACCTTTCTAAGATGGAATTTATGCTATTTTTCAGAAAATTGTATGGCTAAATTAGGAGTTTTATAAACACCCTTCTCAAGATTAATCCTAAATTCATTACCAATGCTAAAGTTAATTTTTTTGTAAAAATTAAGCTTTAGAACATAATTTTTTTTTAAATTTTAGACACAAATACATATTTTGCTGGAGATTTATCCCCTCAAGGTAAGTATAATTTCCCTTGAGACACAAAGGCACATTAGTAAAACTTTCAGAAGGATCGAAATTGCAAAATAAATGCGAAGCGGCACAAGAATTTATGAAGTGCATTTCGAAAAACGGCACTAATAACGTAAGTGCACATCTTAGCACAGAAAGAGTAATTTGTGATTGGTCAGAGCGGGATTTGAAGATCACGTGACCGTGTTTCAGTTTAACGTCACATAACTCTGTTTACAGTGAAAATAGTCACGTGACGATTTTCAATCTTCTGGTAACGTAATTTTGAAGATCACGTGACTGTTTTCCGGTTTAACGTCACATAACTGGCTGCTTTTTCTTGACCAATCACAAACTACCAACACATGCCCATGTGACCTTTGAGAGCTACATTACATTTACACCTGTCAATTTCCAGTGCGTCATATTTACTTACCCTTAAACAGAGAGGACGACCGGCCCCAACAATTAGTAAAATAAAATGTTACAAATAGTACTGTTTGGTTCATTAATTAAACCCCGGAAAAAGTTATCAAAACTTAAATATATTGGAAAAGAAATTTACATAAATACGGGCACTTTCTAGTCCACAGATTGTGTACCAGATATCCAAATAGTCCTTCCGGCAGGGATGAATATTTGACACACAACAAGTGCCTGGATTTAGGTAGGTCATTACTGCAAAAAAAAATTTAAGTCAACCCGAGGGTCCTTTGGGACTTCTACTGTGTTAAGTTAATTAAAATACACCAAACTCTTATATTAGGTTAGAAATGCCATCAAATGTAAAACACACAAGTCAAATTAGTCAGGAAAACACAAAATAGTACCTGATTCTATTTTCCTCCCTGCAAACCACATTTTGACATTAATATCGCTTTGATTTAAGTATGATAAATAACACTCACTATAACTGAACATTTTCAACATTGTAACACTACAGAAAGCACTTTTTTGACAAAAAAAACTAATTTAAGTGTCTCTTACCTTTTTGGCTGTAGCTCCAACCTTACTCTTTTTGGTACCCCTGACTTTCTTCATCCTGTTCTTCCTTTCCTTCCTCTGTTTTCTGGTCTGCTGTTTCTTTTCATACAGACCGTGCCTGGCCAGTCTGTGTTTAGGTTCGAATTTCTTGGCCAAGTCAAGGGTATCATAAATAAGACCAAATCCAGTGGATTTGCCACCGCCAAAGTTGGTCCGGAAACCAAATACAAAAATTACATCAGGGGTTACCTGGAATTGAGGTTAGGGTGAATCAGTGGTTCAGCTTTGGGGTGTTTGGCTTACTTTGTACATTTTGGCCAGTTTCTCCCTGATGTCCGATTTCTTGACCGAGGGTTGGCCGGGATGGAGCACGTCCACCACCATTTGTTTGCGACACAACAGTCTGTTGGTCATGAATTTCCTGGTACGGATTGTTGCGGTTCCTTCCGTCTAAAAGTAAGTGGAAAACACTAGAGTAAACATTCACTAAAACACCGAAAAAACGGCCAAAAATCGGGTTAATTTACAGCCAAATCGATTCACCGGGTAATTCTTAAACATATTTAGTTAAAAACACTCAAAAAAACCGTAAAGATGGTCAAAATATTTAAGGAATTATTTACCTACCATTTTGACTGGGAAAAACTGTACTGCAAAAAGACCGAGGACAAACTCAAAATAAGTGTTTATGGCAACTATGACATATGAGTGACAATTGACAATGATCTGCAACGATGCCACGTTGTGCTACTTAAGGCGTTGTTGCCAACATTAAGAAAACACACAAGTACTATAAACCAATTTTAATTTATTATTCAGGCAGATAATCAATACTTATTTCTTCCTCAATGTTGTTTGGGGACATATCCAGTTCCCCCATCATGTCATTGGATTCGCTAGAAATCAACCATTTTAATTTTATAGAACAGGGGAAGGACTGGATTTAATTACCTGTCCAGAGAAGGTTCATTACTAAACATTTCGGTGGGGACAGTGGGTGGAGCGCGTTCCGGCATCAAATCTAAGAAACTTTGAGATTGCAAATGCCTCTCCACTTCTTCGGGGGTCATGTGACCGTCCGAAAGCACGTTAGTCGCGGGTAATTGCAAAGGTGGCTGCTTTTTACCAAAATTAAATTGATTTAATTTTATTTGAGGTTTTTCAGGGATATTTCCGGTTACCACTGGATGGTGTATCTGGCGATTTGAAGGTCTTGGAGTTGGTCTTTTCTTTTTAGCTGCCGCCGGTTTACCACTTTGTATTGCCGGTAAAGCTGGTGGTTCAGTTTTACGCCTGTATAAGAACCTTGTTTGTTTTGTTATTTCTTTGGCTCATAAAAGTTACCTTTTTGTTGGTTCTGTTTTGATTACTGGCGGGTGCTCATCCTCAGAAGACTCAGTTTCTTCCGACTCAGAAGTGGAGTGTTCCAGCTTCTCATGCAACAACAAACGATCCAGAAGGAATGAACGGTCTCTGGTTACTTGCAGTAGTCTTTTTTGAGCTTTACGCAAAGCTAGTTGGAAACTTTCATTTTCCTGCCATAACATCATATTCAAAAACCTAAACGAGTGGTTATGTAAGTGAACTTACGTAAACCAAACACTGAAATCGGCTTTTAAGAGTTTTATACTCTTTCTTGAACTTTGATTCTTCAAGGGCTTGTTCTTCTTCTTCGGCTTGCGCCGCCTCGTTTGCAATGGATCGGCAATACCAACCATCAAGCATTTTTCTTCTTATTTACAACACCGTTTAATTGGCTTACACACCCAGTTTACAGCAATTTTCTATTAAAACTTTTAAAATGTAAAACATAAATAAACAAAGAAATGTGAGGTTAGGAAATGCGAAACACTTTTACGTCAGTACTGTCAAATGAAAAAGTAAGGTTGTGTTTTACGTTGCTGTAAGCTGTAATTAAGCGCTAATAGAGTTTATTTAATTTAAGCAAGTTTTTTGAATATATAATGTTGCTTTATTGATTTGCATTGAGATTGGTTTAATGTGTTTTAAATTTTTTACTAGCAATAAATTGCAATGAGAGATTCTTTACTTCAAACTGCACTTACGCTTATAGTTGCTTAAAGCGAACCTAACCTAACCTCAATTAACAACAAACTGATTGTAGTGTTTGTGCTGTGAAAGTGAATCTGTGCCTGTGCATTCTTTTATCAATTTCCAAGCGTTTAAAATGGCCGCAAGCACTCCTCTACCAAATTTGGATGAAATTTCCAAGGAACTGAACGAAATTGAGTGCAAGTACACACCGAAAAGTAACAGGAAATGCCCCAAAATTCCTTTAACAGTTCATGACAATTTGGCAGTTTTATCTAAAGTGAGCCCTTTGTTAAAGCTGTAGTTCAGAGTGTAATTGAGTATTACTTTAAGGAATTCGACTCTTTGGGACTGCCGTGCATCAATTTGGACAAAACCCTACCTGAGATACTGGAAGAAGTGGTGCAAACTAGTAGAGACTTGGTGCAGAAACACCGCAATACTGTTAATTCAGCCCAGTGGCTGAAGACCATAAATATAAGGAACTACATGTAAGAATTTGTAATTTTTTCCATTTGCCAACCAACAAAAACCAACATTTTAGTTTAAAATCTCAGATTACAAACGTAGCCTTGAGCAACTTAAAGAGAGTTGTCTGTCCTTGAAAAACAGCAAAACCTTTCTCACCAATGAGGTTAGATTACTAAAAAAGCAAAACAAGACTCACAAAGAAGAGTTGCAGAAAGTTAAGCAAATTTGTGCTGGTAAAGAAAACCAGCTGGAACATAAAATTTCCAAGTTAGAAATTGAAGTTGAACGGCTAAAAGAGTTGTGTGGAAAGACTATCGGTTAGTTGATTTCTCCTGTTGTTTGATAATTTTTTAGTACAAAATCAATTTTAGTGACCCAAAGCACCAGGAATGAGGTAGCTTTAGAGTTGTTGCGCAATCATAGACACAATGAAACACTTTACAAATATACAGTAAAAGGAGCAGAGGAAAACACTAGGAAATTGCTGGAGGAGATTTTCAACTTAAAGGAGGAGTTAATAGCCTGTAAAAAGTTACAATATGAAAATAATGATGTTTGATGATTTTTTTTTAATTAAATATAATGAAACCTTAACCTTTTAAGGACAGTGTTTTACGCATTTTTCCGTCAATCTATCCAATTTAAAGCCTGGTTTACAGGTACAACCTTTCCTGCACTTCCTAATTGATTCATGCAATTTTCGGCACACTATTCTTGATAACAAACTGCATCTAGGTGGGCATAAAGGCAGACAATCATAAACTTCATTTTCTTTACACACATTTTGTTCTTCATTGATAGCAGTTTCAGGTGGTAAAGTCGTGATTAATTCGTTTATGGGTGTTGTTTCTTCAGTTGATTCTTCATCAAACTCTGCTACTGTTGTTATTGATTCTTCACTTTCTGTACTATCTGCTGTATGTTAACGGTTGAATTATTAACAACAAAGTAAAAATTGATACTTACATTGAGTTAGGACGTGGTTACTAGTGATAATAAGGAGAATTACAGCCTCTAGCATCATTTTGCAACCGCACTTTGTGAGGAATTAAATTTTTTTTTTCTGTTTGCTGAAGAACATTAAAAACCCATAAAAATGCTTATCAAGTCATTTTGATCAAGTTAATGAGGCTGAACACTAATTTGTTTTACATGATGAAGTAAACCATACAATTTTGTGTACATCCATAGCCTATCCAGTCATGTTCAGTAGGTCATGGTTTCAGTTGACGTTTATGCCTCACTCTGATTGGTCGAGAGACAGTCTGTCAGTTTAGAACCAACATGGCGTTGTTTACAAGTAATTTTCAGCTTCCTAGGGTGTTTTCAATATATTTGCGGTAAAAAAACTTTGTTTTATGCTCTAAAGTAGTGGAAAACGTTCCTTGTAGTCTACGCTTACGTTTTCCGGTTATGGTAGTGTTTTAGCAAAGAAACTATGGTGCTAGAGATTGAGGAGCAAAGTTGTTGTATGATTCAGCTGTTACACATATTATTACTAACATTGTAAGTTTTCTGTGTTTATAACTAAGTAAAGTTAGCTTGAATTACATTAATCAACCAAATGGGTTTAAAGTGGCTATTTTGAAGTCACGTGACCATACCATGACAGAAGGTATACTGGGTTACAACGATGCCAAATCTTTAGTCTTTCAAAGTATCCACAAAATCAAATTTGAGCCTTTATGTGAGTATTAAACGTTTCTAGTGTTACTACCAAGTTTTTACTTGCTTTGTATCTATTTTTAAATTTACTTAAATCAATTTTTGGTGGTCGGCAGTGTTGCCATATTTTTCCTTTACCAATTAATTATAAAAGCAGAATAGTGTGTATTATAAGTGAAAAATCATTTGAAAACGAAATATTTCTGGTGAAATTTGCTCGTTTTAGTTGCCGATGGGTGACCCAGATGGAAATCTGGGTCACACCGCCACTGTCTTCGCAGACCCAGTCGACTAACACCGGCCAAACGGAGCGGTTGATGTACCAACGTTCGCACAGTGAAATGAACCTTTCCGTGCCCGGATAACTCCAGGATAACCACCGGTTGCGTTAAACCGACCCTAAATGCATATCAGTGACCTCAACTTTTAACCGAAATTATTGGATTAGTTTGCAAAATTTACGTGTTGCGGTAAGTAGACTTTATTTACAGTTAAATTAGCTGGAGAAAGTATAGTTTTGGTTACCATGGAAACGTTTAGCTAAACTTAACAACACGTTTGGTAAAACTCGACCTAAAAGTGACCGTTATTTTAAAAAAATTATCAGCACCTAGTCTAATCTGCAACACCATTTTCAGGATAATGCAACAACACCTCAGAATGTAACCCACCCACTTGAAGAAAGTGTGTGTAATTTTACTTTCTCGCGGTCTTAAAACGTTCAAAGCGTGCGTTTCGTACGTCAATTATAATAGGGCATCATCAGTGTCCACAGTATACCGTTATGTCAACTGTATTTAGTTCCATTGTCTCGAGTAGGCTGAATATTTAATTATTAGCGTTCCACTAACACTTTAACTCGACAAGGAAGTGGATTTTATTGTTATTAGAACTTAAAAGTTTATAGGTACGTTTATGTAACCGCAAACCAGTGGTGGCTCGTCATAGAAAAAAGCAGTTTACTCACCTCTCACGTGAAAAAAGAGAAAACGGTCAATTTATGATTTGACCGTGAATTTCTTATTTAGCCTTGTCCAGGTGCACTTTCGTTTCTTGTTGCATTCTTTTGCTTAACAAGTTGGTTTACAAGTCACGAATACCATTTTTGGTCATTTTGTGTACCTGTAAAGAGTTTTAAATCCTTTTGGAGGTCCCCAAGTCAGATTTTACAGCATTCAGGGGCATTGCGTCTTAACTTTGTTATAATTAACTGAGATCACCCCAAATCTCAATATTTGTTTATAAATACATCAATTAAAGTTATCAATCTGAAATCAGCTTGTATTTATGTTGGTCAATTAGAACAAATTGGACATAAATGAGTGAGATAATAAAGTGACTCTCGTATGATTTTGTTGACCAATCACGGCCTAGCAAATTGTCAGATCGGCCAATAAAATCTTTTACTAGTAAAGTGTTAAGTGCAGTGTAGATTTTTGCTTTAAAAACAAAAAAGTTGTAATCACACGTACACTGAATTAATTAATTGATAATGATTGGCTAACCCAGAAAAAAGCCACAAAACTGAACAATTAACATAACGAACCATTTCCAGTACGGATCTAATTAAAGGAAGGTCGTACCGTGCAGCGAATATTCATTTGTCGTCTTTGTTTCAGACCATGTGGAAGAAAATCATTTTTCTCTTATTAATCTTCTTCAACCCAATCATTTGGGCCTCACCTGTGGGTTACCAAATCGATACTTACAAAAACAATGATGGCTTTGTTTTGACCACTAACGTGGAAGAGTTTAGGGATGATTGGAACTACAGGGTGGAACAAGTAAAGTGCCTTTATTATCCTCCCTTATAAGGAACCATACATTACCACCATTGGCGCAGAGCAGTACTGTAAGTAGGTATTCCTTTTTGCAACCCTTACTAACATTTTTGTGTATATTAAATTATTGTATGACTTGAATAATTTTTTAGGGCAGATTAATGTGGGGTCTAGATCAGGACAAATCCTCCCTTCCTCCTCTGGTGGACAAGGCTCTCAAACTGCTCAATTTGAAGCAAGTGGCCTTTGAAATTGAAAATTCGGTCATGTCCAAAGTGTCCTGCACGGCTTGCAGAGCAGGTTAGGTTTGATTTAAAAAAACTGAGCGATACACTAATAAGTGTGTGTGTTAGGTGCTGGATTGTTGCAGCACTACACGAAAACTGGAAAATCCGAAAAGGAAATCAAAAAAACGATTTATCAGTTTTGCGTCAATTTGAAAATTCAATCCCCCAGAGTGTGTGAAGGGATTACGGAACTGTTTGCTGGAGAAGTGATTTACGTTCTGGCTAAAGTAAACATTGGTGAGTCAAAACTGTTTATTGTTTTCAGCTTAATATACAGGGTGATTCACGCTGATGGTATAAATTAGAAGTATCTAGAGAACGACTCTAGTTTTTCAGGCTTTTAGAGGCATGAAAATCATTGTTGACTACTTTAATAGATTCTTGAAAAGTTTTCAAGATTTTTCACATTTCTACGACGTTGCTAGGACCATCTGTCAGTTTTTAAATATCCGTAAAGGATTTTTAAAGCTTTTAGAGGGGTCTGGCAGTTAAAATAGGTACTTGAGACGTTTTCCAAATTTTAAACATTTTCTGGCACTTGTAAAAATTTTTTTCAAGACATCTGACACATATAATAGTTAATCTAAGCTGTTCTTATCCAATTTGACAGTTTTGACGTTAATTACAGTTGGCTCGTGATCTTAGAACACTATTTACATAGACAGTCACGTGACAACTGTCAAAATAACTCTCATAAAACGCAGAAAACACTCCATATTTCGATTGTTGCAAGAAACCAGTTCTTATTCATGTTTCTGACAGGTTTTGGGCTAGTTTGACAGTTTTGACGTTAATGACAGTTGGCATGTTATCTTAGAACATTATTTACTTAAAGTGTCACTTGAAAACTGTCAAAATAACTGTCATGAACTACAAAACAATCCATATTTAGATTGTTGCAAGAAAACAGTTCTTTATTCATGTTTCTTACAACTTTTGGGCAAGTTTTGACGTTAATGACAGTAGATACTTGATCCTGGAACACGATTTACTAAGACAGTCACGTGCCATCTATCAAAATAACTGTCATAAAGCGCAAAACACTACTTATTTCAGATCTGGCAAGAAAGCTGTTCTTATTTATGTTTGAAGGGGGTGTTCCGTTTGAAAATTACAAGTTGGTGTTCTTTCCTACTAATCTGGCAAAACCGGGGGAGTTTGAACTCAAATTTCAGCGAAAAATATTGAGTCGTTCTGTAGATACTTCTAATATACCATCAGCGTGAATCACCCTGTATGGTGGTATGCATAATACCATCATACTTCCTTGTTTAGTCAACTGAATCATGCAGCTGGTATAATTATACCGCGTGCATAAAGAATGACATTGAAACTTGTAATTCTCAGGGCCTGACGAGATTTGCAGCTTTGTGATTGGTGACGCTTGCGGTGACGTGTACAATCCCTATCACGAATGGGAGGTGATTTTTCCTCCCGTCCCTAAACCGACAGTAGTGGAACCTCCAATACCTGAGGTAAGTGTTTTCTGTATACAGGGTGTTACAAATTCGATGCATTTAGCATTGCTATCTCAGAACTGCCTAAATACCTTAAGTTAATAGTACAAAAATGTAAAAAAACAAATTATTTTTGAATTTTCATATTTTTCCGGAAAATTACCAAAAATTTTACAAGCACTTAACATATTACTATTGAAAACAATCATCATCAGAAGATATTTTTGATTACCGTAAAAATTATAACGCAGAACTCTCTATTGAATAAATAAAATAGCATAGTAGGGCTTAAAAAAAGGAGGCTGGAACGCAGTTGCAAGGTGATACGTCAAATAGCGAAGCGCTGATTGGTCTAAAAGGCGATTTCCACCATGACTGCGTTCGAAATTTACTATAAACGTTTTTTTTCCAGATAAGATGTCTGAATAGTCCACAAGTGGAATAGTTGTGTAAATCAACATGTACTTTGTGATTGACACTTTTAAATATTCAACTATCTTGTTTGCCGTGTATAATCACACAAAAGACAAATTTTGATTTTAAGAGTCATCCATTGGAAAGCAATCATTGTAAATGAGTTTTTTGACGTTGAATTAGTTGCATTTACACACATTAACTGGATTTGGGATTGGAAATAGCCCCGAAATGATCGATCGATTGGTTTTCCCAACGTAACAACGCTAAATAATTTGGTAAAAAAATAATAAAAAAATTCTCATTACTTCCGGAGATATCCGACCAAAACCGAAAAAGTCAAATTTCTATTTTATTTTTTTACCACTTTATTAGCAATTATTTTGTAAAATCAATAGCACCTTCTGGAGGCACTTTTTTATGCTCTTCAAGAAAACAGCTTTAGTTTTCAGCTCCGACGTTTCGTTTTTTAGATACCATCATCAATTTTTCAAATACGGACCTAAACTTTTTATTTCGTTTTTTAGTAGCTACCGACCTTCTGAAACCAATGGTGTGTCACACTTGTCAAAAAAGTATACCTCAATTTCATCAAACATTACCCAAGTGACATGCCAAATTGACATTTTCCTTCATGTTTAAATTTAAATATTTTTTTTTGTCAAATAAGTTTAATATATCTCTTGTTTCTCGAAAATCGACTTTATAAGTTTTTTTGGTTGAACTTGCCTTGTAGGCAACCGCGCCCACTTTCAAAGTACTCCATCTATCGGACACCCACTACGATCCGTACTATATGGAGGGAGCAAACGCGGACTGCTCTGAACCACTTTGTTGTCGTCTGACCAATGGCCACGCCCTTACTAAAGAATCTGCGGCCGGAAAGTATGTCGCCCCGCCCCTCTGTCACCCCTGTCATTTCATAATTTGACCGTTTCCAGGTGGGGTGATTATCGGAAATGCGACACTCCTAAAATCACCGTCGACAATATGTTGCAACACATCCAAGACACTCACCCTGTAAGTATTAATATATTAAATTTTTTTGTCCATTTAGTGAACCAACTTTAAGGACATCGATTATATCGTCTGGACGGGGGATTTACCACCCCACGACATCTGGAACCAAACCCGAGACGAAAACGTTAAAATCCTGAAAGAAACTGTCAAACAAATGTCAATGATGTTCCCGGGGATTCCAATTTTTCCGGCTTTAGGTAATCACGAGGCGGCCCCAGTCAACAGGTGAGTTTCCCTTTGAACCCGTCAGGACTTAATAAAAACTTAATTAAACAGTTTTCCCCCACCGTTCGTAAACACTCCAGAAAGTTCGATCGCTTGGTTGTACGACGAACTGGACGTGCAGTGGCGCAAATGGTTGCCCAGTTCTGTAAGTAACACGGTGAGGAGGGGGGCGTTTTATTCGGTTTTAGTCAGGCCCGGATTCAGACTAATCAGTTTGAACATGAATTATTGCAATAATAAAAACTGGTGAGTGCTACAGGGAAGGGTTTTCCAATGGTTTATTGAAGAGAGTTGCAGGTGGTTGTTGTTGAACAGTACTGACCCCGCCACTGAGTTGCAGTGGTTTATCTATGAGCTGCAATCGGCTGAATTTAATGGCGAAAAAGTCCACGTTATAGGTAAGCTTTTTGTTACCAACTGGTTGAAGATAATACACGTAATTCAAGAGTGAAGCAGTTAGTCCATTTTCACTAAGTGGAGTTGAAGTAGACATGACCCAAAGTGGTCTCTTTTTTGGTTTAAAAGACCTAATTTACTGCGGAGACGACTTTTGGTGTTATGCAACAGTCTACAGAGTGGTCCAGTTTTAAGTGTCAATAATTCACCATTCGATAGCCAATCAAAAAATAAGTTGACTTGCATTATGTAATTTTTCTGAAAAACGTTTCCTAAGAAACCTACAGTCTTTCAAATTTCAATTTAAAAAATCGTTTTATAGTGTAAAACTGAACATTCAAGACTTGTGAGAGTCCAAATTTGTACCGAATAGTCTAAAAACTTGCTATTTACTACTAGTAATAGTCTTATAATTTGTTTTCTCAAACTGCCATCCTGGTGGAGTGTCTGAAACTGGATTTCAAGAACTAAAAACAGTCCAGAAATCAAGACAAAGATTGTATTGTGCTTGAAACTCATTTTTTACTACTAAAAATAGTATAAAAGTTGACTTTTAATGCTAGAACTGACTTTACTAGGACTAAAGAGGTCCAAAAGTCTATTTTCAGGACTTTCAATTGGAGTACAACTCAGTTTTCTGGACTGGAACAAGTCTAGAAGTAAATAAAATTTTCGGACTATTTCATTTCTAAAAATTAGTTCTCAAGACTATTATCGTAGCATTTGATACCAAAATTTTTTACTTTTATTACTGAAGAAACTTGACTTTTGGAAATAGTCTTAAACTCGATTTTTCAGTCTTTAAAAGCACTAAAAACAGTCTGAATTTCTTAGAGATGCTACAATTTATTGCACCTATGATGAGTGTAGAAGTCAATTTAATACTGAAGAAGCTTGAAATAACATTTTCAAGACTATGGACAGTGTACAAACTGGCTTTTAGACCTGATAAGTCAAAAAATGTTTAGCACTGAGGTGTCTAGAAGTCAATTTAATAGTGACAAAGCTTGGAATGCCATTTTAAAGAATGTGAAAATGTGAAAATTGTTTTTAAGTTTGCTGTGTCAATAACTTGGTAAAGATAGTCTTGAAACTCGATTTTCCAAGCTGAAAGCAGTTTTGAAACACTAAAAATAGTCCAGAATTCTGAGAAAATTAAAAGCAAAGTAAAAAGCAAGAAAAGTTAGTTTTCAAGACAATTTTCATGAATCTAATGTCAATGTCCTCTATCTAAGACTATTTTCAAAACTAAAATATTGAAATTTGTCTTAAAAATTAAAACTTACTTCAAATGCAAATTTTAAGCTTCTGATATTACTTTTCATTAGTTCATAGTCACTTTTTAAGGTTTAAATGTAAGAATTTGTAGTAAAAAATTCTAGAAAAAGTAGTTTTTTATGTCTACAAGTACAAATCAATTTTCAATATTAAAGTCTCTCAATTTGCATGAAAACTGGTTACAAACACAATTTTTAAGCTTCTGAAATCAATTTTTATCTTTTCTCAGTCAATTTTCAAAACTAAAGTCTTTCAGTTTGTCTGGAAACTATGAAAACTAGGTACAATTAAATTTTTTAAGCTTCTTAAGTGAATTTTCTGTTTCCAAGACAATTTTTAAGTTGGGTTGGGTTAGTTTTGGGTCTTTGAAAGTAATAATTGAATTATATCGTAAAAGAAGTTTCAAATCAGAATTTTATAAGAGATAATTTCTTTTTCATCGTAAACAATGAAATTAAAAAAAAACACGTAATTTTTGAAAAATATCTAGAGACGTAGAAGGCAAAAACATTAAAACCATCTTCCTGTATCTAGGCTACTGGAGAATTTTGGCAAACGTCATTCATAATGAGTGTTCCAAATTTGATCAAAATTGCTCCAACGGTTTGACAGTTATGACAAAAAACCGATTTTTTAAACAGAAATTTGAAGGACTGTATTTTCCTTAGGAATCATTTTTCAGGAAAATGACATAATGCATGTCAACTTATTTTTTAATTGGCTATGGATTGGTGAATTATTGACATTTAAAACTGGACCACCCTGTATAAACATAATTGTTTAATTTAAGGTCACATTCCACCGGGCCATTCAGACTGTTTGAAAGTATGGTCACGCAACTACTACGCCATCATCAGTCGCTACGAGTCTACGATAATAGCCCAGTTTTTCGGTCATACTCATTTCGATGAGTTTGAGGTGTTTTACGATCATACTGAACTGAGTAAGTCTCTATTTTGAGTTTGACTTGGGTTGTGACGTATTTATCTGTGTACTGCAGCCAGACCTGTTAGCGTGGCTTATGTGGGCCCTTCGGTTTCGCCCTACTACGACCTAAATCCCGGTTATCGGATCTACTACGTTGACGGGGATCACGACAAAACCACCAGGGTATGTAGAGATTTTCTATACAGGTTGGTCCAGTTTTAAATGTCAATAGTCCAGCAAAAAATCATTTTAGAAGGTACACTACTCCAAAATTTAGCATTTTTGAACAAATACTTATGAAATGCTCATTATGTCATTCAAATGACGTCCGTCAAACTTGTTAAGTGGCGTAGATACTGGGAGATGGTGTTCATTTTCCCACTATTTTCTACGGTGACTGGATTTACCCAAAAATTACAGTTTTTAAATTTTCTTCTTCAATTTAAGCAAAAGATGTATCTCCTGTAAAATTTTGATCTAAAATGCTTCTTAAGCAGTCAAAAGCCTTTCAAAACAGTCTAGAACCTTACAAATGGTCTTGAAACAACCTGCAAGTGTTCAGAACAATCTATAAGCTTGCAAGAATTCTCCGGAACGGTATAGAAACTTTTAAAGGCTCTTAAAACAGCTTAGAAGTTTCCAAAATACTACAAAACACTCTGAAAGCTACTATATGCTTCTAGAGCAGTCTATAAGCTTCCAAAAATCCTTCAAAAGAGCTTAGAAGCTTTAAAATGCTCTTGAAACAGCCTAGAAGCTTCCAAAAGACTTCAAAACACTCTAAAAGCTTCCATATGCTTCAATAGAGCACTCTAAAACCTTCCAGAACCGTTTAGAACATTCCCAAAGCTTTCAAAACAGTCTAGAAGCTCCCAAAACTTTTTGAACCGTATAGAGTAGCTTTAAAAACCTCCAGAACGGTCTGGAAGTTTCCAATTGCTCTTGGAACTTAAAAGCTTCCAAAAGGCACCTTCCATACGCTTCTAAAAGCTTTCAAAGTCTTCGAGAACCGTCTGGAAGATTCCCAAAGCTTTCAAAACAGTCTAGAAGCTTCCAAATGATTCTAAAGCAGTCCTTTGGATGACAGATGACATGATTGGGCTGGTGTAAAGCCAGTATAGCTGTTGGAGCCCTAGACCCCAGGGCCCTAATTCTTGAAAACAGGGAACGGAATGCTCAAGAGAAATGTTGATAGAATGTGACAGAAGCAGCAGACAATTGAGGATTCTTGTCACATTCTACAGACCTTTCTCTTGATAATTCCCTTCCCTCCTTTCAAGAATACACACCCTGGATTCTGTCGACCTTATTATGGATTGTATAATATTAAGGTAATAAGGGTCTATGGAACGGTATAAATTATTGACATTCAAAACTGGACCACCCTGTAGAGAGCTATAACCAACTACTAAACAACATAATTTAGGCTGTAGTGGACCATGAAACGTGGACAATGAATTTAAGGGAAGCCAACCTGTACGGGTACCCAATTTGGTTCCAATTGTACAGCGCGCGTCAGTCCTTCGGGATGGACGCTTTACGTCCTCGCGATTGGGACGATTTAGTGTCCAGAATGTCCAGCGATCCTAAATTGTTTGAGTTATTCTATAAGTGAGTTTAAATCTAATTCAGTTCAAACTCCATAAAATGTCTCTTTAGGTACTATTTTAAAGCTAGTCCGGTGCGGCCATCTTGCGACATCGACTGTAAAAAGAAGATTTTGTGCGATTTGCACTCGGGCAGGTCGCACGATCGTAAAAATCTGTGCGAGTCAATTGAGTCGAGGATCGACTCGTCTTCAACCACCTGGAAGGACTGGTTCTACAATACCATCTCAGTTTCGTAAGTCTCCCTTAAAATAACCTTAAAATTAGGTTGCGCTTTAACAATTCTGGAAGAAAAACTGTTGTACATATTTTCCTTAAAACATTTCGTTTGTTTTATAGTCTGGTGTAGGAAATCGGTTGCTGGACTTGGTGGTGTGCTTTACGGTAAGTTTTTAACTCTTAACTACATTTTTCGGTCATTTTCTAAAATGGTTGCAAGTGGGTGTATTCTGGTAGTTCTGGTTTCAATATGTGTTTTTCCTCCTAAAAATATTTCAAGGCAAATTTACTTGGGTGGCGGATAATCTGTCAAAATAACCGCTCCTCTGTGTTACTTTCACTTTAAGGCAATCCTTATTGGAAAAAAACAATTTCAGAGTGTCTGTCATCATGTCAATACCCAGGCTGACGATGCAAGTTCCCAAGTACGTGCTAGGGTTAGGTTAAGACAGTTATTTCAAAAAATATGTGACATAATATTCCATTAAGGGCCAGTTTTTCAATAACCACACTGAGTGTAAATTTTCCAGGATGTTGATAAACTTGCTTCTAACCATAAAGTTAGTAAAAGTGGGCTGTGCCGAGTTTAGTAAAGCTGTTGTACATAAGAGTTATTTATTATTATCTGGCTAAATACATACGAAATGGATTTTTGACACTGTTTTTCTTGTTCACCGTAAAAAATGCTCCAAACAATCCTGACTCAACCAGTCCCAATAACAGGCAGGAATGTTGCTTTCCTTCACGACTTCCTTTACAGCCAGCACAAAGTCCTTCTCCGCCACATTCAACGATTTATCCTCAGTCCTGGTGATGTTTACTTGCCGTTTAACGTACGCACCTTCCAGACTTAACTCCCGTTGATAATGCGGCTCATCCAGTTTGGATGTAAGTCTAAATCTGCACTAACCAAACAGTCAAAATGATTTGAAAAAAGATTGATTTTGAACAACCAACACGGTTTCCTAGAATCTTCCCTTACAGCCTCAAAGTCCTTAAGGCGTTTATCTCTTAATCTGGTTAGGTCTTCCCACTTCCTCATTTTCCCATCTTCAAATATGTAGGGTTGTTTTGAATTCTTCTGATATTTGGAATATAAGTGTTTCAGGTTGGTCATGTAGGCTTTCCATGGTAAACCTTTTAAGATTTCTTCCATGTTTTTTAACTGCCTAAGGATGTGAGTTAAGTTTTTTTTTTAAAACTAGTTACACCATAATTAACCTGTTAACCGTTAAAACTCCTTTTGTAGTCTTAGTGCTGACTAAATGATGTCTGTCAAACATTATCTCCAAAATGAACCTTTTAAGGGTCTGGTCGGCCTCAGGTTCTTTCGGTGTTGTACTACCCGGAGAGCCTCCTTCCACGTCTGATCCAGCATGTTGTTGTTTTTCCTTATTTTGACGTTGTTCCTCCAGAATTTCCTTTAGGTCCTTTCGGACCTAAAGCCCTACTGCAGTATTGTCCATATTTGACAAGCATATTATACCTGAAATCCTCTCCAGGTGGCTTGAATGACTAGAGCAGCTCGATGGTAAGTTTCCTGGCAGATTTGGTCGTAACACTCCGCCATGTGGTCGGGTAAGTGGTAACGCACCAGCCATCCTCTGATGTATTTTTGTAGGGTGACCGCGGCTTGTATTCGCTTCTGGTTTACGCTTCTTGCAGCGTGTTTGCGATAAGTCGTTTGTATGATAGTGGCAGCACGGTGGAGCTCTTGCGAGTTTTGATCTTGTCGTCTAGGAATGTGCACTCTGTTACACGCCCTGAGTGCGTATTCTTGGAACGAGGGAAGGGAATTATCAAGGAAAAGACCTGTAGCCCCCCATTGTCAGCTTCTTTTGTCACTTCATTTGAGAGTTCCGTTCCCCGCCTTCAAGAATAGGCCCCCTGGTTAGGAGAAAGTGGTTCTTACGTGTATTGGTCCACTAGGTCACTAGCCACGTGGAGTGCATCGTCAATGAGGTAATACACGGAAGCCATTTTGTTTGAAATTGTCTTAGTGACACTGAAGTTTGTTGGTTTAAAGGTTATCTCCCATTCTGCACGACAAAAGTATAATAAAACAAAATAGTCGTAAGGCATAATTTTAATAATGGTCTAGGTAAATTCAACGCGTAATATAATATTTACAATAAGAACTTAAATTATAACTATTTTAAGTGTATAATTTAAACTGCCAGTTATTCGCACAGGACTTAGTAAAGCATAGAAGCACCACACACTTTCCTGTACTATTGTATAAGAGAAAGTGTTGGTGTGTAGTGGAAAAGTACTATATACACATTGTTACGGTACATATAGAACTGTTCATTTTAGTAAAAGAGGCAAACACTACTACCTACACTATTTAGTAACTGTTTTACCTACTTACATTTATAATAATAAATTTCTAGAGCCTACAAATTTAACAGGACTATAATAATAACATTTTATAGTAGTTTACACTTGAAAAATACTGAGTTCCGAGATGGTACCAAATAAAAAAATATAAATATAAATAATATACTCAAAATTTAAAAAAAAAATCGTATACTCCCACCCGGATTTACATAACCTTAAACTTAATAACGAAAATAATTTAACGTACAATACTTATTACATAGGAACAATTCTTCGATAATAATTGTTTAAATTAAAAAAAAAAAAAAAATAGTAACAAAAGTTTCCATGAATTTAATCGTTTTTGAGATCGTAAAAGTCCAAAAAAAAAAATGTCATGTAAAATTTTTGCAAATTTAAACGGTTTACTTACTCTTATCAAAACTAAATATCACTCAAAACACTCATCCCGGCAACCCAAAAAAAAAACAAAAAACCCCGCTTATTGCCGTTTCCGGCATCATACAGAGGGTTGTCGTATCACAAAACATTTTCATTAAACAACACTGATAAAGGTAATTCTATCACTCGTTATCGAAGCCAATCACGTTCTTTTTAGTGATATTATTGTTGTCTGTGTTGTTGAATACTGAGTGGTAGTTGCCTCTCGACTCGCTCACGTTGTACTTTCGTTTGTTCTTGTAGGAATAGAGCAGCGCCGCAAGGGCCACGAGCAGCAAAATGGCCACAGCCACTATCGTAACGATAATCCAGCAGGGAGAGTCTGAAACAGAAAACAAATTAGTTATCTAGGCGTCAAAGTGGTTTTGGGAAAGTTTTAGTACAATCAAAGCACAGTCCATCACCGCAAAACTATTGAAAGAGGATGACAGAGGTGCTTTGTTTTTATGTTAAAAAATACTGAAATTCAGAAATCAGATGGATGTATACCATGATAGTGAGACTATGATTGGCACCGAACTTGCCACAACAAGGAAAACGTGCTGGGAGACTTGCATGTCTTATGGGAGCAATGAGAGCGACCCCCCACGGCAGCACTAGAGGTAATTCTCGACCTCATGGTGAGAAGAACTGCTTGGGGAGCACATCTCAGGTTGAATAAGGCCGGATTGAGCACCCAGAGAGATTGGAGCAGAGAATCCATTCAAACTTTGGGAAAAAATACCATAATATGGTATACGGATGGATCTAAAACTCCCGAGGGGACTGGAGAGGGTGTCTACGGGCCTCGCACCAAATACTCCGAACCCATGGGCCAGTTCCCTAGCATTTTTCAAGCAGAATTTCACTCAGTTCGACAGGAAATACCAGCCATCAAAGCGTTGAGCTCATCTAACATCAATTCTCTGGAGTGCCTAGGAAAGCTCAATGATCTAGGAAGGAATCCTCCTCTGGGTTCCGGGGCACGTCGGAGTAGAGGGTAACGAACAAGCAGACACTCTGGAGAACCATTCTGCGGCCTTGGAAAAGCATATGTCCAGGAAGTAGTTAATAAAGCTGAAGAAAAACTGAGTGAAACGCACTGGCAAAGACTTCCAGGACTGAGGCAGGCCAAAGATCTGATTAACCTCAGCAAGATTAGTCTCAAAGCTTTCTAACGGGTCATTGTCGACTCAGAGAACACTTAGGCCTAGAAGAGGACAGTACCTGCAGGTTTTGCGGAGAAGAACCAGAAACACCCCCACCACATCTTTCTGGAGTGTTATGCTGTACGCCACAGAAGATTAAACACACTGGGATTACCCCAGCTGGCTGTGGAAGAAATACCTCGAACAGACCCACTCAAGATCCTAAATCTTGATGGGCTGCTATGAACAAGGAAACCTTGAGATAGCAGAAGAAGATGGGTCTAATCAGGTCGCAGTACATCTGCCACCATCCACACCAAGTTTTGTATCCTTGTTTCTCATTTTTTCCTTTTGGATGCGTAGTAAGTGGAACTGGTCAACAAGGTAGGAGAACAGAGCAAATCAATGGCTTAAATATCCATTATCCATTAGTGGATACGCATTGGAAGAAGAAGAAGAAGTAAGTGGAATTCTTCATCCTGAGATATTAAACTTGATGAGCCTTGAATGCCGCCTCAGATAGATGGGTCCAGCAAGATTACTGCTTTTTACCCTCTCACCGCTGATGTAGGTCTGGAAGAGGAAGTGGCTACAAGTCCAGGAACTTTCCCTTTCGGGAAGTTCCCAGAGTTGCATCAGCATCCTCAGTCTTGGGAAAAGGATGTCCCTCAGACGGAGAGGCTCTTCTTGTCCTTCATTTCTTTGTCAGCTCGTCCATCTCTGGTGGTCCTGGCAAACTAGGCTGCGCACGATGTCTGGCGCAAGATTCGTTTTCACTCCGGATCTAACAAGGTTCTCCTGCTTAAAAATCTCAATGGCTTCCCTAGTTAATCTAGGATAGTAACGTGGTGATCGATCCAAAACCTCCACCTCTTCAAAACGAACATCGTGTCCTCCAGAAACTGCATGTTCTGCCACCATTGATCTCTCAGACGTTTAGTCCTTCCAATACGGATACACACAGCTGGACGGGATCCTGTAAACTCCAGAAGCCGATACAAGATCCTGTTTGTTCTTGGCCGATCTGAGACTCTGTTGTCGTTGTTGGTGTAAAGACCGTCTTGACTTCTCTAAAATCCTTCCAATCCTATCCGTGACTTTGTGTATGTATGGTAAGCAAGTCCAACCAATTGTTGTCTACTGTCTATCCGTTCCATCCGAAAACCCTTTCCAGATGTTTAAGCTCCTTTTCTAACTCTGATGCTTCGCAAAACCTTCTTCTTTTGGTGGTTGGGCCCCATTTCTTCGTCAGCTTTCATCATCCTGGCAAACTAGCTAAATACTATTACTACTAATAAACAGAAGCACCTCTAATCATTCTTTTAGAGAACTTGACAATCTGGTGAGGCACAAAACACACACTTACCTTCCTCTGGAAGAAACGTGGTGGTGATCATGGTTTCGGGCCTGGCTGTACCCTCATCATGGTTACGCCTTATTAAAACTACAGTTTGCATAGGAGTCGTGTCAGTGATGACAGTAGGAGCAGCGGTACTGCTCACGCTACTATTACTCGTTCTACTCCGATTGTAATCGTCTAATATCTTAATCAATTTGACGTATGTGATGTTATATTTCTCGAGCAGATCCGTGATGACTTTTGATGGATTATTACATTTACAGATCTCGCAACCTTTTCTATTTAGTTTAAAGCCGTTAGAGCACTGCTTGTTGCAGGTGATCAGCGGCTGACACTCACCTAGTTTGGGAAGTCGGTTTTCTTGGCAGGGATCACAACTGATTTCGCCTGCAATTTGGTACTGATGTGCATTTTTAACTTATAAAGAGTGCAAACTTACCATTCAGGCACTTGCACTGAGAGCACTTGTCCTCACCAATCCAGCTTTCTCCATGTTTGAAGAATTTCTCGTTTCCAACACAAGAAGCAGTGAGATTGTCTTTAACCTGGCTTTCTTTCACATCACAGTAATGGGTAATACACTTGGGTTCCCCATTCCAACACGTGCAAAAGGTACAATTGTGATCCTTTCTCCAGGTTTCATTATGCTTGTATATCACTGCTTCGTCTATACAGTTTTGGAAGGGTTGCTGAAACATCCTTAATGCAAAACTAAACCTTCCCACACCATAATTAACAAACCTCATCAATTTTTGGTTCGCACAGTGACAGTCCATTCTTGCAGGTGCAGTACTGCTTGTCGTCAGTAGACCATCTGGAACCGTTCTCGTAAATGATATCCCCCACAAAACAATCAGTTTCTCCGCTGTTCTTTTCTTCTGCCACCAATTGACATTCGTACAGGTCACAACAGTGTCCTGGTAGTCCTGTACCGTTCTTGATCACCACCACTTTTTGATTGTAGCCACAATCGTTAATGCAGGGCAGGCACACGCAGTGGTCTTCCAGTTCTTCCGTTTCCAAGTGGGTTGGTTCACTGTCTGGAGGACATGCCACACATCTGTGAGGTGATGTTGGGTGAGTTGTGAGTGGAATTGTTTGGGACAAGCATACTCACGTGGTGGTGGTACAGCAACCATCCTGGACGGTGGTAGGAACGGATTTGTTGTCGCAAAATTCGGGTAGTTTACACTGTTGTGGGTTGCACACGCATTTACCGTCCACCAGGTGGCGTTGTTTGTCCACGCATTCGCACACCCCTTTCTCGTTTATGGTGGCACCTGGAGCACACGGACATTTTCCTTCTAGTAGAGCGTCATCTTTACAACCTACCAGTTAATCAAGTTTAGGTAAACTTTAGTAAAAAAAAAACTTAAAAAAAACTTAAAAAAAAAAAACTTAAAAAAAACTAAAAAAAAACTTAAAAAAAACTAAAAAAAAAACTTAGTACCTTCACAAGAGTACCTAGGACAGCAGGATCCAGCTTCGCTGCTGCCATTAAAAGCTAACGTCAAATTTGACAGGCACGGTGGTTTAGTGCAAGTGTCCAGGTTGCAAACGCAACTATCGTCCACCAGTTTGCTGTCTTGCGGACATGCCTCGATAGAGGGCGCTGCAGCAACTAGAAAAAAAAATATAGAGTAAACGGGCGTATGTAAATTGGTCCGGTGCAATTTTATATTCAATTAAAATTGTTGGTTTTATTATGCGGTTGCAGTTTGAAAATTTCCCGGATTTATATTCATGTGACGTGCATTTTTAATTACTTGAATAATTGGATAACCCGTAGGTACGCCTTTTACAAATTAATCCATACGTTGCGATGCATGCATGTATACAAAATTTAAATTTAGTTAATCGAATCTGGATGCGCAATAATATACAGGGTAGTTCAAATTCGAACCATTTGGGATCTCGGAAAGTCTAAATTCGGGCAAAGTTGTTCAATTTAAACCAAATACCGTTTAAAAAATTTCGATTTTCCTAATACTTCCGACAAAAACTGAAAGTTGAAATTATGGCATTTCTGGCTAAACTGTACAAGGTGGTCAAAAGAGAATTTCAAGGGCTACAAATTGGTATATTAAACCACCCTGTCAAAATAACGTAGTTATGGGCTGTCAAAGTAAAAACTGTCAAATTCAAACGTACAGCAAACAACTCGGTTTTAAGAGTAAATAACTCAGTTATCCGAAGTTTTAGGAAAAAACGCTATACAGGGTGGTCAAAAGACAATTTCAAGGGCTACAAATTGGTATATTAAACCACCCTGTAACTGTCAAAATAACCGAGTTATTGACAATAATATGGAGTAGTTTACAGGGTGATTCATTGAATTTTGAACATTCTTGTAATTTTCATTTTATCAAAAAATACAGGGTGTCCACTTATAATTTTTTATTCGATTTTTTGAAATCTACTTCAAATTCTAGGCCTACTTGATGTAAAATGTATCGATATTCAATTGTTTTTGCTCTAGCAGCCTTACTTTGACCACCCTACTCAAAAGCAGAAATTCGCAATTTGAGCGAAATTTTGGCGCACTTTTCCAGAAAATCGTCCATAACTCGCTTATTTGAAACACGCTGTATAAAACCACCGTACAACAAAAGAAAGCTAATGAACGGGGCTATCACGTGACGTTGAGCGGGCACTGCTAAGTTGTCCCGTTTAGCCGCTAGAGGGCGTCAAAGTTGACTCTCGTTTTTTGCAGTTTTTGCTCAATATCTCAGGAACGTTTCAAGCTAGAGGTCTGACATTTTTACCGCACATGCACCTCGATGATATGTAACTTTTACTTTCAATACACTTTTTTGGTATCATGCACCGTTTGACCTTGAAAAATTAAAAAACTAGAATTGTCAAGAAATTTCAAGGGTAATACCTTCTGATTTTTCAGTTTTTTTTTTATTTTTAATGGTGGCCATTTTTACTAATTTTGGCATGAAGAACACGAATCCGGTGTCCGTTTTGCTGAAATTATGGCACTTTTGGCAGTTTTCAAGATATGCCACCCATAAAAAATGACATTTTGACAAATGACACTTAACCTCACTTTATCCTAAACTAATAAAGACAGTTCAATAAGATTTTCAAAATTCAAACATTTTTCAGAAAAATTACTCCGAAATTTTTTTTAAAAAAAATTAAAAACGTCAAAAAATCTGTTTTTTTTAAGGTCCACCGGTGAGTTGTACAGAAAAATGTTATATTTAATAAAAAAAGCGTCTTTTTGAAGGGCATTATATAGTAAAAATTTCACATCGCTCACTCAAACCGTTTTCGAGAGATTTAGCAAAATGTCCGTAAAAATTTGACGCCCTCTAGCGTCCAAACGGCACAACTTAACAGCGACGCCATCATCAGGAGTCAGGACAAGAAGCAACACTCGAAAGAAAATAATATTAAAAAACAATTATAATTGAAAACTTTTGCTGCCTTTGTTTTGGCCCTTTAGGGAGCAAACAGAGCGGTAGCAAATGTGATGTCACGATGACGTAATCTGACAGTTGCTCCCGTTGAAGCTCTGTCAGATTACGTAATCGTGATGTCACGTACGCTCTGTTTGCACCATAAAGCCTCAACAACAGTTCATTAGCTACCCACGATCATATGATATGTCTAGGGAATGTTTCAAATAATTGGAAAAATTGACATTTTCTTCAAATGAAGGGTTTCCTTGGGCTACTACCGGGTGACCCAATAAGACTGTTCCTCGATCATATCTCATTTTCTCAATATTTCATATATTTTTCTTATTGGGTCACCCGGTACACTGACCGTCGCCATATTGGATTTAGACGTGTCATTTTTAACTAATTTTGGCATGGAGAACACGAATCTGGTGTCCGTTTTGCTGTAACTGCCCACCATTTTGTTATTGACTTGAAATTATTTAGAGTGATGAGGGCTAAGAGTGCTAAATCGTGTTTGCTTTATCCAGACTAAAAGGGGGACTTCACTTCAGATTTGTATTAAAGAAAAGGCATTTTAAAAGCTTTAGTCGCTAATTCACTTCCCCCTTTTTAGCTTAGTTTTAAAAGATGTCCCCTTAACCGATCAAGACGCCATATTGAACCGCCTAGACTTCTTTGGTTCGGATAGTAAAATGCACATGTTCCACTACGCCTTTAGTGCAATTTGAATTTTAAACCAGTCCCCGGATGAATATTAGTTCAATTTTCCTTTACGTTTACGTTTCGCCTCGCAGGCGAATACCGTAATTTATTTTTTGATCGTCCAATTACCCCGAGATTGACATATTTAATTCCGGCAGATTGTTTATGTTGTACGTACATATTTTGGGGCACTTTATAGTCGAACGCTGATCTTATCCGGGTAATTGGAACGTGTCCGGATGTGGTCTATCCAGACGAGCGGAAAGTTTTTACAATAGTTTACGGGGCATTCGCGATAATTGGGAATCGCATTAAACGACCCGACACGGATTTAGTCTAGTTAGCGTGCGATCGTATTACTGTCAATGGGGATTTGCGCTGATTTAACGGTGCAACACATTTGCCCTAAAAACACTTTATTTTGGTGCAATAGAATGAGCCCAAACTGGCCTCTCTAGCTCGTCATGTTACCGAGATATTTACATTCAAAAAGTTGTAAAAAGTTTTTCTCTCTGACTGTACTATGTTATTGAATAGGAAATTTAATGAGAATTCCAAAAATGAGCTAAAATTGGTAATTTTCTTACTCCAAGTGGGTTTTACAGGCAATTTTGTCCTTTACTGTACTTCCAAATTGGGTTTCTGGTAGATCAAATTTTGACACCGTTTTTCTCTCTGACTGTACTAAATTTTGTAGTGTTTTTTCAGGTTATTGAATAGGAAATTTAATGAGAATTCCAAAAATGTGCTTAAATCAGTAATTTTCTTACTCCAACTGGGTTTTACAGGCGATTTTGTCCTTTACTGTACTTTCAAATTGGGTTTCTGGCAGGTCAAATTTTGACACCGTTTTTCTCTCTGACTGTACTATATTTTGTAGTGTTTTTCCAGGTTATTGAATAGGAAATTTAATGAGAATTCCAAAAATGTGCTTAAAACGGTAATTTTCTTACTCCAAATGGGTTTTACAGGCGATTTTGTCCTTTACTGTACTTTCAAATTGGGTTTCTGGCAGATCAACTTTTGTCACCGTTTTTCTTTCTGACTGTACTATATTTTGTAATGTTTTTTCCGGTTATTGGATAGGAAATTTAATGAGAATTCCAAAAATGTGCTTAAAACGGTAATTTTCTTACTGCAAGTGGTTTTTTACAGGTCATTTTGTCCTTTACTGTACTTTCATATTGGATTTCTGGCAGATCAAATTTTGTCACCATTTTTCGCTCTGACTGTACTAAATTTTGTAGTGTTTTTTCAGGTTATTGAATAGGAAATTTAATGAGAATTCCAAAAATGTGCTTAAAACGGTAATTTTCTTACTCTAAGTGGGTTTTACAGGGAATTTTATCCTTTACTGTACTTTCAAATTGGGTTTCTGGCAGATCAACTTTTGTCACCGTTTTTCTCTCTGACTGTACTAAATTTTGTAGTGTTTTTTCAGGTTATTGGATAGGAAATTTAATGAGAATTCCAAAAATGTGCTTAAAACGGTAATTTTCTTACTGCAAGTGGTTTTTACAGGTGATTTTGTCCTTTACTGTACTTTCATATTGGATTTCTGGCAGATCAAATTTTGTCACCATTTTTCGCTCTGACTGTACTAAATTTTGTAGTGTTTTTTCAGGTTATTGAATAGGAAATTTAATGAGAATTCCAAAAATGTGCTTAAAACGGTAATTTTCTTACTCCAAGTGGGTTTTACAGGCAATTTTGTCCTTTACTGTACTTTCAAATTGGGTGTCTGGCAGATCAAATTTTGACATAGTTTTTCTCTCTGACTGTACTAAATTTTGTAGTGTTTTTTCAGGTTATTGAATAGGAAATTTAATGAGAATTCCAAAAATGTGCTTAAAACGGTAATTTTCTTACCCCAAGTAGGTTTTACAGTCAATTTTGTCCTTTACTATATTTTTAAATTGGGTTTCTGGCAGATGAAAGTTTGACACCGTTTTTCTCTCTGACTGTACTAAATTTTGTAATGTTTTTTCAGGTTATTGAATAGGAAATTTAATGAGAATTCCAAAAATGTGCTTAAAACGGTAATTTTCTTACTCCAAGTGGGTTCTACAGGCGGTTTTGTCCTTTACTGTACTTTCAAATTGTGTTTCTGGCAGATCAAATATTGTCACCGTTTTTCTCTCTGACTGTACTAAATTTTGTAGTGTTTTTTCAGGTTATTGAATAGGAAATTTAATGAGAATTCCAAAAATGTGCTTAAAACAGTAATTATCTTACTCCAAGTGGGTTTTACAGGCGATTTTGTCCTTTACTATACTTTCAAACTGTGTTTCTGGCAGATCAAATTTTGACACCGTTTTTCTCTTTGACTGTACTAAATTTAGTAATGTTTTTCAGGTTATTGAATAGGAAATTTAATGAGAATACCAAAAAGGACTTTTTTTGTACTTATTTCACTTAATTTAAGGTACTTTGGTCTAAATATGCCCTTTGCTGTGTCACATGAGTTGATTGATCACACCGTTTGCCCGCTAGAGGGCGTCAAACTTCCTTCACCATAAAATCATATAGTTTGTGACACCCGCTGCTTTGACCCTAAATTACTGCCTTATTTGACAAGTCACGTCAAAATGTCATAGAAAACAAAAGATAGAGCAGATTTCAGGCTTTCCAAAAATATCCCCCCATAAATTGATTAATCACACCGTTTGGCCGCTAGAGGGTATTGTAGTGTGTGATAAAGTACTATTTACCTTTGATTGCAGTAAATTGAAAATTGCTTAAAAAGACGTCAAATTTGCATTAAAAAAACTGCAATGAATTTACTTTCAAGTAAGAGAAAAATGTCAAAGTTGCACTTGCACTTGCAACTGTATATACACGGTGTCCATGATAAGGAGAGGGTGACTATGCGAAATCTGGAAAACGGTTACAGATACAGATTTGGTTAAATGGGAGAAATGTTGATTAATCACAGTTTTGCTAATTTAAAAAAATATTTAATTTATTTTCGGAAATATTTTGAGATTCAAAGAGTGTTTCAAGGGGTGGTCAAATTAATTGAGTTAGGAGCTGTCAAAGTTTAACACTTGGCTAATAGGGGATTCAAAAAGCTACACAGTGGTCCAAGCTAGATCTCTGTAACGGTCAAACCAAGTTTTCCATGTTATAGCATTTTTTTCCACTTATTAGGTCACTGTGTAGGATAAGCAGAACTGTTAAAATCCTCTCTGTGCAGCTATAAAACTGTAGAACACAAAAACAGACAAAAGAGTGAATTAAATTCAAAAGGTAGTTTACAGTCTGCACCGCCCTTAACTTAAACTTGGTTTAACCCCTTAGTTTTAACTATTTCATTAAACTCTTGTCAAATAATGTATTTACCGTGGTAAAGCCAACAGTTTCAGTATAACTTAAGGGTCAATTTTACTCATTGTGCTAACCTGAATTATTCAATAAACTTTAATAACCGCGTGGACGTAAATACCATCTGTTGCAAAGTAAAGGCAACAATACAACTCGTCCTGACTGTAATCCACCATTTCAATGACCGCATATCCTGGAAAGTTTATTCTGGCTCGCATATATGAAACCGTAACTCCTCACGGGCTAGTACTAGTTCAGATTAAGCTAGAAAGCAATTTCTGGTATTGACTGAAAATTTAATAACAACGGGGACAACGTGGAATTTGAGGTCGTGATATGAGGGTCGTAAAAACCATTACGACCCTCGTTGTACGGTGCTTAATTTGTCATTTACGTACTTGTATTTTTAGTACAAACTTGTAATTCGACAGTTTGTAGAGGACACTCTGGGCTATAATCTGTCAAAAAAATCAACTCAATACCTGTCAAAATAACCGAGTTATGGGCTGTCAAAGTTACAGAAGTGCTAATCTCAACTTGCCAGAGCAACTCGGATATTTTCGTCCATTAACTCGGTTAGTTGACGTTTTTCTACAAACTTGTCATTGACAGTTTGTAGAGGACACTCTGGGCTATAATCTGTCAAAAAAATCAACTCAATACCTGTCAAAATAACCGAGTTATGGGCTGTCAAAGTTACAGAAGTGCTAATCTCAACTTTCCAGAGCAACTCGGATATTTCCGTCTATCAACTCGGTTAGTGGACGTTTTTAGTACAAACTTGTCATTTGACAATTTCTAGAGGACACTCTGGGCTTTAATCTGACTGACTCTGAAAAATCTGACTCTATTTTGTATATCAGTGTGGCGCATTCACCAGCTTGTTCAATTTCCAACAGATTATCGTACCGCTCTGATTACCACACCACAACTTGAGTCTGCTGGAACTCAATTTGTCTTAATAACCCTTTTCCACATCTTTTGTCCGTTATTCTTCCATTGTTGGGGTTTCCTTTGGGAAACTATTTCTTTTTCTACTTTTCGAGTCCCAGAACAATGACTCTAATCGTATATAGCGGCCCTTTCAATTAATTCTCTAAAGAAGGTACACGCACACACACACAGAGAGAGAACAGAACCCTTGGGGCAATATCAACACGAGCCCTTTGATTAATACGCTTTTCGTCTCAACGCGGAGTAATGAATTTTAAATCATCATCCTCGAGGAATAAATTAATAAGGCAGAACAAACTGTGGCCCTTTTGAACGTTCTGGAATCTTTATAACGGACGTCCTGATACCTTCAGCCCCTTCCTTCCTGAATCCCCTATCTAACTAGGGGAATACAAAAAGTGATTATTTTAAGTCTTATTTTCATATTTTTACTTCATAATTTTCAACTAGAAAATTCACTTGGAAATACCAAATTTGATTAGAAAACCTTGAAATGCAATTAACAAGTCAATTTTCAAGTTGCCAACATTTGCTGAAACGAAAATTGACCAACATAAAAAATAAATAGTCAATTTTCGTATTTGTATTTGAGTTTTACTTAAAAGTGCAAAATTTTATTAGGACACCAGTGTTGCCAAGTCAAAATATTTAATGGCGGTAGAATAATCGGTCAAAAACCGGTAGATAACAGAGTAGATCAAAAAAATAATTTTTTGAGCACGTTTCAAACATGTCCTCCTTTCGAAAACTGTGTTACCCTGTAACTCTTGCCAATTCTAGACCAATTTTGACAGTCGCACACAACACGTGGTTTTGGAGGATAATTTAGCCAGGCAGTCACGTGGGGTAAGGAAATGACTGTTTTAAGCCCATTTTTGGAATTCTCATTAAATTTCCTATTCAGTAACATGAAAAAACATTACAAAATTTATTACAGTTAGAGAGAAAAACGATGACAAAATTTGATCTGCCATAAACCCAATTTGAAAGTACAGTAAAAGACAAAATTGCCCGTAAAACCCACTTGGAGTAAGAAAATTACTGTTTTAAGCACATTTTTGGAATTCTCATTAAATTTCCTATTAAGTAACTGGAAAAAACATTACAAAATTTAGTACAGTCAGAGCGAAAAATGGTGACAAAATTTGATCTGCCAGAAACCCAATTTGAAAGTACAGTAAAGGACAAAATTGTCTGTAAAACCCACTTGGAGTAAGAAAATTACCGTTTTAAGCACATTTTTGGAATTGTCATTAAATTTCCTATTAAGTAACTGGAAAAAACATTACAAAATTTAGTACAGTCAGAAAGAAAAACGGTGACAAAAGTTGATCTGCCAGAAACCCAATTTGATAGTACAGTAAAGGACAAAATCGCCTGTAAAACCCACTTGGAGTAAGAAAATTACCGTTTTAAGCACATTTTTGGAATTCTCATTAAATTTCCTATTCAGTAACATGAAAAAACATTACAGAATTTAGGACAGTCAGAGAGAAAAACGGGGTCAAAATTTGATCTGCCATAAACCCAATTTGAAAGTACAGTAAAAGACAAAATTGCCTGTAAAACCCACTTGGAGTAAGAAAATTACCGTTTTAAGCACATTTTTGGAATTCTCATTAAATTTCCTATTCAATAACCTGAAAAAACATTACAAAATTTAGTACAGTCAGAGAGAAAAACGGTGACAAAGTTGATCTGCCAGAAACACAATTTGAAAGTACAGTAAAGGATAAAATCCCTGTAAAACCCACTTGGACTAAGAAAATTACCGTTTTAAGCACATTTTTGGAATTCTCATTAAATTTCCTATTCAAAAACCGGGAGGAAAGTGAGTACTTTCCACCCGGGTGGAAAGTAAAAGCAGGTAATTTTAATCTTTCCACCAGGTTTACACATAAGAAATAACGTTATTACACACCTGGTTGAAAATAAAAGTGAATAATTGCAGTTTTTTGTCAATTGAAATAAAAAATCGCCAAAGGAGAGACGTATTTAATTCTCTCAGGTAAACAGGCGGAAAAGTGACACACCTGGGCATCAACATGTAAATTCTCGCAATTTAAAAGCTAAATAACTTCTACTGTATATTTAAATTTGCGTATAATTTTGCATTTCATTTTGCTCGACGACCTCGGCCTTTTGATACGGTCCCCGAAAATATTTACCCTCGTTTATGATCTTGTTTATCGCGAACGAGACGCTAAATTGCGATTTTATTCGTGTTTGATTCACCCTGTTCGAGCACTTGTTGCCCAAAAACTGGCCAGTTTCCACTCGATAATTGTAAATTTGTTTTGGGCGGTATAACATTTGTCAAAGCCGGAATTTTCCCGGAATCTAAAAAGGGATTGGAACGTATTTGTGATTTTAAACTTGGGAAAGTCTGGGCTTTGGTCCGGCAAACTCACACACAATGCAGTCGAAATAGGGAATTGGACAGCTTGGGTTCGAAACAAAATATGTATGCACATACGGATTAGTTGGAAATCAGTTTATTGGGCGTTTGGAAAGGAAACAACGACAACCACAATTTGTCCGAATGTTTTAGTGCAAATAATACCGAAATACTTTGTTAAAGTACATTTTGCACTTATTAAAATTGACAAAAAACAGGAATCAAAACTCTGTGACACCTTTCCAGCTACTGCGGCTGGTTGGTAGGTTAAGCTAACTTTGACGTCTGTTGACACTTTCACGACAGTCACGTGACAACTGTCAAAGTAATGGACGGGAACTTCAAAACCACGACTTGTCTCGAATACTTCAGGAAAACTGTTCCATATATTGTACTTGTTAGAGCTTCACCACCAAACTGAGCAAAATTTGTCACTTTTGACGTTTCTGGCAGTTGTCACGTGATACTAGAACATTAGTTTTTTAGATAGTCACATGACAACTGTCAAATTAATGTTCGAGAAGATAAAAACGACGACTCCCTAGAATAATTTAAGAAAATGTTCTATGCTATGATTTTTAGAGCTTCACGTCCAAATTGGGCAAAATTTGTCAGTTTTGACGTTTATGACAGTTGTCACGTGATACTAGAACACTAGTTTTTTTAGATAGTCACGTGACAACTGTCAAACTAATGTTCGAGAAGCTAAAAACGACGACTTCTCTGGAATAATTCAAGAAAATGTTCCATACTGTGATTTTTAGAGCTTCACGTCCAAACTGGACAAAGTTTGTCAGTTTTGATGTTTATGACAGTTGTCACGTGATACTAGAATACTAGTTTTCTAGACAGTCACGTGAAAACTGTCAAAGTAATGTTCGAGAAGCTGAAAACGACGACTTCTGTGGGAGAATTCAAGAAAATGTTGTATACTGTGATTTTTAGAGTTTTACGTCCAAAGTGGACAAAGTTTGCCAGTTTTAAGCACATTTTTGGAATTCTCATTAAATTTCCTATTCAGTAACATGAAAAAACACTACAAAATTGAGTACAATCAGATAGAAAAACGGTGACAAAAGTTGATCTGCCAGAAACCCAATTTGAAAGTACAGTAAAGGACAAAATTGCCTGTAATACCCAGTTGGAGTAAGAAAATTACTGTTTTCAGCAGATTTTTGGAATTCTCATTAAATTTCCTATTCAGTAACATGAAAAAACATTACAAAATTTAGTACAGTCAGAGAGAACAACTGTTACAAAAGTTGATCTGCCAGAAACACAATTTGAAAGTACAGTAAAGGACAAAATCGCCTGTAAAACCCACTTGGAGTAAGAAAATTACCGTTTTAAGCACATTTTTGGAATTCTCATTAAATTTCCTATTCAAAAACCAGAAAAAACACTACAAAATTTAGTACAGTCAGAAAGAAAAATGGTGTCAAAATTAGATCTACCAGAAACCCAATTTGAAAGTACAGTAAAGGACAAAATCGCCTGTAAACCCACTTGTAACACCGCCTGTAAAACTTTTGATGTTTATGACAGTTGTCACGTGATACTAGAACATTAGTTTTTTAGATAGTCACGTGACAACTGTCAAACTAATGTTCGAAAAGCTAAAAACGACGACTTTTCTGGAATAATTCAAGAAAATGTTGTATACAGTGATTTTTAGAGTTTCACGTCCAAACTGAACAAAGTTTGTCACTTTTGATGTTTATGGCAGTTGTCACGTGATACTAGAACATTAGTTTTTTTAGATAGTCACGTGACAACTGTCAAAGTAATGTTCGTGAAGCTAAAAACGACGTTCTCTGGAATAATTCAAGAAAATGTTCCATAATGTGATTTTTTGAGCTTCAAGTCCAAACTGGGCAAAATTTGTCACTTTTGACGTTTATGACAGTTGTCACTAACTCANNCTGGGCNTACCNTGTCTATTNTGGTAGGCAGACNCCGTCTCTNNGCTNTACCGCTGAATTNGAGNATGTATGCCTTAAGTNGGTCAGCTGNAGNATNTTANCAGTCTCGNTAGGTTATCCNNTCCGCGNTNCGTNNGANAGGTCNANTTANCCNACTNCATTTGNTTNNCNGTACATTNCNCAGGCATNGATNANACTCCNCNNCGTAACGCATATGGCGCGTGAATCTCGATTNGCAGNGCTAGGACCTGTTCGCCCGNGCTNTNATNNGNTCTCTNTAGANNACCNAACCGCTCNGNGATTAGAATNTTGGNCNGGCGTNNCTTTANNANNCGGCANACNTGNNCNTGTCCGCGGCGGCCACACCNGGTTNNNAANCCCNTGTNNGANTANANNNACGNNACGCTCCAATNACCNTTAGGTCATCNCTGTNTTTCTNNGGGNGACGACGCTTTCNNGCCGTNAGNNCGANTNACTGGNTGCGNCCGNCAACGCAAAAATTGGTAATTTAAATGTAGACAGTGGTAAAATTGTAAGAACTACGTCACGTGACTTTAATAATTCAGTTTTCGAGCTTGCAACACTGTAAAGGCCAGTTGTGAACTGTCAAAAACAGTCACGTGACCTTTGAAACGCACTTTAAATTTTAGAATATTGATAAAATAAATCTAGACAGTGGTAAAAACATAAATTGCAAAATACACGTCACGTGACTTTGATAATTCAATTTTTCAGCTTGCAACACTGTAAAGGCCAGTTGTCATCTGTCAAAAACAGTCACGTGACCTTCAAAATGCAGTTTAAATTTTAGAAAATTTATAAATTAAATCTAGACAGTGGTAAAAACATAAATTGCAAAATACACGTCACGTGACTTTAATAATTCAATTTTTGAGCTTGCAACACTGTAAAAGCCAGTTGTCATCTGTCAAAAACAGTCACGTGACCTTTGAAACGCACTTTAAATTTAAGTTAAACTTAAAACTTAAGCACTTTAAGTATCATTATTAAGAGACAGTGATCATTTTTCCAACCTGATCCTTGACAATTCAACATTTCCTGTTAATGTGAGTGAATTAAATTTTCTTGTGCAAGTCCTGTAACAGAAATCAATTTACGTTCCAATCAAAAAAGAAAAACTGACGTGTATAAAAGGCACACAAAGTTGATACGGTCCTTTGAAGCCCCTTTACCATTCCATATATTCATTGAATACCTCTCTATTTGCCTGCCAAAGCAATTTTGAAGTTAAATCCGTATTTATCAGTGATTTTTGTCTATTACGGCAAGCAAATTCAACCCTTAGACTATCAGAGATGTAAACAGTGTGCGTACGTCTCAATTCACCCCTTTGAAGCACATAAAAACTACCCCAAAACCGATATTGTTCGCATCGAAATATGGAAAGGGCCATTCATCTTTTCATCCCTTCATTTTATTCGATTCTGTAGGGGGTTAAGCGAATTATTCTTTTCTATCGATGGATGAATAACAGATTGAATTGGTGTTTGTTAAACATTTCTGATGATAGTGAGTCAAGTTTAAAACTCATCCAGATAAGAAAATCTCATTGTCATCATTTTCCAGAGAAATCAGTCACTAAACTAACTACAGTAATTGAGCCAGTGTAATAATAATAAATCTTCAGGATAATATCAGTTTAGCAACGTTGCAAAAACTTGCCAAAAGTTTGGTAAAAATCAGAAACAAAATTGGTAATTTGACAATTTTGTAATAATTAACAAACAGAACGAAACAAATTACAAAAAATTATCAGTTTGACAACAGCTGTCATACTTTTTGCAGTAAAACCATTCCAAGTCAATTTTAAAATAACTACTCTTCTAGAGTTTAGAAACCATGTAGATAGCATTGAAATTGGCTTAATTAATTAAATTTATACTTTTAATACGGTTTCAAAGTTTTCAAGTAAATCAGTTGGTTTCAAAGTCAATTTTTTGAATTTTACGGTCTATAAACGTGTAAATTACATTGAAATTGGCTTAATAGTCCAATTTATGGACTTTCAAGACAGTTTTCAAAGTTTCCAAGCCATTTTTTAGTCAGGAATATGCAGATAGCATTGAAATTGGTTTAATAGTCAAATTTATGGATTTTCAAGGCAGTTTTCAAAGTTATCAAGTCAATTTTTAGTCTTTTAGGGTTTGGGAACATGTAGATAGCATTGAAATTGACCTAATAGTCAAATTTATCTACTTTAAGATAGTTTCCAAGTCAACTTTTAGTCTTTTGGGGTTTGTGAACATGTAGATAGCATTGAAATTTGCCTAATAGTCAAACTTATCGACTTTCAAAACAGTTTTCAAAGATTTCAAGTAAATCCATCACTTTAAAACTAAATTATTGTCTTGTAAGGTATGAAAACGTGTAGATAACATTGAAATTGGCTTAATAGTCAAATTTTTGGACTTTCAAGACAGTTTTCAAAGTTCTCAAGTCAATTTTTAGTCTTTTAGGGTTTGGAACCATGTAGATAGCATTGAAATTTGCCTAATAGTCAAACTTATCGACTTTCAAAACAGTTTTCAAATATTTCAAGTAAATCCATCACTTTAAAACTAAATTATTGTCTTGTAAGGTCTAAAAACGTGTAGATAACATTGAAATTTGCTTAATAGTGAAGTTTATAGACTTTCAAGACTGTTTTGAAAGTTTACAAGTCATTTTTTAGTCTTGTAGCGTTTAGCAACGTGTAGATAGCGTTGAAATTGGCTTAATAGTCAATTTTATGAACTTTTAAGACAGTTTTCAAAGTTCTAAAGTCAATTTTTGGTCATCTACGGTTTGGAAACATGTAGATAGCATTAAAATTAGCTTAATAGTCAAGTATATAGACTTTCAAGACAGTTTTCAAAGTTCTCAAGTCAATTTTGAGTCTTTTAGAGTTTGGAAACATGTAGATAGCATTGAAATTTACCTAATATTCAAATTTATGGACTTTCAAGACAGTTTTCAAAGCTCTCAAGTTAATTTTTAGTCTTTTAGGGTTTGGGAACATGTAGATAGCATTGAAATTGGTTAAATAGTCAAATTTATGAACTTTCAAGACATTTTTCATTGATTTCAAGTAAATCCATCACTTTAAAACTAAATTATTGATCTTGTAAGGTCTAAAAACATGTAGATAACATTGAAATTTGCCTAATAGTCAAATTTATGGACTTTCAAGACAGTTTTCATAGTTTCAAAGACAATTTTTAGTTTTTATGGTTTGGAACCATGTAGATAGCATTGAAATTGGCTTAATAGTCAAGTTCATAGACTTTTAAGACTGTTTTGAAAGTTTCCAAGTCAATTTTCAGTCTTCTACGATTTGAAAATATGTAGATAGCGTTGAATTTGGTTTAATAGTCAAATTTATGGACTTTCAAGACAGTTTTCAAAGTTTTCAAGTTAATTTTTAGTCTTTTACAGTTTAGACACATGTAGATAGCATTAAAATTGGCTTAGCAGTCAAACTTATAAACTTTCAAGACAGTTTTCAAACTTCCCAAGTAAATCAGTCAATTTTTAGATATTTAAGGTTTGAAAACGTGTCTATTAAAGTGTTTTACACATTTCTGCAGTGTTGCCATACTAACAATTTTGCATAAATGAATCATTTTCCTAAAACGAAATTTTTAGAGATTGAACTTGGAAGACACTTTTCGACACTCATCAAAATTACAATTTGTATATATTGTTACATCATACACCCCTGGGATGCGGTGTTGCCAAGTTGTGCACTTTTTCCCTAAATTTAGGGAAGTTCTATATAGTGACCCCTCGTTTTTCCCTAAATTTCTGAGAGAGCCTTTGTAACAAGATTGACTTAAGTTTGTGATTGGTAAAAAAAATCAGCTTTCAGCTTCCTGCTTTTTCTTGACCAATCACAAACCACGATTGACGCAAATTCTGTTATGACGTGCAGACAAAGTTATGTGGCAAATTCTATACGTATGTAAAGATATAGCGTAAACTAATCCACTCTGTATATAAAAAAAATCAACCGACTTTGTCACATTCTGAAGTAGGTGGAAAGGTAAATAGAAAATTAAGCCGAGTTCAGGAATAATGCGGTAATAAATAAGAAAGATGCCATATAGTCGCACCCTTATATAGAGAAAATGCGTGAGTAATATCCAATTTTATTTATGGTTCGATTTATTTCGCGCACGATTATTCACGGGACGGGAAAAAATCCGAATAATCAACACGTTTCTCCGTTTTCGCATTATGGGAAAAGTTAAATTTGTTTTTCCCGCCTCCCCCCCTGTTTAACGCCCGCTCTTTCGGTTACATTACAATATAAAAAAAAAGTATAAACACTCCCTTTTTGGATGCAAATCGATCAAACGAGGCACTTTGATGAAAAACTGATTAAACTTTCCTATTTTTTACTACTTTGCGTTATTTTTTCTCTCGTCATATTTCCGTTTTCTTAACGGGAAAAAAAACACACTCGCAGAGCAGTAAAATTAAATTTCCTACCCGCTTTCGAGTGTTTTTTATTATTAAGGAAAGTCTCAGGGTTTTTAATTAAATTTGTAAAGAGAGTTCACAAGGACGTGAATGTGTAGGTATTTTAAAAAAAAATACAGGTTGTACCAGTAATTTCGCTTTTTAAATTGGATCAGCTAAGAAGCATTAATGATTATTATTAAAATTAGGAAATGTTAAATGTCACTTGTCTGTTTTTTGACATTTTCGAAATTGATATCAATAATAATTATTAGAGTCTAGGAATTTTGCTTTTTGTAAAATAAAAGAAAAATAACCAAACTTTGACTAAAATGTGAACGATTTATGCAAAAACACGTCGTTTGACAGGTTTTATTTTGTTTAAGTTAATTTACAATTGCAACAGCTATATTAACATATTGAAGGCTACTGAGAGACAAAAACACTTTCCAAATGCTTCTAAAAGTGTTTTAAAACACTACAAAATGCTTCTCAAGCTGTCAAAAGTTTTCCCCAAAGAGTTTAGAAGCTTCCAAAAGCTTTTAGAACACTCTGAAGGCTTCCAAATGATCTTCCAACATCCAAATCATTCCAAATGCTCCTGGAGTAGTCTAAAAGATTTTAAAATACTACAGAAACTCCACAATGCTTCTAAAGCAGACGAAAGCCTTCCAAAAGCTTTTAGAACAGTCTAGAAGCTCTCAAAAGATTTTAAGACAGTCCAAAAATTCCTGTATGCTTTTAGAGCAGTTTCCATATCTAGAAGCGTCTACAAGGTTTCAAATGTCTTAAAAGCAGTCCAAAACCTTCAATGTTTCACACTACAGAAACTCCAAAATGCTTCTAAAACAGTTGGAATCCTTTAAAAACAATCTAGACTCTTCCAAATGCTTTTAAAACAGTCTAAAAGATTCCAACTGCTCTTCAAATAGTCTAGAAGCTTTTAAATTCAGTGCCAAAACTTTTTAGAACATTCTAAAAGATTTCAAATACTTTCCAACAAGTCTAGAAGCTCCCAGAAGATATTAAAATTATCTAGAAGCTTCCAAAAGCTGTTAGAACAGTCTAAATAATTCCAAATGCTCTTCAACTAGTCTAGAAGCTCCCAAAAGATATCAAAACAGTCTAGAAGCTTCCAAATTCTGTGCCAAAACCTTTTAGAACAAAACTTCAACTTATCTAGAAGCTCCCAGAAGATATCAAAATAATCTAGAAGCTTCCAAAAGCTGTTAGAACAGTCTAAATAATTCCAAATGCTCTTCAACTAGTCTAGAAGCTTTTAGAACAGTCAAAAAGATTTCAAATGCTTTTCAACGAGTCTAGAAGCTCCCAAAAGATATCAAAACAGTCTAGAAGCTTCCAAATTCTGTGCCAAAACCTTTTAGAACATTTTAAAAGATTTCAAATGCTCTTCAACTAGTCTAGAAGCTTTCTAAAGATATCAAAATAATCTAGAAACTTCCAAAAGCTTTTAGAATAATCTAAAAGATTCAAAATGCTCTTCAAATAGCGTAGAAGCTTCTAAATTCTGTGCCACAACTTTTTAGAACATTCTAAAAGATTTCAAATGCTTTCCAACTAGTCTAGAAGCTCCCAGAAGATGTCAAAATAATCTAGAAGCTTCCAAAAGCTGTTAGAGCAGTCTAAATAATTCCAAATGCTCTTCAACTAGTCTAGAAGCTCCCTAAAGAGATCAAAACAGTCTAGAAGCTTCCAAAAACCGTCTAAGTATTTCCAAATGCTTCTCAAGCATTCCAGAATCTTCAATATGCTCTTTAAACTGTCCAAAACCTTTAAAGCTTTTTAAACATTCCAGAAACTTTCCAAATACTCCTAAAGTAGTGTAAAAAGATTTCTACAGAAACTCCTGCTTCCAGAAGATATGAAAATAAGCTAGAAGTCTAGAAGCCCTAAAAAAAGATTTCAAGCAAGTTTAACAGCTTCCATAAATTTCTAGTTTCTAGAAATGCTTTTCAAACTTTCCAGAAACCGTTCAGATGCTCCTAGAGTAGTCTAAAAGATTTCAAAATGCTAGAAATTGGAATTTTTAAGGTTATGTTCAAAAATTGTTAAGCGATTAAATTAAAATCGAACGGAGCCAAGTCAGGTCGGTTGAGAGTCGCTCCAAATCTTATCGGACAAAATTGGCGGTATAATAAACAAATTTAATTATAAAGTTAATTAACAGCAATTAAAGCGATTATATTATATTTAAAGCGCACATACACGTTGTTTGTTTTGTTTTTCTGTGTTGCCCACGGTAAGCAATATTATTAAACGTGATGTCGACATTTTAAGTTATTATCTCGTACTTTTTTTCATTCCCGACTAAATTCAGGTAGTTCGACGTTTCGTCAATACATCATCGGGGAAATTAGCAATTACCGCGCCAATTAAACGCGTCGACATATTTATTACAGCGCAGCGTGCGTAAAAAGGCACTTTCTCTTTAACCTATTTTCGAATATATGCGACGTGTTAATGTAGTGGAAAGTCCAAAAAAAAAATACATTTTAAAACACCATTAATCCGACATTCGATACCTTGTTGTATAAAAGTCAGTGGTATTGGTTATCGGTCGAAAAATCTGATACTTTACAAAACATTTAGTTTTACACGTCGATGAACAGATTCGGGTATGTTTACACGGGGGAAAGACAGATGATATCTGACTGAATGTTTTAATGAATTACTACAAATTACAATTATTCTTAGAGATTAAAAAGCACCAAAATTGTAAAAAAAAACAAAATTTTTTTTTCCTAAAATATTTCCAAAATTTCAAAAATTTGGTTCAAAAAAACGGTTTTTTAAAAAATAATTTTTTGTTTATCTTAATATTTGATCAAATAATTCTTGTTTTACAACAAATCATATTTTGATATCTAAGAACCAAAATCGCCTACGTTCCCTTTGGATTGTAATGCTAAATTGCATTACAGTATTAATTCATTTCATGCTATTTTCGACCGTACCAGTTTTAGGAAAAAATGTTTTTCTAAAATAGACACTCTTTTTGAGTATAATAGTAAAATGTTAATGAATTCTCTCAATTTTGTTATTACACATATTTACTACTGGATGTCCTCTAGTTTTCAGTTTAACTGAACACCCAACCAATTTAGGTCAACAAGGTTCAAAATGGTTTAGAACTAACTTCAGTTGTCCCGTTAAAAAGTTAGTAAGTTTTGTGCCAATTTCGACCTTATAGTTTATACAGTGTGTCCATGAAGTATATGGAATAAATTGGATTAAAATTCAGGAAATTATTTTTAAAAAAAAAAATGTTTGGACCCTTGTTTTACTATTTTTAAAGCGCATTTTTTGAAAAAAAAAATAGATATACAGGATGTCTCAAAATTGTTGTTTTTAGCTTAAAAAATAATGTTGAAAACCGTATACATCGAGCTGGTGATTGGTTTATTGTCGCAAAATTTGTTTTTTTCCTGGATAATTCATTAGTATACAGGGTGTAAAATTTGAACAAGAAACCAAATTTATAATTTTTCCAATGGGATAATTAATTTTTTTATTCGATTTTTGGATTCTACGTCAAATTCTACGCCTACTTTATGTAAAATATCTGTATCGATCCTCAATTGATTTTGCTCTAGCAGTCTTGATTGGCCGCCCCTCAAATCGAGCAGAAATTCCAAATTTGAACAAAATTTTCGTGCACCTATCCAGAACATCGTGAATAACTCGCTTATTTGATCCATCCTGTATATACGAGCCCTATAACAAAAGAAAGCTAATAAACGGGGCTATCACGTGACGTTGAGCGGGCATTGCTAAGTTGTCCCGTTTAGCCGCTAGAGGGCGTCAAAGTTAAACTTACTTTTTTGTAGTTTTTGCTAAATATCTCAGGAACGTTTCAAGTTAGAGGTCTGAAATTTTTACCACAAACGTATCTTGAGGGAGTGCAACTTTTACCTTCAACTTTAATTTTTGGTAGCTGGCACCGTTTGTCCTTGAAAAATTAAAAACAAAAATTGTCATCAAATTTAAAGGGTGGTTTGAGTTTATTTCGAAAAAAATTTTGAATTTTTAAAATAAACTTCCACTGCCTAAAATCCTTCAGGTTAATGATACAAAAATGACGTAAAGTGTCATTGGTAAAAATTTTCATTTTTTAAGGGTGCCACGCACTGAAAACCGTCAAAAGTGACATAATTTCCCTTAGGTTATCCCCAAAACTGTGACAGTTGGGGTAAAATGGATGTCAGGGTGATACAGGGTGTCTCAGATTAGCGGCTGAGTACAGGATGTCTCAAAAAAGTGAAAAACAATTTTTAGTTTCCGGGAAATATCTCAAAAACTGTGTAAAAAGCAAAAATGGTCAAAATTTTCAAAAAGCTTCTTTGACGCCCTCTAGCAGCCAAACTAACACACTAATGACCTTTTTTGAATACACCGTTGAAAGCATTTGGTCTGGATAATATTTTACCTTCACTGACCTTTTGTTGTAACTGTTCAAATAACTGAACTATTTTAGGTTAAAGCAAAAGAGGTTAAATCACTTTAGAAGGTTTGTGAAGTTTGAGTTTGACGCCCTCTAGCAGCCAAACTAACACCCCAATGACCTTTTTTGAATACACCGTTGAAAAGCCTTTGGTCTGAACAATATTTTACCTTCACTGACCTTTTGGTGTAACTGTTCAAATAACTGAACTATTTTAGGTTAAAGCAAAAATGGTTTAATCATTTTAGAAGGTTTGTGAAGCTTGACTTTAACGCCCTCTAGCGACCAAACCGTGCAACCTATTAACTTAAATAAACACACTTTTGGAAAGCTTACGACCTGAGCTATCTTTTCACTTCAATCACTTTTGGTCGTCAACTGTCAAATAAGCAAGTTATGGGAAATTTTTGGAAAAAGTGCACGAAAATTTTGCCAAAATTAGGAATTTAATTAAAAAAATTATATTTTTTTATTTAATTTATTTATTATTGAACACTACTTTCAATAAAACATCGAAATCTCGTCGAAAACAGCTGAATATCGACATAGGATATGCTACATGAAAAAATACCCAAAACTTAGTAGAAACCATAGAAAATGTCAACTCGAAGGACATATGGCAATATTGGGACACCTTGTATATAAAATTTGTTCATCGAAGAATGCGCGTTTAATTAGTTATTTACCTAACAAGTGCGGAAAGTGGTACTTTCCCGCAGGAGACTGGAGTTGCCCGAACGACGCAAAGCGGAGTTCGGGCAAGCAGTTAAAGGGCGGAAAAGACGCTTTCCGCATGTGCTAGGAGTATCAATTTTCATTAAAATTGATTTTAATCGAATTTATTCTATACACACTGTATACATTTTAATAAGAGTGTTTTCAAAATTTTTCCGTTTTCAATCCAATTTTTGAACAGTAAATTAGACTTTTAACGATGATCAACGAGTCCATTTTTGCTGTCGCATATGGAATGATGAACGGACCGAGTGAAAATCGGTAATGAAACGAGTTTGAATTATAGTCCCGATACGAACCGGAGAAGAATAACAAAACAATGGAAATTTAACAAACAAACTGTCGTTTGGTCTTTTCGACTGGAAGTGATTTGTTGTACGCGAACTAATAAACGATCCAGAAGCCGGGAAATATGGAATTCACGTTTTAATACTGATAGTAATAAGCAAATCAGCAGATCGGTGGGTAATAGATCACTGAGATACTGATCAGTTGCCCATATTAATTTGCATACTCGTGTATGGTCAACTGATCGTAAATCTGGTTTCGAAGGAGGCTCAAAAATGTTTTTAGGTTAATCCGGTCACGATTAAAACTCACCGATACGTTTGTGTAACAATTAATAGTTGTGCGTTTCGGATAACTGTTCCATCATCATCAGAGATTGTTTTAAAGTAGTCATGGCTATCCACGCGCTTCAATTGTTATCGATATCAGCGATTAATTGACCCCATTGATTGGCTGCGATTTTTATTTATCGAAGCAATTTGTTTCTCATACCGAAAATAATCGAAACGACCTTGTCCAACTGTGTTTATATCACATTTTTATATTGACCGGTTATTTTCGAACGCAGCTTTTACATACACGAACAACGTTTATTTTAGTTATTTTAGTCACCAAAATTTACAAAAATCATGTCAGTAAGGTCGAGTTTACTTTGAAGCAAAACACCTATTTAACAGGATTTACTATTCAGTAACAAAGTGGGGGTGAGAAAGCAAAATGAGCCTTACTGACATCTATTATTCTGGCTATTTAAGGATCAATTTACACAGTCAAACCTTAACTGGTAGTAAACTCTTTGATCTGGGGCTACAGGTTTAATTAAACTCATGGTAAACCTTCAGTTTAACTGAAAGCTGCAAAACTAGTCTTAACATAATTTGCTGTGTATTACTTGTGGTTAACTAAACGTTTTTTAGCCCCTTAAAGTTAAAAGAGTTAAATTTACAAAAAACATGTCGTTAAGGACGAATTTACTTTGAAACGAAACACGGTTTTTACGAGATTTACTATTGTAACAATATAACGGTGAGAAAGTAAAATAAACCTTACCGTCTACACAGTCATCATAACATCTAAGTATATGTGTATTCGGTTTATTTAAGGATGAATTTACACAAAAAAACAGTTTTAGCTGCCAGAACAGTCCAGGTCAAAATCGCAGATAAAACCCTCTTGGAGTAAGAAAATTACTGTTTTAAGGACATTTTTGGAATTTTCATTAAATTTCCTACTCAATAACCTGAAAAAACTGTACAAAATTTGTTACATCCAGGGAGAAAAGCTGTGTCAAAGATTGAGCTGCCAGAAACACAGTTTGAAAGTACAGTAAGGGACAAATGCGCCTGTAAAACCCACTTTGAGTAAGAAAATGACCGTTTAAAGCACATTTTTGGAATCCTCGTTAAATTTCCTATTCAATAACCTGAAAAAACAGTACAACATTTGCTACAGTCAGGGAGAAAAACTGTGACAGTGTTTGAGCTGTCAGAAACACAGTTTGATAGAACAGTCAAAGACAAAATCGCCTGTAAAACCCACTTTGAGTAAGAAAATGACCGTTTTAAGCACATTTTTGGAATCCTCGTTAAATTTCCTATTCAATAACCTGAAAAAACATTACAAAATTTGCTACAGTCAGGGAGAAAAGCTGTGTCAAAGTTTGAACTGCCAGAAACACAGTTTGAAAGTACAGTAAGGGACAAAATCGCCTGTAAAACCCACTTTGAGTAAGAAAATGACCGTTTTAAGCACATTTTTGGAATCCTCGTTAAATTTCCTATTCAATAACCTGAAAAGATATTACTAAATTTGCTACAGTCAGGGAGAAAAGCTGTGTCAAAGTTTGAAATGTCAGAAACACAGTTTGAAAATACAGTGAGGGACAAAATCGCCTGTAAAACCCACTTTGAGTAAGAAAATGACCGTTTTAAGCACATTTTTGAAATCCTCGTTAAATTTATTATTCAATAACCTGAAAAGACATTACAAAATTTGCTACAGTCAGGGAGAAAAGCTGTGACACTGTTTGAGCTGCCAGAAACACAGTTTGATAGAACAGTCAAGGACAAAATCGCCTGAAAAACCCACTTTGAGTAAGAAAATGACAGTTTTAAGCACATTTTTGGAATTCTCATTAAATTTGCTATTCAATAACCTAAAAAAACACTGCAAAATTTGCTACAGTCAGGGAGAAAAGCTGTGTCAAAGTTTGAACTGCCAGAAACACAGTTTGAAAGTACAGTAAGGGACAAAATCGCCTGTAAACACACTTGGAATAAAAAAAATTCTATTTTTAGTACATTTTTGGAATTATCGTTAAATTTCCTATTAAATAACCTGAAAAGACACTAAAAAATTTGCTACAGTCAGGGAGAAAAGCTGTGTCAAAATTTGAAATGTCAGAAACACAGTTTGATAGAACACTCAACGACAAAATCGCTGTTAAAACTCACCTGGATTAAGAAAATGGCCATTTTAATTAGGTAATTAGGTATGTAAAATGTCAATTTCAAACAGATTTGCTAGAACACTTACGAATTCTCGAGTAACAGAACTCGAATTTTTAGTTATTTTAGATTCTAGAGGACAGTCTGAATAAATAGATTTTACGCCATAGATGATTATTCTAGAATTATTTTAGTCCAGAACGTCAATTTCAAGCAAATTTACCATGAAAACTATTCTAGTTGAGCAAAACTGCCAATTTAAGTACCTATTTTTCGAGTTTTCAATGATTTTAGATTCTAGAAGATAGAATAACTAGAATCTAGGCTCTAGATCACTATTCTAGAATTATTTAAGTCTAAAATATTAATTTCAAGCAAATTTGAAATGAAAATTAGTAGTAAATTAGTACTTCTCGATTTTTCAGTTATTCTAGACCTTAAAAGACAGTCTGAATAACTAGATTCTAGGCTCTAGATGACTATTCTTGAATTATTTAAATTCAAAATGTCAATTTGAAGCAAATTTGCCATAAAAATTATTCCAGTTAGGCAAAACTGCTAATCTAAGTACTTCTCGAGTTTCCAGTTATTCTAGGTCCTAGAAAACAGTCTGTATAACTAGATTCTAGGCCTTAGATGACTATTCTGGAATTAATTAGGTTTGAAATGTCAATTTCAAGCAAATTTGCAATGTTCTATCGGTGTCATTAATTCAAGCTGGGGCGAGTGGAAAAAAAATCGATTTTCCAGAAAATCCCCGCGGATTTACTGTAAACGCGTCTCCGTACAGCTCGGCTATGCATAATATAAACTTTTCGGGCCTTGTCGAATAAGATAAAAGTAACTTTATTCAAATACGACCCTTTTATATATGTACTATATAAAAGGGCGGTGGAATAGTCCGAAAAAAAGGACAAACGAGCCGCTTTAGAGGGCTTCTAGTGTTATTAAAAATATATTAAGAACTAAAAGTCTATTACACTTTGGAAGAGGAGGGGATTCTCACGTTTTTAGGATGGGTGAGGGGGGAGGGAGTTGTTTTAGAACAATCCCAATTTCCGGAAAACAAAAGCGAAAAAGCGAAATTCATGAATAAGTTTATGGAAGTTCCGGAGTATTTCGAGAATGTCTGATATGATGTCGATCCCTCAAAAGCAGGACTCGCTTTTCGAATTCGAATTTTCTACAGGACAAATAAAATGGATGACATGTCGGCAATAAAAGTACGAAACAAAACCGGGGTTGCATGATTGGAATATTTCCTTTATTAAAAAAAGTCTGCATGATACCTCCCCTCCCACACCCTTGGAATTCCTCCTGGAATTTTTTTCGTAAACCCCCGAAAAATAGTATTAATTTCCGGAACAATACTTTGGTCAACGCCAACAAATTGGTGTGTATTTCTCTCGAGACTTTTTTTTTCTGTAAACATTGCAAAAGGGGAGATCCCCGGATAATAAAATGCTTTGTCAACATTCTCATCACTCGGTGAACATGTCAACGAGCCTAATACACAAAACCCTGTGGTCCAAAATCCAGAAAAGTGGAGGACAAATTAGTCAGCTCATGTGAATTGCTATTGAAAACAGTGTTCACCCTGTAGAGAGTTTGGAGTTTAATGTATTAGAAATCAAATGAATCATTATTTTAACGTCAAGTTTTTTATTACGAAGAGATTTGAGGTATTTTTAAAGTATTTATAAGGCATTTGAGAGTATTTTCAGGCATTACTTCAAAATATATGTATTTTCATTAGAATTTTGAGCAAAATAAAGCCTAAATACAAGAAATGTTGTGATATTTTAACTAAATTAACTGAAAAATGAACAGAACATGTAATTATTATGGTAAAATTATTGTTACATGATATTGAGTTGAAACAATATTCATTACAAATTATTTACCAGTTTTTCAACATTTAAACTACATTTTTAAGGTCACGTGACTGTTTTTTGACAGGTGTCAACTGGCCTTTACAGTGTTGCAAGCTCAAAAATTGAATTAACCAAGTCACGTGACGTGTATTTTGCAATTTATGTTTTTCCAACTGTCTAAATTTAATTTACTAATTTTCCAAATTTTAAAGTGCGTTTTTAAGGTCACGTGACTGTTTTTGACAATGTCAACTCTCCTTTACAGTGTTGCAAGCTCAAAAATTGAGTTCTCCAAGTCACGTGACGTGTATTTTGCAATTTAAGTTTTTCCAACTGTCTAAATTGAATTCATCAATTTTCCAAAATTTAAATTGTTTTTTTAAGGTCACGTGACTGTTCTTCATAATGTCAATTGGCCTTTACAGTGTTGCAAGCTCAAAAATTGAGTTATCCAAGTCACGTGACGTGTATTTTGCAATTTAAGTTCTTACAACTGTCTAAATTGAATTTATCAATTTTCCAAAGTTTAAATTGTGTTTTTAAGGTCACGTGACTGTTTTTGACAATGTCAATTGCCTTTACAGTGTTGCAAGCTCAAAAATTGAATTAACCAAGTCACGTGACGTGTATTTTGCAATTTAAGTTCTTGCAACTGTCTAAATTGAATTTACCAATTTTCCAAATTTTAAAGTGTGTTTTTAAGGTCACGTGACTGTTTTTGACAAATTTAAATTGCCCTTTACAGTGTTGCAAGCTTAAAAATTGAATTATCCAAGTCACGTGACGTGTATTTTGCAATTTAAATTTTTACAACTGTCCACAAATTATTTTATCAATTTTCCAAAGTTTAAAGTGCGTTTTGAAGGTCACGTGACTGTTTTTGACAATGTCAATTGGCCTTTACAGTGTTGCAAGCTCAAAAATTGAATTATCCAAGTCACGTGACATAGTTCCTGCAGTTTCACCACTGTCAAACTTTAATTACCAATTTTTTTGTCAGAATTTGGAAAAACAACCACCTGACTGCTAGAAAATCAATTTTAAGCTTTCGAAAAGATCAAATAAAGTGTCAAAAATTTGGAAAAACCTTTACGTTGTCACCTAACCTAACCTAAAAACCGTCACGTGACCAAAAAAACAATTTTTTTAGGGTGTATTTCATCAAGGTAACTAAATTTAAAAATGCCTTGAATGTGTAAATATTTGAAGGCATTCTGAGGCAATTTAAATAATTTAAAGGCAGTTTTAAGCTTTTCTTGACCAATCAGATGCACATTTGGACTAACCTGAATGTATTTGTACCAAAATTTCATGGGATTATCATCCGTACTCCTTTTCTTGGAAAATTTCTTCCGATCTGAATAATCCCCATTAAACTCCCTTCGTCCTTATTAACGACTGTAGAGTATGGTTCACCCTTCTCCCACGCACAATTATCCGGAAATCCCCCAAAAACAACTCAATACGGCATTATACAAGTGCTTTATAGGCAGCACGAGGTTTGTAGGGGTTGTTATCGGGGGTGGGAAATGGCAAAATGTTAATGGGCCAAATCCGTATCTAGCCAGGTTTTACGGTCTCGAATTGGCAAACTACCCTCATGATTTTCCACATTTGTGAAAAACAGAAAAAAGACAATTTTGGGATTGTAAAGTGAAATTTCCTTTTGTAATATCAATAATTATTAATCAGATTCCTCTCAAGAGGGGAAACTTTAACGTTTCCATCCAGATTGCCATCACCATTTTGTCGCATGCAAAATACTCCCACAAGTGGAATTAAAAACAAACGGGCGGTCGGTTTTACGGCATCGTATAACCATCACGAAAATTAGAAAAATAGTTTTTCCGGGCTGGAATTCTCCTTTCTCCGGAGGATCCAGGAGGAATCGATTCGGTGTCGGGGGCACGTATTATTTATCAAAAATCCATCCCAGACTTGCCACTGAAATTCGTTTAATGTCGAGAGATTGGCGTCTCCATCTCTCTCTTCTTCTTCTTGTATCCAGGAATTTCCCGTCAAACGTCTCTGGATCCGTATTTAGTTTCCTGACGGGCGTATTGTATACCTGGATTCGAACCATTCCTATTAACTTTTCCATATTCGAGACTTTTATGCATTAAAACTTCACGTGTCACGCTGAATTCTAGAAAATAAATACACATTCTTCTATACAGGGTGGTCCAGTTTTAAATGTCAACACCATCAAAAAATAAGTTGACATGTCATTTTGCTGAAAAGTTAAGTCCAACTGAGCGAGTTTGGGCATCAGTCGAGGGAAAGTATCAATTTCCGCACTTGTTAGGAAAATAACTATTTTTGTCATAACTGTCAGACTAATGGAGCAATTTTGATTAAGTATTTATGAAATTAATACTCATTAATGTTAAAATGACGTTTCTCAAAACTGTTCAGTGTCGAGGATACAGAAAGAGTTAGTTTTCATTTTTCCTCCTTACTTTCTACGTCACTGGATATTTTTCAAAAATTACATTCTTTTACATTTAGTATTCAATTTGGAAAAAACAAGTATCTCTTATAAAATTCTGATTTAAAGCTTCGTTTACGAGATAATTGAGTTATTACGTTCAAAAACCCTAAACCAACCCAACCCAACTTAAAAACTGTCTTGGACACCAGTAAATTTACTTTGAAACGTTGAAAATTTATTTGAGAAGCCTAAAAATTGTCTTTGTAAGCAGTTTTCATAGTTTTCAGACAAATTGAAGGACTTTAGTCTTGGAAATTGACTTGGACACTAAAAAGTGACTCTAAATTTGCATTTGAACTAAGTTTTCATAATTTGAAAACACATTTCAATATTTTAGTCTTAAATACAGTACATAGACATGGAAATTGACTTAAGACTAACTTTTCAAGTGTTTTTTGCATTTTATTTATTTTTTTAGAAGTCTGGACTATTTTTGGAGCTTTAAAACTGCTTTCATCTTGGAAAATCGAGTTTCAAAAGCTATCTTCACCAAGTTTTTGACATAGCAGACTTAAAAATGCAATTTTAAGCTTTGTCAGTATTAAATTGACTTCTAGACACTTCAGTGTTCAAAACTAGAGCATTTCTTAAAAATCTAGATTGTTTTTATTGCTTTAAGACTGTTTTCAGCCTGAAAAGTCGATTTTTAAGGCTCTTTCACAAAGTTTTTGACTTCATCAGTCTGAAAGCCAGTTTGTACACTGTCCAACTTCTAGACACTTCAGTGTTCAAAACTAGAGCATTTCTTAAAAATGTAGATTGTTTTTCTTTAAGACTATTTTCAGCCTGAAAAGTCGATTTTTAAGGCTCTTTCACAAAGTTTTTGAGTTCATCATTCCTGAAAGCTAGTTTGTACACTGTCCATAGTCATTTCAAGCTTATTCACTATTACATTGACTTCTACACTCATTGGTGCAGAAAATTGCAACATTTCTAAGAAATTCGGACTGTTTAAGACAAAAAAATCGAGTTTAAAACTATTTATAATAGTAAAAGTTAGTTTCAGACTCTTCAGTGATGAAAGTAAAAATTTCTGGCACTAAATGCTAGGATATTAGTCTTGAACACTAATTTTTAGAGTTGAATTAGTCCGAAAATTTAATTTGGACTGTTACCAGTGTTTAATTGAATTCCAGACTTGTTTTAAACGAAAAAATTGAGTTATACACCAATTAAAGTCTTGAAAATTGACTTTTGGACTCTTTTTACTCTTAGTCAACTTTTAGACTATTATTAATTTTTTTTTTTCATTTTAAATTGATTTTGTTTTTTCGAATTACTTAGAAAATATAGTTGGTGAGCTACAAAAACCATTTTTTGATTTTTAATTTCTAGACGAAACGAAATTTGGCATGCATATTCACCATTTTGTCATTTAGAATCTTTTTCAGTTTATATATAAATACGGGGGCTGTTCAAACAGTTTGACAGCTCTAAATTTCTTTGAACTGTAATTTTGGATCGTTCTGATGGGGCTCATGTGATATCCCATACTTTTCCTGACTATCCAACTCAGAAACTGTAGATGTTAAGTTTTATTGGTTGAATGGTCACGTGACTATGACGTTTTCTGACTTATGGCCAATGGATGTCTCTGATTACTAGTTGGAGATTCTCTCAGCGAACAGACCCACAGTTTCCAGCTTATTTTCTGCTGGACTTTTTCGTCCATTTAGAGCCGGATTCAGAGGTTATTTCAATTGTTTCCCGTCCCAGTTGTGACGTAATAATAAAAATAAGGACAATCCAACCTTTCCGTAAGCTTCTTTCGTTGTACGTTCATAATTTAGAGTCGCGCACCAAGTTTTAACTGGGCTCGTTTAGAAAAATTGCATTGTAAGCCCTAAGGACTAAAGTTTATGAGCAAACCCTTATTGCACTGTACTATACAACGATAAGTTCTCGTTACTTAGGTTAGCTTGTTAAAAGTCGATTTTTCCAGCTTTCCAGCAAAGGATTTTGGTTGATTGTCTCGAAATTATGCAGACGGGCACTTTTATGGACGGTTATTGATAAAACAGGAGCCCTAAATGTTAAAAGGGCGCCATTAATAACGTGGAAGAGAGGCCCTTTTGAATGGGACGTTGTCGGGAATGAGGGTCGTGACCTGGCCGCGAGTGATTTTAAGTGGCCCATTCTTAAAAAAATTCCGCCATTATCGACGGTAATGTCTTTTTCTTTTGGGGCTGAATTTATTTGCGAGGGTGAAAGTAAACAAGGAAATTAACGTAGTTCCAGGGAGGAACGGGAACGGTTCGTGTAGCATGATACCCTGGGGAATTGGGAAGTTTTACTAACTTGGGACCGTGTTTATTGACATTTCCAGTCAAGTGCGAAATTGACCGATCAAATTGGAATATCGTCCGGAAAGTTATCACTAGAGTCCAGATTTCCAGAAATTTTGCTTTTTTTTATATCTGGGTATCCCACAAGGTGAAAGCTACAAAGATGGATTTGTGGAATATCACGTAAAGTCAAAAAATCTATTTCTTGATGGTCATTTCGAATTTTTAGGGCCTGATTCTTTGGACCACCACCATTTTTTCTTATGGTAATGGTTTTAATAATTTTTTTTGTTTTTTCCAAAATTCCTTGTATCCAATGTTCCAAATGGTCCTAAAGTAGTCTAAAACAGCCATTTTAACTAATTATGGCATGGAAAACGCGAATCTGGTGTCCGTTTTGCTGTAACTGCCGCCATTTTGTCACTGACTTTGAAATTAGGACAGTTTTCAAGACCCTTAGAAATTAAAATTTTGACAAATAACACTTTACGTCACATTTCTATCATTAACCTAAACTAACCGAGGTAGTTAAAGAAAATTTTCAAAATTCAAAAATTTTCCAAAAACATTTTTAGGGTGACCCCCCTTAAGAAATGTGAAAAATCTAGTTTTTTTACTTTTCAAGGTCGACCGGTGCGTTGTACGGTAAAATGTTATATTTAATAAAAGTTGCGTCTCTTTGAGGGGTATACATGGTAAAAATTTTACACTGCTAACTCAAACCGTTTTCGAGATATTTAGAAAAATGTCCGAAAAAAGGTAATCAAGGTTGACGCCCTCTAGCGGCCAGACGGGTCAAGTTAGCGGTGCCCGCTCAACGTCACGTGATAGCTCCAATCATTAGCTACTTACGATCATTTAATGTGTCTATACGGAACGTTTCAAATAATCAAGTTATTTGGGATTTTTTGGGAAAATGCACCGAAATTTTGTCCAAATGGAGGTTCTTCCTGGCCTACTATACTGACCGCCGTCTGAACTAAAGTGGTTTTTAGTAAATATCTCGAAAACGGTTAGATTTACAATAAAATTGCAAGAGCACAAAATTGTTCCTAATGGACCACTAAACCAAACTACGTAACGTTTGAACTTCAATACAGTTGCCTGTATACAGGGTGTGCACGAAATTGTTAGTGGGTCATTATTTTTGCTCACCCTGTACACAATTTTTTGTTCTACACCACTGAAAAGAGCAGTTTAAGACGATTTTTTTGAGTGGTTGAACCACCCTAAACTCTCCAAAATAACCAAGATACGGGGTGTTCAAATTTTGAACTAATTTTCGGTAAAAAGTGTATCAAAGTAGTTTTTGGAAAATATCTCGAAAACGGTTAGATTTACATAAAAACTGCAAGAGTGCAAAATTGTTCCTAATGAACCACTAAACCAAACTACGTAACGTTTGAACTTCAATTCAGTTGCCTGTATACAGGGTGTACACGAAATTGTTAGTGGGTCATTATTTTTGCTCACCCTGTACACAATTTTCTAGACACAATTTTTTGCTCTACACCACTGAAAAGAGCAGTTAAAGACGATTTTTTTGAGTGGTTGAACCACCCTGAATTCCCAAAAATAACCAAGATACAGAATGTTCAACTTTTGAGCTTATTTTCGGTAAAAAGTGCATCAAAGTAGTTTTTGGAAAATATCTCGAAAATGGTTAGATTTACAATAAAACTACAAGAGGGCAAAATTGTTCCTAATGGACCACTAAATGAAACTACGTAACGCTCGAACTTCAATACAGTTGCCTGTATACAGGGTGTGCATGAAATTTTTAGTAGGTCATTATTTTTGCTCACCCTGTACATCATTTTTTAGATACAATTTTTTGCTCTACACCACTGAAAAGAGCAGTTTAAGACGATTTTTTTGAGTGGTTGAACCACCCTGAACTCTCAAAAATAACCAAGATACAGAGTGTTCAAGTTTTGAGCTAATTTTCGGTAAAAAGTGCATCAAAGTAGTTTCTGGAAAATATCTCAAAAACGGTTAGGTTTACAAAAAAACTGCAAGAGTGCAAAATTGTTCCTAATGGACCACTAAACTAAACTACGTAACGTTTGAACTTCAATACAGTTGCCTGTATACAGGGTGTGCACGAAATTAATAGTGCGTCATTATTTTTGCTCACCCTGTACATAGTTTTTTAGATACAATTTGTTGCTCTACACCACTAAAAAGAGCAGTTTAAGACTTGAACTCTCAAAAATAACCAAGATACAGAGTGTTCAAGTTTTGAGCTTATTTTCGGTAAAAAGTGCATCAAAGTAGTTTTTGTAAGATATCTCGAAAACGGTTAGATGTACAAAAAAACACTACAGAAGCTCCAAAATGCTATTAAAGCAGACAAAAGCCTTCCAAAAGTTTTTAGAACAGTATAAAGCTCCTAAAATACTCTAAAAAGGTTTTAAAATACTACAGAAACTCGAAAATGCTATCGAAAGCCTTTCAAAACAGTCTAAAAGCTTCCAAACGATCTTCAACTAGTCTAGAAGCTTTCAGAAAATTTCAACGCAATCTAGAAGCTTCCATAAGTTTCTATAGAACTTTTCATATGTTTTGAAATGCTTTAAAAGCAGTCCAAAATCTCCAGAAACCTTCCAAATGCTCCTAGAATAGTCTAAAAAATGTCAAAATACTACAGAAACTCCAAAATGCTTCTAAAGCAGTCGGAAGCTTTTCAAAACGGTCTAGAAGCTTCCAAAAGCTCTTAGAACAGTCTAAGAGATTCCAAATGCTCTTCAACTAGTCTAGAAATTTCAAAACAATCTAAATTTTCCAAAAAATTCTAGAACCGTCTACAAGTTTTCAAATACCTCTAAATCATTCCAGAACCTTCAATATGCTCTTTAAACTGTCCAAATGAGGGAATTTGCAGAACAGTCTAAAATCTTCAGTATGCTTCTTCTGGAACTCAAAAAAAGGTAAAAATTTTTTTGAGGAATTTTGCTTTCTGCTACTTTTCAATCCGGACTCTAGTTGTGACTGAACCAGCTTACGGAAATGTGGTTGGCACTTTTAGATAAACAAAGTGTCTTAATTGCGTTTACTCAACGACCTGGATAATCCCTCCTCCTTTTTATCCCTGATCGAATGGAAGTTGCAGCACAAAATGCACACAGAAAGAGGATAAAGGCCCACCGTTATCGGATGCATAAAACCGTCCCGAAAGGGCCATTCTTTTTATCTACGACTCGCCCTCCCGAATAATATCTGAGACATATTTCGGAATATACGACCGTATTGAAGGCAATACGAGCAAAAAAAATTCCCGGTTCCCGAAATGGATTCGGGAAGTGGACAGAGGAAAACGCGTTCTGATCGGCCAATACGTTTAGCGAAATAAGAAATTTATGGGGTCATTTTTTCATGTTTTGTTTTGTTACCCCCTTCAGTTTTGTACTGCTTTTTAAAAGCCTAAAAAGGATTATTAAGCTTGAAATTCTACTGACAAAAACTAGGACCAAATCCAAGATCAGTATCGTCAAATTTCCCAGGAGAATTTACACTGACCATTATTACCGAGGAAGACTTTTATTTCCCGCCACTGTTATTACGTCCCTAGGGGAATTTATGTTTTCTCGCCCCCAACATCTTTACGCTTCCTAAACGTTTATTATTTACCGTTTTGATACACAACTAGTGTCGTAAAACTAAATAGAAAGGGAAAATACTGTTTTGTTGAGATCAGAAGGGCTTCCAGTCACTTTTTTTTACTGCAGCGTGGGATTTACTCAGAAATTATTAGCGGAAACCATAAAGGTGTGAAAAAACAGCTTCAAAGGTGTTTTTATTTAAATTCAAACAGTTAGACTGTCTTTTGGTGGGCGGAATTTCCAGATGTTTGGAACCGATCCAGAACATCATAAGCTTCTTCACGATTTTCACAAAATTTTTGACTTCATCAGTCCTGAAAGCCATTTTGTACACTGTCCATAGTCATTTCAAGCTTCTTCACTATCAAATTGACTTCTAGACACTTCAGTGTTCAAAACTAGAGCATTTCTTAAAATTTTAGACTGTTTTTAGTGCTTCAAGACTGTTTTCAGCATGAAAAGTCGAGTTTTAAGCTTCTTCACGATTTTCACAAAGTTTTTGACTTTGATCAAGCCTGAAAGACAGTTTATACACTGTCCATAGTCATTTCAAGCTTCTTCACTATTAAATTGACTTCTAGACACTTCAGTGTTAAAAACTAGAGCATTTCCTAAAAATCAAAACTGTTTTTAGTGCTTTAAGACTGTTTTCAGCATGAAAACATTATGAAAATACGTTTGGTTGAGATTCGGATAGGGCCGGAAGGGCTTCCAGTCACTTTTGAGAGAAAATTTTGTTTTGATTATCTCAGAAACTATTAGCGGAAACCATAAAGGTGTGAAAAAACAGCTTCAAAGGTGTTTTCATTTAGAATTAAAATCAACAGTTTTTTTTGAATTTCCAGATGTTTGGAACCGATCCAGAACCGCTGGATTATTAAAGAGAAATTAGGCGTGGCAACCCGTCAGCGCCTATCAACAAGTGTTGTAAATTTTTCAAATTTTAAAAAAAAATTCACCAGTGGCTATTAAAAATGTTATTACATTTTAGGGTTCTTTTTATTATTGTAGATAAATTTCCCATAAATCTGCAGTAAACTGCGCCAGATGTTTGGATTCGATCCAACCGGTGTCAAAACAAAACGAGGGTCTCCTGTTACGGTCTACCTATTAACTACTGACATGTGTTACCGATTTATGTCGTGTGTGTGGGTGTACTCAATGTTTACAGAACATCAAGCTAACTTTAACAGGAGGTGGGTAAAAAGTGCCTTAAAATGACCGACTCTAATCTCTAATACATGGTTTCTCAAATGTTTCGTTTTCGAAGAGTCTTAAAAGCATGGTTCAGTTAAACTTGTGGTTAACTAAAACGTGATTATGTACCTTAAAACGAGACAAATTATGCAAAAATCATGTCAACAAGGACTTATTTGAAACGAAACACTGATTTAACGGAAGTTACTATTTAGTGAGCGTAGCTCCGAAATTTAAAGAGCTACAAAAAAGTGTAATGAATGAAAGTTGTAGAGAATTTCATTATATACAAGATTGTATTAAGGTGTTTTTGCCCTTAAGGGCTTCCTTAAGGAGTTACAAGGCGAAAAAGTGACTGAATGAAAAAAAAAATGTATAGTCTGTTCAATAATTTTTTTTTTTTAGGTTAGGTTAGTGCTTCTTTTTTGGTTAGGTTGTAGGTTTAAGACGCCATTTTTTCTCCTTTTTGACAATGTGAACTGGCCTTTACAATGTTGACACCTCAAAAATTGAGTTATCCAAGTCACGTGGCGTGTATTTTGCAATTTATGTTCTTTCAACTGTCTAAATTTTGTTTATCATTTTTTCAAAGTTCAAATTGCGCTTTTAAGGTCACGTGACTGTTTTTGACAATGTCAACCTTTCCTTTACAGTGTTGCAAGCTCAAAAATTGAGTTATTCAAGTCACGTGACGTGTATTTTGCAATTTAGGTTCTTACAACTGTCTAAATTGAATTTATCAATTTTCCAAAGTTTAAATTGCGTTTTTAAGGTCACGTGACTGTTTTTGACAATGACTGGCCTTTACAGTGTTGCAACCCTAAAAATTGAGTTAACCAAGTCACGTGACTTTTTTTTTTAGGTTAGGTTAGTGCTTCTTTTTTGGTTAGGTTGTAGGTTTAGGACGCCATTTTTTCTCCTTTAAAATACATTAGTAATGTACGTAACATGATCTTAATTAATCCATCAAACTGACAATTGCTAATAGTAACTGTCATATAATAAAACATATTTTTATTCCATTTTTGTCTAATAAAGCTTGATAACCAAAGTTGTTGTTAATTATTTTTTTGGTACATCACATTTAGGAACACCCTGTATAATCACAAAGTATATTTTAAAACACATTCTTGGGAATAAAGTAACAGTTTGTCTGTGCAGTTCGCTTAACATTTAAGAATACGTCTGAAGATGCCTTATCAAGCAAAACATTTGTTTGAATATCTAAAACTGTGATTTTGTCGATTACTTACAACTATTTCTTTGAAATTTAAATTTTTTTCTTTATTAAGTAACATTTTGGTAATATTTTGTCCTGAACTAGTTGAATACTTTGGCCCACTGGATGATGACAGTCGCTTAGCTAAGAAATATTATGTTCCCGAAAAAATAACATCAATCTTACAAACGACATTGTAGGTGTAATCGAAAAAACAACACAACTCGATTATTTTTTGGTGTTTAGTGACCGGACAAAAACCACGTGATAGCTCTTGAAGCCCTCTATCCAACCATACTAAACATCTTAAGGTTAATTTGTTAATAATTTTGTTAACAATTTGTATTGTTTGAGCAAACTTTAACTGTCTGTGACAGTTGTCACGTGATATTAGAGCCCCTATTTCCTTAGACAGTCACGTGACAACTTTTTGACATTTATGACAGCTGTCTTGTGATCTAAAAACATCATTTACTTGGGCAGTCACGTGTCAGCCGTCAAATTATGGATTACGAGCTACAAAACACGTATTCTGTCAAACAGTACAAGAAACCTGTATTGAACTTTGATTTTAACAGCTTCATGCCTTGGTTGCGTAAACTTTGACGTTTGTGACAGTTGTCACGTGATATTGGAGCGCTATTTCCTTGGACAGTCACCTGACAACTGTCAAAATAATAGTCGAACAGCCAAAACCATCATTTTGTATCAAATACTGCAAGTAAACTGTTTTTTTGCAGTGTCAGGTCTTTAGACGAATTTTGACTTTTATGACTGCTGTCACGTGATACTTTGACGTTTGTGACAGCTGTTACGTGATACTGGAATAGTCATTACTTTAATAGTCCCCAGGATACACACATTGCCTTTCCTTTCTTGCAAATTTTATGGAATAATTCTTGAAACGTTGGTATTGGGCTGTTTGAATGCACCTATCTGTGATGTTCTTTCCAGATAATTTAAATTGAATGTGGTTGTTGTTCCCAAGCCAAAGTTTGATTGGAACTTTCCGCCTTTGTTTACCACCAAATGTTGCAAGTTTTCCAGTTTGGTGAAGAAAAATCCTAAATTCTACGAAGGTCTCGCAATAACAACACTAATTAATAAACTTAAACAACCCTAAATTAAGTTTTTATTTCTTCTGTTTGTAGTTTTTGGTGTTTTTCAACTTTTTAAAATTCCTAACCTCAAAATGTTTAGCCAACTGTCAGTTGGGACTATGCTCTATGTTGCCACATCTTCTACGAGCAGATGTGAACCTGGTGTATTGTTGGTTGCAGTAATAAACGGACCGATGAATTATACAGATTTCGAGCATTTATTGCATGCAAAACATGTGAGATTCTTAGAATGTTTTTTTTCAAAACAATATAGTTTTCTCATTTTCCCTTATAATTGCTTAATGAAAGATACATATTGTGAGGTTTAAAGGAGGAATTTGTCAATACCATACTTGTAATGAGACTGTTGGATTACGTGACTGTTCCCTTTTGAGGGATCAAATGAAACCCCCGGAATAAGTGTCAGCCCAACCACCTGGGACTAATAAAATATAACTAAGTAGGAGTCGGTAATAATTATGCTGCCATCCTTCAAGGTTCATAAATCTTCCCGAGGGATAATATCGCATCCTTTCAAGCTCACTGATTCGGTGACCTGTCACATAACTCTCAGGTGATTTCTTTCTCCCCAGTCTAGACCGGAAAAGTGAAGACGAAACGTAATAAAGTCATCCACGTTATGATTTACTTACGACGGGGAAAATATCACCATTTGTACGATACACGATGGGCGAGAATCGTATATAAGTTTCTGGCTGTTCACTTGTCCGAACAATCTTGTCAACCCTAGATTTGCCAAAACAGTCACTTTTGATTACTCATCAGGTTTGTTTCCTAACGTAGTCGTCACTAGAGTACGAATTAAAAAGCAAAATTATTCTCCTCAAAAAAAAAGCACAAAACTCTTTCAGAAATGCAAATTTTTTAGTTCAAGTTCTAGACATTTTTTGAAGCTTTTAAACTGCTTTAGAAGCATACTGAAGATTTTAGACTGTTTTGGAAGACTATCGACTGTTTGAAAAGCATTTTGGAGTTTCTGTAGTGTTTTCAAATGTGTTTAGACTATTATAGGAGCATTTGGAAAGTGTTTGAACAGTTTAAAGAGCATTGAAGGTTCTGGACTGCTTTTAAAGCATTTTAAACCTTGTAGACGGTTCTAGAAACTTTTGGAAGCTATTAAACTGCTCTAGAAGCATTTGGAAGCTTTTAGACTGTTTTGGAAGGCTCTCGATTGCTTTAGAAGCATTTTAGGCTTTCTGTAGGGTTTGAAACCATTTTAGATTACTTTAGGAGCATTTGGAAAGTGTTTGAACAGTTTAAAGAGCATTGAAGGTTCTGGAAACTTTAAGAAGCTGTTGAACTTCTCTAGAAGCATACGGAAGCTTTTGGACAGCTTTGAAATTTTTTGCAAGCTTCCAGACTAGTTGAAGATCATTTGGAAGGTTTTAGAGCAGTTCTAAAATCTTTGGGAAGCTTCTAGTCTGTTTTGGAAGGTTTTCGACCGTTTGAGAAGCATTTTGAAGTTTCTGTAGTGTTTTAAAACCTTTTTAGGCTACTTTAGGAGCATTTGGAAAGTGTTTGAACAGTTTAAAGAGCATTGAAGGTTCTGAACTGCTTTTAAGGCATTTGAAACCTTGTAGACGGTTCTAGAAACTTTTGGAAGTTATTAAACTGCTCTAGAAGCATTTGGAAGCTTCTAGACTGTTTTGGAAGGCTATCGACTGTTTGAGAAGCATTTTTGAGTTTCTGTACTGTTTTCAAACCTTTTTAGACTACTTTAGGAGCATTTGGAAAGTGTTTGAACAGTTTCAAGAGCATTGAAGGTTCTGGACTGCTTTTAAAGCATTTGAAACCTTATAGACGGTTCTAGAAACTTTTGGAAGCTATTAAACTGCTCTAAAAGCTTCGGGAAGCTTCTAGACTGTTTTGGAAGGTTTTCGCCTGTTTCAGAAGCATTTTAGAGTTTCTGTAGTGTTTTCAAACCTTTTTAAACTATTTTTGGAGCATTTGGAAAGTGTTTGAACAGTTTAAGGAGCTTTGAAGGTTCTGGACTGCTTTTAAGGCATTTGCAACCTTGTAGACGGCTCTGGAAACTTTGGGAAGCTGTTGAACTTCTCTAGAAGCATACTGAAGCTTTTAGACTGCTTTGAAACGTTTTGAAAGCTTCTAGACTAGTTGAAGATTATTTGGAAGCCTTTAGAGTAGTTCTAAAAGTTCTGGGAAGCTTCTAGACTGTTTTGGAAGGTTTTCGACTGTTTGAGAAGCATTTTGGAGTTTCTGTAGTGTTTCCAAACCTTTTTAGACTACTTTTGGAGCATTTGGAAAGTGTTTGAACAGTTTAAAGAGCATTGAAGGTTCTGGACTGTTTTTCAGCCATTTGAACTCTTGTAGAGGGTTCTAGAAATATTTTGAAGCAGTTAAATTGCTCTAGAAGCATACGGAAGCTTTCAGACTGTCTTGAAATCTTTTGAGAGCTTCTATAATTAAGTTGAAAAGCTTTTGGAAGCTTCTAGACTGTTTTGGAAGGCTTTCGACTGTTTGAGAAGCATTTTGGAGTTTCTGTAGTGTTTTAAAACCTTTTTAGGCTACTTTAGGAGCATTTGGAAAGTGTTTGAACAGTTTAAAGAGCATTGGAACCTTCTAGGCTGTTGTGTAAGCTTTTGCAAGGCATTTTGCCGCTTCTATAGCGTTTTGGAATGTTTTTACATTTTTTTAGACTAATTCGGAGCATTTGGAAATTACTTTGTCAGTTTTAATTTGGCAATGGATAATTAGTATTTTTTGTCTCTCAGCAGCATTCAATATCTTGATATAGCTATAGCAATTGTAAATTAACCTATACAAATGTAAAACCATACAAAAAACAACAGCAAATGAGCACAAAAAACTAAAATAAGCACAAAAAGAAGAAAAAAGCACAATAAAGCATACAATCTGTCAAATAACGTGTTTTGAGTAAAAAAAAAGCAAAATTTCTAGCAATCCAGACTCATCAGTGTAAATTCAAATCAAATGTCTCAACAAATTAACCGGCAATTATAGAAAAACATAAAAAAAGTAAATAGCGTAAAATTTCCATAACAAAAGGGGCAAAGGCATAAACAACCAATCAAAAGAGAGTGTTTCAATTATGTAAATTTCCCATCCATCAATCTGACCTGTATTATGTTGGTATTTATGTGTATATAGAGAGAGAATTATTATTATTGAGTAGCCTTTTCAGATACGAAGCGGTCCATTTTGGATTTAATTACTGTCGAAAAAGCGCAAGTCATTTAACTGGCCTTTGATTGGTCAGAAAAAAAAATTAGAAAGTCAACGTTGCAAGAAAAAAAAAACGATCGATTGGACCAATTTTTTTTATTACAAACTGCGGGGAAATTATCATCAATCAGTCCGGCCGTTTGTTACCTCAGCAAGATAAATGAAACTCATTCGTTGGCTATTCATGTATCGGGGTTGGTTAATTGGCCAATGTATAAATTGAGGCTCAACCCCACCCCGATGTTGGTCAAGAAACCAGTGGCGTAGACCAACCCATTCCCGGGCGTTTCAACACTAAAAGGGATGGAGGAACGCCACTGGTGACATTTTTAGCGTTAATTGAAACGGATGAGTTTCAGTTTAAGGGGTGCGTTTTGTTCTTGGTCTCATCAGGATCAACGTTTGCGAGTAAAAGACCATTTATCACTTTTTTTTTACATCAATTTGTATACAGGGTTGTCCAGTTTCAAGTGTCAATTCGATAGCCCGTCAAAAAATATTTTGACATGCATTATTGAGTCATTTTTCTGCAGAAAGTTTTTATAGAAAACCAGTCCAGATTTCAGTTTAAAAACTGATCAATGACGTGAATGACATACGTCAATTCTTTAGAAACGTCGATGTATTCTATTTATTATTCAAAATTGAAAAAAAAGTTTTCTTGGGTTATTGTTTATTTTACTTTCAAATGATTCAAATTTGGTCATCTGTGAGGTTTACGAGAGTTAATTTTTGACACTAAAAATAGTCAAAAAAATAGGATTTTTGAACTAATTTTTACTGCAGTTCAATTTTTTAGACTATAGGTAGTGTAAATTGATTATTCAAGACTTGGGAGAGTCCAAGTTTGTACTGAATAGTCTAAAAACTTGTTATTTACTACTAGGAATAGTTTTTTCAGACTCGAGTGTCTGAAACTGGATTTCAAGCTCTAAAAACAGTCCGGAAATCAAGACAAGATTTGCAATACTGCAAACCTTGTTTCTTCCTTTTCTTTTTTTCTGTAGAAAAAATTGGTTTTAAATTTCTGGTAGGGTCACCCTGTATATTTGATGGTAGTCTAGATCAAATTAACCCTCTATTACTTTTAATTTTTTTCTTCTTAGCAGCCTTCGTTTTAAGTACCCCTTGGTTTTAAGGTTTTATGGTGCAAGCAAAGTGTGACGTCACTATGACGTAATTTGACAGACCCGCAACTTAACCCAGTGTCAAATTGCGTCATCATGACGTAGCATTCCCGTTGTTAGCTCCATAAAGGCTCAAAACAAAGGGGACCTAATTAATTAATTTATATTTGTAGGGACAGTCACACAGTATACCAACTTTCTTAATTCAAACCTGTATATTCAGGTGAAGTTGTTTTTAGGACTAAATTATTGAAATGTGTTTTAAAATTATGAAAGTCAGTCATTTTTTGGTGTCCAAGTCAATTTTCTGAAAACTATGAAAACTGCTTACAAAGTCAATTTTCAGCATTTCAAAGCAAATTTACTGGGTTCTAAGTAAATTTTTAAGTTGGGTTGGGTTGGTTTTGAGTTTTTGAACGTTTTGAACTCAATTATCTGGTAAACGAAGTTTTAAGGTGCTCTAGCTCCGCTAGAGGGCACTTTTCGACTACTAGCTTATATGACACTTTGGAGTTTATTTTCCACTCTTGAATTATCCTACAATCATTCTGAACCACCCTTATGCAATTCGAATAGAAATTTCTTACATAAAAACCCAGTTAGGCCGTAGAATAGATGAAAAATCCAAATTTGGCCCCGGGGGGCCGTAAATCCACCCTTTTTCCAACGGAAATACGATAATGGCGCAATGATTTTATCTTTTTGCCAGGTCTCGAATCTGAATGTGTCGGAACGGATTTGTGCCAGATTTTTTTTCCTTTATAACGCTCATTATCCATAAAGTTCATAAATAACTTGGCTTTCAGGTTTGTACCGTACAGATTGCACGAACACAAATCGCGTTGCAATCCCAAGAGAGTTTCAGGGAATGTATGTGTGTACTTACAAAAGGGGAAATTTGTTTCCCTTGTCTCAATGAGGATCAAAATTAGAAACGATTTTAGAGGAACATTCCTTTAAAAAAAAATAACTAAAAATCCTTTTAATCAATACAAAAAGCAGTTTAATGGGGTTATTAAAACACTAATCCAGAGGTATCTTTTTCCTGGCAGCTCTCTAGTATCCAGAATCTACGGTTTGCCCAAGATTCACTAGCCAAGGCTCCCAATTCGTCCAACTGTGAGTTTTACCAACATCCCTGCTTCAATCATTTCCCAGCATGCTCTCTCAACTACCTGGATCTGGTTTCCAGGCTGCCAAGTCACAGTTTTAAACCTGGAAATTTCATCTGAAATATGCAAGTTATCCGGGCTTATGTGGTCCAGTGGATTGCTTTCTGGAAGAAACCAAAGTGCTGGTTTCGATATCTTTGTAGTTTGGTGCCACGGTGTAGCAAGTCTTGGTACATCTAAACATAAATCCAAGAACAGTGTTGCCAAGTCAAAATATTTTAGATCAAAACAGATTCATTTATTTTACATTATTATACAGGGTGTCTTAGTTGTCAAAAATTGTAATTATTGATTCTTGCTATAAAAATCGTACTTAAAAATACAGATTTTTTCATTTTTTCTTTAATAATTGTTTAGTTTTGACATTAGTGACAGATATCACGTGGTTTTAAAGGATAATTTAGCTAGGCAGTCACGTGACCATTGTCCAAAATAAAAAATCTCGAAAACACTCTTTATACCGAATACTACAAGAAAACGTTTTAAATCCTGATTTTTGAAACTTTAAAGCATGATTTGATAGTTTTGACCTTAATGACAGTTGTCACGTGATTGTAGAACACTATTCAGCTAGACGGTCACGTGACAATTGGCAAAATAACTGTCATAAATCTCAGAAACACGTTTTATATCAAATACTGCAAGAAAGCATTTCTAAACCCTGATTTTTGCAACTTTTGAACACAGTTTGACAGTTTTGATACTAATGACAGTTGTCACGTGGTTTTGAAATATTATTTAGCTAGACGGTCACGTGACAATTGGCAAAATAACTGTCATAATTCTTAGAAACACGTTTTAAATTCTGATTTTTGCAATTATTATTAATATTGACTTTGCCCCTACATTTTAGGGAATTGCCGACCATTTCTGCTAATTCATTTAAATTATCAAATCAATGCTCTCAAACCATTATTTTCTATTAAAATTACCGAACGCGAAGATTTACGATAAAACATACGATATTTTGTTTTCAAAGTTTTTTTGGATTACCCTGTTCTCCCATGTCCTATTCTTTTTTGACGACCAGTTTAGTTCTATTTTTGCGTGACATCTTCTCTCCTAAAAACAACCAGCAATGGCTGGTTCTTATGGTACAGTTTCCATTGTCCTGATATTTTGATGAAATCTTTCACTTTGCTAGTCGCTAACAGCACCCAAATTCTCCAGAAAAAAGACATTCGACAACCAAGTGATTGGTAAGAACAGTCCCAAAACCACCCTTAAGCTATTACAAGCCAATATAAAAAGGTCTGATAAGAGCATATTGAAAAAAAAGTGGACATTCTAAGGCTTTATGGGTTTTTTATGTGAAATTAATGGTCTGCATGGTGTTCTTCGAGAAAAAAGAACCATTTTTGTCTCCCTCCTCTCCTCTTGTATAATTACTCACCAATCCGGATGAACGCACTTCAGTAAAAAGCTTGATTCACACTGGAATTCCCATTCTCAAATACACATTAACTACCAGAATATGACAGATGCTGCAAACAAAAAATTTTAATGGAAGAATGAGAAAAAAGTGACTAATCATCATATCTACTGAATAATCACTGATTACTCATCAATATGGAGATTTGGACATCATAATTGTCAAGCATAAAGGAAGAAAACGATTTTCCAATAAACTAAAGCCAGAGAACCGATGATGATTAAACTTGGGAAACGGGACACGTTTCTCCCATTGCAATATGTCAGGTCCACTTCCTTAATAATTTCCTAATCGAGGAGTATCGATTTAGGAGTCTGGATGAGCTGGAAACGGATTGATTGTATGATGTATAAGTAGTTTTCTTGGACTATAGGACAAGCTACAATGCCTTTGTTTAGTGGTACAAAGCCTGTCAAGGGGCATTCTAGTAGAGGTAGTTGTCTCAGGATTTATCGGTTCCTAGGAAGCTGTATCCAGGAAACCTCCTTCCTGATATCTACAGTGTGACCATAAAGTATGGAATGGACGTTTCTCTTTTGAAAAATGTCAACTGGAAGGTTGTATCTCAATTTTGAGGCACTGCCTTGACCCATTTTTAGGATGAGAGGTTATAAATAAACAATCAGCATCGATTGGACTGATTGATGCATTATTCATGGTGGGATTAGTGGAGAGTGCACTTTATAGGGACTTTTTTTTAAAATTGCACTTTTCTTTCTTGTTTTCCAATTAATATTGTTTTCCCGTGGGTTTACACAAAGTCAATTTAACTCAACAATTGATAAATTTATTTACACTTCAAAACACTCTGTACAATAATTAATTCAGCTACCAAAAACACTACTACAATTCCACAATTATTCTACTATTTAAACTATCTAACGGTGAGCACTCGATTCCATTCCGAATCGAGTGCTCGTTCAGAAGTATCGAGCATAGTAGGCCCAAAACCGTAACAATATTAGAACAAAACAAAATTGAATTTATACAAAGTTTCTTTAACATGCAACGTTATTAAGAAATGTATTGAAATAGCATGCTAATTATTCATCGGTTCGTAGCTTTCGCAATTGATTTGCTATCTCCCTACGGTTTCCTGGTATTCAAATTAGCCGCTAATAAATAATTAGGCGGCTTTTAATTCGTTTGTAGTGACAAATTGATGGGAATACCGGTAAACTGTTTAATCAAACTGTCACCTAATCCCCACATCGATGACGAATGGTTCTAATAGACACTGTACAAGGTGAAACGTCTAGGGATATTGACCAAAAGACGAGAAATGTCACACCCTGTATACTCGGATCAGTGGAAACTTTCAAAAAGGTCATTTAGGTCATCTGAAAGAGACAGAAAATATCTTTTAGTCCTCAAAAAAAAATTATTAAAATCGAGTGAATCAATTTGAAGAAACAAACAAGACCAACAAAAAAGTATGGTGATTGACTGTTTTTGGTCACCCTGTACGCAATTTTTTTCCTTAACAGCACTGAAAAGAGGAGGTCGAAACGGTTAATTTGAGTGGTTAAACCACTCAGAATTCCCATAAATAACCGAGTTACAGGGTGTTCAAATTTCAAACCACAATTTTGACTGATTTGTTGCATTGAACCAGTTTTTGATAAATAACTCAGAAACGGTAAAAGTTACCAAAAACTTGAAAGAGACCAAAAATGTCCTTAATCAACTTTTTAACACAGACCTGTAAGTTTGCAGGACCGTTTTTGCTTCCAGTATACAGGGTGTGCATGAAAAGTATGGTGATTGCCTGTTTTTGGTCACCCTGTACGCAATTTTCCAGATAGAATTTTTTGCTCAACACCACTGGAAAGAGAAGCTCAAGACGGTTAATTTGAGTGGTTAAACCACTCTGAATTCCCAAAAATAACCGAGTTACAGGGTGTTCAAATTTCAAACCACAATTTCAACTGATTTGTTGCATTAAACCAGTTTTTGCTAAATAACTCAGAAACAGTAAAAGTTACGAAAAATTTGAAAGAGACCAAAAATGTTTCTAGTCAACTTTTTAACACAGCACTGTAAGTTTGCAGGACCGTTTGGGCTTCCAGCATACAGGGTGTGCATGAAAATTATGGTGACTGATTGTTTTTGGTCACCCTGTCCGTAATTTTTTAGATAGAATTTTTTGCTCAACACCACTGGAAAGAGGAGCTCAAGACGGTTAATTTGAGTGGTTAAACCACTGTGAATTCTCAAAAATAACCGAGTTACAGGGTGTTCAAATTTTAAACCACAATTTCAACTGATTTTTTGCATTAAACCAGTTTTTGCTAAATAACTCAGAAACGGAGAAAGTTACGAAAAATTTGAAAGAGACCAAAAATGTCTCTAATCAACTTTTTAACACAGCAATGTAAGTTTGCAAGACCGTTTTGACTTCCAGTATACAGGGTGTGCATGAAAATTATGGTGATTGACTGCTTTTGTTCACCCTGTACGCAATTTTTCGGATAGAGTTGTTTACTCAACACGACTGGAAAGAGGGGCTCAAGACAGTTAATTTGAGTGGTTAATACATGTTGAATTCCCAAAAATAACCGAGTTACAGGGTGTTCAAATTTCAAGCCACAATTTCAACTGATTTGTTGCATTAAACCAGTTTTTGCTAAATAACTCAGAAACAGTAAAAGTTACGAAAAATTTGAAAGAGACCAAAAATGTTTCTAGTCAACTTTTTAACACAGCACTGTAAGTTTACAGGACCGTTTTGGCTTCCAGCATACAGGGTGTGCATGAAAATTATGGTGACTGATTGTTTTTGGTCACCCTGTCCGTAATTTTTTAGATAGAATTTTTTGCTCAACACCACTGGAAAGAGGAGCTCAAGACGGTTAATTTGAGTGGTTAAACCACTCAGAATTCCCAAAAATAACCGAGTTACAGGGTGTTCAAATTTCAAACCACAGTTTGAAGTAATTAAACCGAACCTCGGAATAAATCGCGTTTCCGCATTAACCTTTTGTCCATTTCATGTCCGGGGGGGCAATAATTTATTTTTAATTGGCCATCTGGGTTCCCGTATTTGGTTACGTAATAGTCTCAATTTAAAGGTTATGGACGCGAATTTAAAGGACTTTGCCCGAATTGTTAAAACGCCTCTTTGGCCCCCTAAATCCCTCCACTTTCTTTCTCATCCAAAACGAAATTAATATCACCGGAGGCACGTATCATTAATAAATAAATTCCAGTCGGTTTGAGCCTCCCCCGATAGGCAAAAGCGTATAAATTACGACTTTACCAATGAATATGGGGACCCATAGAAGCGATAAATTTTAATGGGAAAACTAGTAATTTGCCATTATTTATTAATACCGTCCGAACTGGTGTCGATCCGTTTTCGCTTCCTCTTTCTAGGAGAAAAAAAAACCCTCTTTCAGCACTACAGGGGGAATAACAGGACTGGAATTTATTGGCTTAACTGTTAATCTCGCAGAAGCGCCGTAAGGTACAAGGAACACCTGATGATGAACTTGTTTACGTTACCATTACGAACGGGAAAGGTTTACTACTTCCCATAAATCCAAAATCAAATTTTTCATTGAAATGGTTAGTTAATTTTTCCACTGTGCTGAGATATATAGGGTGTCGCTAAAATGTGCGAAAAATATAACTAAAACTTAACTTGTTCAAAAATGTTGGGAGATGTCAAAAGTACAATTTAGTTTTTGGTTTTTTTTTAAATAAATTTTTGAATAATTGGATCTAATTTTTATTCCTTTTTTCTAACTTTTTTGAGACACTGTGTATTTAACTTTAAATTCTCTTTTCTCTTCTAAAAATTCCCAAACAGATCTGACAGATATTTGGATTTAAAAAAAAATCGTGTCATATAAGCCTTGAATAGGACATTTTCTGTTAAAAGTCCATTTTTGCGTTACTAAATCAAATTTGTATTTGTTACAATCTCATAATGTTTGAGTTGTGGCAACGCTGCTTGTCAATGAAAGTCACTGTTCTGTGTGTAAGAGACACAAAGGGAAAGCTGGAAAACCAGTGTTGCCAGGTCTGAAAAAAAATATATTTAGATATTTGGAAAAACTTAAATTTTGCAATCTTTTTACCCACCAATCCATATTTAACTTAAAATAGGTATTTGTGTACAATCTGAATATGTACAAAGTTGGAAAAATAAATTGGAAAATCGTGACCTATTTCAATCATATTTTAATCTCAGTCATAAACCTGGAAACTTCAAATACAACTCCGTTACTATTAAACTATAAAAGAGTGTTTAAAAGCAGTACAATCAGGACAAATCATACGTAATGCTTGTTTATAGCTCTATGAATACAACTTTTCCCTGTTCTGACATGCAAGTGTTGTTTCGGACCGAATTTATTCTGTTGGAAACTAATCCATAGAGCTATTAAACTAAAACAGTCACTTTAAAAGCGTTTAAATCCAATTACGTTAAATGTACTTTATAGCTTCATAAGTTAAATTTTTCGTACACACCCTGTATACTGAAGGCAAAAACGGTCCAGCAAACTACAGTGCTGTGCTAAAAAGTTGAATAGGGACGTTTTTGGTCTCTTTCAAATTTTTCGTAACTTTCTCCGTTTCTGAGTTATTCAGTAAAAACTAGTTTAAAACAAAAAATCAGTTGAAATTGTGGTTTTAAATTTGAACACTCTGTAACTTGGTTATTTTTGGGAATTCTGAGTGGTTCAACCACTCAAATTAACCGTCTTGAGTTCCTCTTTCCAATGGTGTTGAGCAAAAAATTCTATCTAAAAAATTACGGACAGGGTGACCAAAAACAATCAGTCACCATAATTTTCATGCACACCCTGTATGCTGGAAGCCCAAACGGTCCTGCAAACTTACTGTGCTGGGTTAGAAAGTTGATTAGGGACGTTTTTGGTCTTTCAAATTTTTCGTAAANGAGGTAAAGCTTCTATTGGGCTACTNCTNAGTACGANNANGGGGTNCCCTCATCTCANCATTTTGNANNTGCAGTGTAGCNTNCNANTGCTNNTTGATTNATNTGGNANCNCCNAGTTATGAANTATTANGTANAAACTCCCGNNTCNNNAAATCCGNGCCAAAANCAGNNTNTGTANCACCGTNCGNNNCGTCACGGCAGTTCTCAGTNNTNACGACGTNANACAGGTGGGGNANNCGCTTAATTNCCGNCGAGNGTANTATCNGNTCTTTAGCCACTTNGTNGGAGNGTGNAGGANATCAGNATCTTGNGTNGNTAAATTANACTGAANCGCCCNNCCCCTANGGGCAGTCGTTCACANNTCNAGNCNTANCCTGNTATATNCNGATTTNACGTGTNTAGCCNTTTACNNACTGTNATGTGCAAAGANANCGGCGAATNGCGNTGATATTAATCATCTNTGTACNTTAAACNATNNCAAAANAANCCCNCNANTACTATTCTGGTATTAATTAGATTCAAAATGTCAATTTCAAACAGATTTGACATGAAAATCATTCTGGTTGGGCAAAACTGCTATTCTAAGTACTTCTCGAGTTTTCAGTCATTCTAGATCTTGGAAGACAGTCTGAATAACTAGATTCTAGGTCCTAGATGACTATTCTGGTATTAATTAGGTTCAAAATGTCAATTTCAAACAGATTTGCCTTGAAAATTATTCCAGTTAGGCAAAACTGCTAATCTAAGTACTTCTCGAGTTTCAGTCATTCTAGATCATAGGAAACAGTCTGAATAACTAAATTCTAGGTCCTAGATGACTATTCTGGTATTAATTAGGTTTAAAATGTCAATTTCAAACATATTTGACATAAAAATCATTCTGGTTGGGCAAAAATGCTATTCTAAGTACTTCTCGAGTTTCAGTCATTTTAGATTGTAGAAGACCTGAATAACGAGATTCTGGGTCCTAGATGACTATTCTAGGATTAGTTAGGTTCAAAATGTCAATTTCAATCAGATTTGCCTTTAAACTTATTCTGGTTGGGCAAAACTGCTAATCTAAGTACTTCTCGAGTTCTCAGTCATTCTAGATGCTAGAGGACACTCTGAATTCTCGAGTTTTCTAGAGGACAGTCTGAATAAATAGATTTTAGACCTTAGATGACTGTTCTATGTAGAGCTAATTTCTTCGTAAATGTAGTTATTATTCATAGAAACTAGACTGTGCAGGGCAGTAAAAAATAGCCACACCAAGAAACCTGGGTCCATCGATCAAACGTTTTCGATTAAATCGATAATTAATTCCTACTAGACGGAAGTGAACCGAAACACTTCTGACGGGAATTAACACTTTTTTCCATTCCACTATAAATCAAGATGCTGTCCTCGTCCATTAAAACTGTCTGTACAATTTTCTATTATTGTATTTAATAACTAACAAACAACGATTCGGACATTGAAGAAAGGGAATGACAAATGTGTTATTATCGACGTTCGGATGGATTTTATTTTTGTCATCCTCGACCAAATCCAAGCCAGGAAATGGATTGTTTCGTCTGTACAGTCTTTTTGCATTGTGGCAATGCAACAACACTCGGGACAAATTGCCTTCGGCCCCAAAAATAAATTGGGCCAAGAGGCCGAACGAATCAATTACCATTTAGTACGGGATACTAGATAAATTAGCTTGGCAGACACGTTGTTTAAATCAAATACATAATTGAGTCGATTTGAATGCGTTCAAAGTACAACAACGAACACAAGTAGACCGATAAAATACAGTTTCTCTTAAAATTTACTTTCAAATCAGGTAAATTGCAAAAATTACAATAATGCAAAAATCTTCTTACATTATCAATATTGTCAGTCTGATATCGATGCATTCTTGAATTTTCAACTTTATTTCATATTTAATTAGGACATAATCATAAAATGGTCTTTAGAAAACGTCAATTTTTTTTTAGTTTTTGAGATATTTTGAAAAAAGTAAATTTTTCGATTTTACGTTTTAACTTAACCAAAACTGCATAGCCACTTTGAATGCTCTTTTAGTGACGTCATCAGTTGTTAATTCCAACGTTTCGTCTTTATGGAATCATCATCAATTTCGTTTCTTCAAATACAAACCTGATGATGTATGACACTTAATTGTTTCAATTAGTTTTACACTGTTTTCGGTATTAATCAAAAAAAAATTGTTTTAAAATTTTTTAAAATAAATAATTTAATAATTTATTACTATTCCAAACATAACAGTGAAAAAAGAACAATAAACTCGGACAAAACCACTGAATTCAGCCAAAAATTAGTATTATTACCAAGATGGAAGCATACGTCCGTTAGATATATGACGTAGACGGTTTTCAACCAATTAGGTGCGAGAAGCCACTTTTATCATGAGCTTTTTCTATGCCCGCTTTCGTGTTGCCAGTTTGTAAACTTGTACCCATTCAAATTAATCTTGACAAATTATTTCTATAAATATCTCAGTTTTTAAGTTTCTAACAATAACTAGACAAAAAGTGTGTCAAATTGACATCAAAGTAATGTTTGTCCAGTGAAGTAATATATATTTGGCAACATTGCACTCTGCGGACTTCACCCGTGACTTAACTCTGAGGTTATAAATCAGCTGATCGGAAATAGCCAATAAAATTGCTGAAAGTCGTCTACGTCATATACGCGGCAAAACCGTCGATTTGAATTTGTTTACGCATTTTTATTAAGTCTTGTAAATCACCAAAAATACTTATTTTTTGTAAAAAAAACTGCAAATTCAGAAAATTAGAAAATTCAGTGTGACAGGAAAGTTTACCAATTTTACCAGTAAAACTTTTACCTTTTTCGAGTTATTTAGGAAAATCTGGTTTGGTGCAACAAATATTTAAATCAATTCTAGCCTGAAATTTGAACACGGTTTAAAAGACAGCCCGGGACAAAATCGCCTGTTAAACACATTGGGGGTAAGAAAATGACTGTTTTAAGTTTATTTTTGGAATCCTCATTAAATTTCCTATTCAACAACCTGAAAAAACACTAAAAAATTTGGTACAGTCAGGAAGAAAAACGGTGTCAAAATTTGAACTGCCAGAAATACAGTTTGTAAGAACAGCCCGCGACAAAATTGCCTGTAAAATCCACTTTGAGTAAGAAAATGACTGTTTTAAGTACACTTTTGGAATCCTCATTAAATTTCCTAACCAGCAACCTCAAAAAACACTACAAAATTTGGTACAGTCAGGCAGAAAAGCGGTGTCAAAGTTTAAACTGCCACAAACACAGTTTGAACGAAGTCAGGCACAAAGTAGCCTGTAAAACCCACTTGGAGTGGGAAAATGACAGTTTTAAGTACATTTTTGGAATCCTTATTAAATTTCCTAACCGACAACCTGAAAAAACACTAAAAAATTTGGTACAGTCAGGAAGAAAAGCGGTGTCAAAATTTGAACTGCCAGAAATACAGTTTGAAAGAAGTCAGGCACAAAATAGCCTGTAAAACCCACTTGGAGTGGGAAAATGACAGTTTTAAGCACATTTTTGAATTTCCTATGCAATAACCTGCAAAAACACAAAAAAATGTCAAAATTTGAACTGCCAGAAACACAGTTTGAAAGAAGTCAGGCACAAAATAGCCTGTAAAACCCACTTGGAGTGGGAAAATGACAGTTTTAAGTACATTTTTGGAATCCTCATTAAATTTCCTAACCGATAACCTGAAAAAACACTACAAAATTTGGTAGGAAGAAAAACGGTGTCAGTCAGGTTTGAAAGAAGTCAGAAAAATAGCCTGTGTAAAACGGTGTCAAATCCTCATTAAATTTGAACTGCCAGAAACACAGTTTGAAAGAAGTCAGGCACAAAATAGCCTGTAAAACCCACTTCGAGTGGGAAAATGACAGTTTTAAGCACATTTTTGGAATCCTCATTAAATTTCCTATTTAATAACCTGAAAAAACACTACAAAATTTGGTACAGTCAGGAAGAAAAGCGGTGTCAACATTTGAACTGCCAGAAACACAGTTTGAAAGAACAGCCCGGGACAAAATCGCCTGTTAAACCTACTTGGAGTGGGAAAATGACAGTTTTAAGCACATTTTTGAAATCCTCATTAAATTTCCTATTCAATAACCTGAAAAAAACTTACCTTTAACCAAATTTAAATAGGACATAAGGACCTAATACACACGAAAATCACCTGCGAAGTTGCATCGACATTTTTAGATTTCAGTTGGTTTACTTTACGCATTCCAGATTTGTTTGTTGTGCCAGCATAATAAAAGTGTCTTTGCTGATTGTAACAAAGTTTGCAAACGGCATTCCGTTACTGTAGATTAGTGCTAATAATCCACAAAGTCAAGGCTAAAATGGAACGATTTATTGCCTTTGAAGCTTAAAACGACACCGAACTAATTGATTAATTAATACTTATCAGGTTTTGCAAGCATTACGCACGCTTTTACTTATTTCTTCCTTTTTAACTAAATTAATTCTTTATCTTCGTTTCTGCCATCCAAACCAAATAATAACAACTCCATAAATGCATTTTAAATGTTCCTAATTGTCTAACCTCAATTTAATCGACTATACTAACTTTTGAAATTGTACCATGCCATGTAGATAATACAGGGTGTCCCATAAGTAATGGTGGTTTTCTGGGATCAAAATAATTCGATTTAGCACAACAACCAACAAAGTTATTTTCTTCAAAATTGTCTTTTTTAAATAAATCTGAACAAATTTTTCATAAAATTTGATATTCCAGGGTTTTTGAAGCAAATAATTGTCAGCCCAGTCACAACTGAAACCCAAATATCTGTTTCCCAATATCTTCTACCCAAAAAAGGTATACCTAGTTAGCATCCTTAAAGTCATTTATGAGGAACATTTTAAGAAATTTTGGTTGAAATAACTGCCTAGTATTGTTCCAGACTCATCATCAAAAATCAGTTCCATTCAGAATATTTTTGGTCAAGTTATTTCTTACTTTCAACGAGAAATAAGCTATCATCCTCCAAGAAGATGACAATTTTCAATCACGTATGGCACCTGGAATACTTTAAGAGCGAATATCTCGAAAACGGTTGACTTTAGGAATACCAACTTTCCTGTTCAGAAAATATTGGATAACAGATACTGGGATGTCATTTTCGCGAAAAAAGTCTCAGTAATATTTGAAAAGATGCTGATGATATCATCCAATAAATTCTCTTCATTGAGGATTCAGGAAGTACCATTTAATGGAACCTTACCAGGAAAAGCTTTGAGTGCAGTTTATCTCTCCCAGAAACGGTACCATTCATAAAAATTACACTAATATAGTGGGAAGCAAGAAAACTCGTATTAGTACCATTTTAGGTTATATTTGTTATAACCTTAATTTTGTCACTTTTTACACTCAAAAATCCAGTTGGACCAAATCGTGGCAACCAGACAGAACTGAAAGGCAATAAGATACAAGTGATAGTTACAGATGATAATAATGACAATAACAATCAAAATTGCAACCTTTTTACTGTTGTAAATTGTGCTTAAGTAAGCCAAACTTAAAAAAGAAAAAGCTTAGCAGGCAAGACACAAAATCGGTTGACTTGGCATGCTCATATCGTACTTTGGACTTGTTTCAGTGTCGTTTTTGCAATTTTACTACCTCAATCAGTATTTTCTGTTGTCACAACAGAAAAAACATAATCGAGTGTCTGAGGGTACTGAACTATCTTGAATTGAGTACTTCAGTACCCGCGATATTTCCTGATTATCAGCTACTATTTTTACCAAATTGTTATCACTGAAATACTCACAAGATGTTGATAAACATTCGACAAAACGTGGGATCTATAATTAAAATTTGATTTTTTTTTTGATAAAGGAAAGTTGTAGAGAATTTAATTCCCTACAAAAATGCTACAGGGTGTGTAAGCTCTGTGAGGTCTCTGAAAGAAGATATTTGCTTAGAAAGTTGTAAATGGCAACAAAGTTGGTTTAGAAAATTGGTAACACCCTCTGTAACTCTGTCCCCTGTCAAAATTTGGAAAAAATCGTAAAAAAGGAAGTTGTAGAGAATTTAATTCCCTACAAAAATGCTACAGGGTGTGTAAGCTCTGTGAGGTCTCTGAAAGAAGATATTTGCGTAGAAAGTTGTAAATGGCAACAAAGTTTGTCTAGAAAATTTCAAAATTGTCAAAATTGGGAACAAAACCTTCAAAGAAAATCGAAAAATTTGTGTTTTTTTTCCAATTATTCCCGTAAACGCACAAAACCTGGCAACATGTCTCAAACATAATTTCTCTCTAATTTGGTCGTTTACTCCTTTTTCTCCTGCCCTTAAAATTACAGTCTAAGCGCTGATTGGTACAGAAATGGAGTACCAAGATTAAAGGAAATGGGAAACACGACGATCGAGAATTTGCATTGAGAAGCAAAATCTAAAACACCCTGTAACTCTGTTACCAGTCAAAATTTGGAAAAAGTTGTAGAGGTGGAAGTTGTAGGGAATTGAATTCCCTACAAAAAGCTATAGAGTGTGTAAGCTCTAGGAAATCCCTGAGAGGAGATATTTGCATAGCAAGTTTGACATTACAACAAAGTTTGTTTAGAGAAGTGTAACACCCTGTAACTCTCAAAATTTGGAAAAAGTTGTAGAGAGGGAAGTTGTAGGGAATTTACAAAACCTTCAAGCAAAATAGGAAAATTCGTGTTTTTTTTCCAAATATTCCCGTAAACGCACTAAATCTGGCAACACTGTCTCAAACACTCAACATGGACTTCCCCGTGTATAATAAGATCAGACAACTATCTAACCTCACTTTTTAAGTTAACCTAATTTTTTTTAAGAGTGTTAGAGTGGGGGGGAGGGGAGAGAGGGGTAATTTCTCCCTAATTTGGGCGTTTACTCTTTTTTCACCATGTTCTTCATGAAATACGACAAGGGAGGGGGAATACGAACGTTGAGTTCTTTTCTGTGGAGATTGTGTTCAATGTCTTAAAAAAAAAGGAAGAAAATATTGATAATTTTGCTTGTTTTTAGCCTAAAACGTAATCTGTGACCCAATTTTGGGGGAAAAAGTGATTAGAAACTCGTTAGACTTGGTTAATTAGCTTTGTTTGAGTGCTAGAGCCATTAAAGTCGGTAATTAAGGTCTGATTGTGGTAAAATTACCGATTTTAAAGAGAAAAAATTCAAATTTCATTAAGGGCGAAATTGGCTTGAAACCTTCCAGTCTACTAAAGCAATTTCCCATAAGAATTACATAAAATAGCACACGAAAATGGACCTTAATGGCAATTTTTTTTTTCTGGATATTTCCAGTTCAGTGACGTAGAACAACATTAATACTCACTTAAAAAAAAATTAAGTGTGGTTATGGCCTAGATTAGTGTCCGACACTTTCACTTTGTAGGTCTTGGTAAATCAGCCATTTTGAACACAATTTGACAAGTGACAATTTGCAGAAAATTACCACTTAGCCTACAGTGTCAAGGCTACCAATGAGTCAAAAATCAAGGCTGTAACCCAAAAAAATGGATTTTTGGTGAGCCTTAAAGGCTGCGCTGCACTGTTTAATGATGAGTTGTAGGCAGCCATTTTGTAGCCCAAAAAGCTAAAGAACTAAAAAAGTAACATTTTTTAAAAAAATCACAGGTGAACTACAATACAAAGGCTACAAATGAGCAAAAAAATCAAGGCTGTAACCCAAAAAAATGGATTTTTGGTGAGCCTTGAAAGGCTGCGCTGGTAAAGTGATGAGTTGAACTGAGTTAGCCATTTCAAAGCCAAAAAACTAAAGGAGTAAAAATTAAGAGTTATCGAATTGTTACTATACAACGAATGAGTTTTTTGACGTTATTCCTCCTCTTTTCTCTACTTTTTCTGTTCGTTTTTCGTTTTATGAACCTGAGACCAGACAAATGTATTTTTCAAGCCAATGATTCACGACAAAATCGAACGTTTAAATAGCTTTAGCCGGTCTAGAACCCCATTATGTTCAAAAACCGTCATTTTCCATTCTTTTTTCGCCTTTCATATTCTCTCCGGTCTATTGACGGCGTTGAGTTATATAAAAGTTTCATGTCGCATCACGAAAGAAAAAGCTAATACCTTCATAAAGACACTCCGATCTTGCAAAGTTTTAATACGAGAATCCAACGAATTTGGGTCTAAAAAACAGTCAATATTGGTCTTTGCAACATAAAATTGTTGGTTCTTTACATGTGGGCAAACAGAACCGGCTCCATCAAGTGGTTAATGTTCAAATAAGAAGAAAATCAATAGCGAATAGGTCACCAAACTTATTATTTTTGGGTGCCTCTAGCAAATTCATCATAAGAAAATAATTATTGAGTATTAAAAAAATATATCTATATAAAAGTCTACGTAAGAATGACGTCACGCAAAAACGTCTCTTACGTCACGAGGCACATCCAGACCTAGAATTCCTACTTTTCTATCACTTTTAGTTGTCTTACATGCATCGTAACTTATGTTTTTAATTTTTATACTTGAACTAGTTTTGTAATGTGAATGTATTTTATTATTAAAAAAAATACAACTGCAGAAAAAGTCTGAAGCTCTAAAAATGTGTTTGTCAAAATATATGCATGGGTGTTCCATTGAAAAAAGCACAAAACTTTAAAAATATCAACTCTAGAAAAAAAACTGAGTACGCCACTGGCTTCTATGGCGAATTCTGTAAAGAAATCCGTTTTTATCTTTCCGATAAGTTAAAAAATAGCGAAAACTACGAGGGAGGGTCCCAAAATGCAAAGTTTTTAAAATCACCCTGTAGTTCGAAAACCAAACAAGCCACAGACAGTAAACCGCAAACAGTTTTGATCCAGCATTTGTAGTTTTCGAGATTCCCAGGGAAAGCGTTGAAAAGTGAATACTGTGTACAGGGTGGGCCAAATTGGACGTATTTAAATGGGAAGTGCTTTTATTAATAGAGATAGGCAAAAACTGATGTTACACTATCACGTGACAACTGCCATTAACATCAAAACTGTCAAACTATGCTCTAAAGTTGTTTTCTTGTAGTACTTGATATAAAACGTGTTTCTGAGAATTATGACAGTGATTTTGACAATTGTCACGTGACCGTCTAGCTAAATAGTGTTCTAAAATCACGTGACAACTGTCACTAACGTCAAAACTGTCAAACTGTGTTCAAAAGTTGCAAAAATCAGGGTTTAGAAACGTTTTCTTGTAGTATTTGATATAAAACGTGTTTTTGAGATTTATTACAGTTATTTTGACAATTGTCACGTGACCGTCTAGCTAAATAGTGTTCTACAATCACGTGACAACTGCCACAAACGTCAAAACTGTCAAAGTGTGTTTAAAAGTTGCAAAAATCAGGGTTTAGAAACGTTTTCTTGTAGTATTTGATATAAAACGGGTTTTTGAGATTTATGACAGTTATTTTGACCGTCACGTTGTCACGTGACCGTCTAGCTAAATACTGTTCTACAATCACGTGACAACTGCCACTAACGTCAAAACCGTCAAAAGTTGCTAAAATCAGTGTTTAGAAAGGTTTTCTTGCAATATTTGATATAAGACGTGTTTCTAAGAATTATTACAGTTATTTTGACAATTGTCACGTGACCGTCTAGCTAAATAGTGTTCTACAATCACGTGACAACTGCCACAAACGTCAAAACTGTCAAACTATGCTTTAAAGTTGCAAAAATCAGGGTTTAGAAAGGTTTCTTGTAGTATTTGATATAAAACGTGTTTTTGAGATTTATGACAGTTATTTTGACAATTGTCACGTGACCGTCTAGCTAAATAGTGTTTTACAATCACGTGACAACTGCCAGTAACGTCAAAACTGTCAAAAGTTGCAAAAATCAGTGCTTAGAAAAGTTGTCTTGCAGCAGTATTCGATATATAAAGAGTGTTTTTGAGATTTATGATTTTGACAATGGTCACGTGACTGCCTAGCTAAATTATCCTTTAAAACCACATGGTATCTGTCACTAATGTCAACACTTAGAAAACAATTATTAATAATTTTTTTTTTAAAGAATCAATGATGCAACTGACACCCTGTATATTAATGTAAAATGAATGAATTTGTTTCGATCTACCGTTATTTACCGTTTTTTGACTGATTATTCTACCGCCATTAATTATTGTGACTTGGCAACACTGGTGAGTATAATGTTCGTTTCCTAAACATGGGCTAAGTTGAGTTTAAGGACAGCTTAGATAAGTTAAGTTTAGACTGTGTACTTAAAATCGGCTTGGAAGTGTCGGGGAAACATTCAAATCAACAAACAATGAGTAACGGGCCTCCGCGTCGACCAGACTCGATCACCATTGATCGGTAAATTGTATAAACCGCCAGGGGAGTGTGACGGAACGCCCTCTCTATTAACATACTAACCCATTAACCTGTTCAAAAGTGACGTTTGACAAGTTTTTTAAAGTAAACACTGGCAGTACTCTCAGTAATATTTATTTATCCCAAATTTTTTGTTGTAACATATTAAATAGAATTTAGATTTTCAAAAATGTAATGCGCAGCCGGAATTTCAATCTAGTATTGTCAAAAATCGAGTAAAGTTGAGTCATTTGTAACACAATCGTCCTTAAACAAGTTTTTGGCATTGTTTTACATTTTTTGTACACTTCGTCTGTCAGTTTGGTTCTGTTCCGTTGCTGTACGTTCATTGGCAGTTCTCTCAAACTTTTGTTCTCCATGTACTCCATGTAGGCCCTCATAATGGTGCGGCGTCTATTTAGAGGTGGTTCCACCCGACGATTTGAATGTGAGTGTTCTCCTATGAAACTAATCAAAACGTTATCTTCCGATGTCACCATTCGGCACTGACACTCTGATTTAACACACACCCACTGTTTATTTTCGTTTTTTCTCCAATCTTGCAAGTAAAAACAGTAGCCTTTGTAGTTTAGGCAACGTTGTTTCTTTGTGTCCACGTACTTTACGAAATCACGAATTTGTTCTTTTTGCATTATCACGAAGCGCTTTGAGAGGTTGTAATGGTTGTACTGACTGAACTGGGCACTTAAATATCTCTTAGACCCTTAGGTTTGGGTCATTTTCTACCTGCATTAGAATAATCAGTCATGCAAATTTAAGAAAATATCGAGAAAATGTGTATTCTACTGCAAATTGAGACGGACTTTCTGGGGGAGGAGTAAATCAAGACAAATTTCCCACTCTGACTCCAAATCGGTATGAATGAGACTTCAAAGTTACCACTAAAACTTTCTTAAGGAATACAGATGGATGTTCCGTTATATGTTTTATTGCTCTTTGTTGACGTTAGGTAGGACAAAAAGGACCTTTGCAATAAAATGACTCAAAGAGCAATTAGACCAATTTTAATCTTTATAGAGGTCTAATGGCTCTTTGTCAGGTTGGACAGACTAGACTCAATTTTATAGGTAAACATACCTTATTTTGCAATTACTTTCTTTAATTCAGAAAGTCTGAACACTCTGAGTGACTCAATTGTCAACAAAGTCAAAAAATGAGTAGAAGAGACCTATAAAGACAAAGATGAACGACTGGATGAAGCTTTAAACAAGACTTTCAGTGTAATTCCTCAAATTAGCAACTATTACTAATTTTGTAGTTTCAAGTTACTGGTGAACGGGTTTTGACAGTTATGACAGCTGTCACGTGACGTAAGAAAAGTATTAAAATGTTCTTTAACCTCCTAGCTGTCAAATTTGACTCCACTCAGCTGTAAACACATCTCACAGTGCGATTTGTCAATGAAACACTTCTAATTGGCATTTTATACTTTCAGGTCACTGGTGAATGAGTTTTGACAGCTATGACAGCTGTCACGTGACTTAAGAAAAGTATAAAAGTGTTTTAATGTAACCAGTTACGAAAAGATCGATTTTCCTGTAACGAATGAATGTTTGTAGGGCCGCAGTGAGGTCCTACAATTTGAATGAGTTACACAATAAGACATTTTCGAAACGTCAGCTGTACATAATTTTTTCTAATTTTGACCAAAAAGCGGTAAAAAACAGTTATGACAGCTGTCACCATCTTTTCACAAATTTCACTTTCATAGCACCTTGTATAAACAGTGACAACGACATGTTACTGTGATGGATGTCGCCCATTGTTTCTACGGAAATGCATTATGACATGCTTCACTAGTGACGTAAAGAAAACGTTTTGTAAAAAGTGTTTCTTAACGTCAGAACTGTCAAATTTGGTTCTATGGAGCTTTAAACACAACTCACAGTGCAATTCCTCAAGAAAACACATTTATTTGGTATTTTATACTTTTAGGTCACTGGTGAGTGAGTTTTGACAGTTATGACAGCTGTCACGTGACGTAAGACAATTATAAAAGTGTTTCCTAATGTCAGAACTGTCAAATTTGGTTCTATGGAGCTTTAAACACAACTCACAGTGCAATTCCTCAAGAAAACACTTCTAATTGGCATTTTATGTTTTCAGGTCACTGGTGAGTGAGTTTTGACAGTTTTGACAGCTGTCACGTGACGTAAGACAATTATAAAAGTGTTTCCTAATGTCAGAACTGTCAAATTTGGTTCTATGGAGCTTTAAACACAACTCACAGTGCAATTCCTTAAGGAAACACTTCTAATTGGCATTTTATGTTTTTAGGTCACTGGGGAGTGAGTTTTGATAGTTATGACAGCTGTCACGTGACGTAAGACAATTATAAAAGTGTTTCCTAATGTCAGAACTGTCAAATTTGGTTCTATGGAGCATTAAATACAACTCACAGTGTAATTCCTCAAGAAAACACTTCTAATTGGCATTTTATGTTTTTGGGTCCCTGGTGAGTGAGTTTTAACAGTTTTGACAGCTGTCACGTGACGAAATAAAAGTATAAAAGTGTTCCTTAATGTCCCAACTGTTAATTTAGACTCCATTGAGCTGTAAACACATCTCACAGTGCGATTTGTCAAAGAAACACTTCTAATTGGAATTTTATGTTTTTAGATCACTGGGGAGTGAGTTTTGATAGTTATGACAGCTGTCACGTGACGTAAGAAAATTATAAAAGTGTTTCCTAATGTCAGAACTGTCAAATTTGGTTCTATCGAGCTGTAAACACAACCCACAGTGCAATTTCTCAAAGAAACACATTTATGTGGCATTTTATACTTTTAGGACACTGGTGAGTCAGTTTTGACAGCTGTCACGTGACGTAAGAAAATTATAAAAGTGTTCCTTAATGTCAGAACTGTCAAATTTGGTTCTATGGTGCTTTAAACACAACTGAAAGTGTGATTTTTCAAAGAAACACTTCTAATTGGCATTTTATGTTTTTAGGTCACTGGGGAGTGAGTTTTAACAGTTATGACAGCTGTCACGTGACGTAAGAATAACATAAAAGTGTTTTTTAACGTCAGAACTGTCAAATTTGGCTCTATGGAGCTTTAAACACAACTTACAGTGAAATTTCTCAAGAGAACACATCTATTTGTAATTTTATAATTTCAGGTCCCTGGTAAGTGAGTTTTGACAGTTATGACAGCTGTCGCGTGACGTAACAAAAGTATAAAAGTGTTTCTTAACGTCAGAACTGTCAAATTGTGCACTATGGAGCTGTAAACACAACTCACAGTACGATTTCTCAAAGAAACACTTTTAATTGGCATTTTATGTTTTTTAGGTCACTGTGGAGTGAATTTTGACATTTATGACAACCGTCACGTGACGCAAGCAAAGTATTGAAGTGTTCCTTAACATCTTAACTGTCAGATTTGGCTTCCTGGAGCTGTAAGGACTACTTACAGTATGGTTCCACCATAAAACATGACAGTTAAGTTAGTCTAATTTTTCTACTGTGGTTTTACAGTTTAAACTCCAGATTAAAGATAAACGAAACTGATAAAAGTGATCATTAGAGCCAGATTTAGATTGGTATACATGTCCGAGGCATGCGTGACCTTTTCGCAAAAGATCAAAAATCAATTGGCAACAGATCGGGCCGTCAGACCGGCCATTTTCCTCAGAGTTACTTCCGGATTTAAATAAGATTGAACTTAATTCGAAGAGGGGTTCCCATGCCCAACTAGAACCATAAATCTAGTCTCATCCTGCGCCAATTATCACTTATCAAGGCCGGAATACTGCATTACACAGGAATAAATTCATTAAAGAGATATACGTCGGTCTGATTTATTGTAGCAGAAGTTGGCCGGTAATTACTATCGAATATGCATGTGTGTCGATAACGTGGTGTGTCTTGTTTTAAATGTAAATTGCTTATAATATTTTAGGGAAATTCGAACGTTTGGCAAACCATTAACGACCCTAAAAGTTACTGGAAATGAATTCAAAACTGGAATTATTCAAAATCGTGTTTTTCCAAAGCACTTTCGGGTGAAAGAGGGTTTAATTTTACTTTCACAAGCTCGGAAAAAAAATTCAGATAAACCTCGAAAATAATACTGTTTTAACGATTTTCCCGTGGGTTTACACAAAGTCAATTTAACTCAACAATTAATAAATTTATTTACACTTTTTTTAAATTATTCTCACGGTTTTTTATTTTTGCATTCTACGTCAAATTCTAGACATATTTCGTGTTTTAATGTCATATACCTAATTTGATATTTTCGGTCTCCCAAACATATTTAATTTAGTAAGTGGATATCAGGAAAGGTTTTTGTGTTTTGTCATGTTAGACAAGGTTCGTTTTAGGAATGGGTGCAGAAAAACGTCAAAATATATAATACAGTGTGGTCAAAATATCAGTTCGAAAAAAGGACAGAAAGTCTAGTTTTTCAAACAAAACACATTCTTCTAATTCTGTCTGATTCTCTGATCAAAATTAAAGAAAGTTTGTATTAGGCCATTTATTTAAAAAAAATATTTTTTAAATTGATACATTGAACCACCCTGTAACTGTCAAAATAATCGAATTAATGAAGGTTAAAGTAGTAGTTGTCAAATTTAGTCAAAACTGTCTTTATTGTTACACACAACACTTTGTATAGACTTTTATATGTCGATGGATGGAAAAGTTGATAAGTTGCTTCGTTTGGTCGCCAGAGGGCTCCAAAGCTAATGTTTTTCTTGACTGTGTGACTGAAAGGATTTTTTTAGGGGCAAATACGGCCCTGATATTTGGCAGAAACCTACCACATGATTGCCAAATCTAGGGTAGTAGCAAAACTGTGGAAATACAATCATTAAGGTCGATTTTCGCTTGCACTAACTGGCCAACGTAACGCAAAACCCATTAGGATAGTGGCGGTGTTTCAGGCAAATTTGACCCTTACGAAAATTGTCATTTGCAAAAACAGTTTTACATGAAATTTCCAATTATTATGACGTGGTAGACCTAGTAAATCACGTGACCGTGTTAAAGTCAAATTAGCTTTTAACGAGTCAAAAAATGTTTGTGGTGCATCGTCACTAAACCGTAAATAACATGAGTATTTGTAGCACTTTGTATATACTTTTATATGTCGATGGAGAGCCAAGAAAATGAGCTTCCCATTGACGTATAAAAATCGATTGATTAGTGGTACCGTTTGCCCGCTAGAGGGCGTAAACTTTGACCAATTTTTTTTGGTGTAGTCTTTTGTTTAATCTTCAAAAACTCTCTTAATTGCACTATTTTTGGTAGAGTTTTATACGTCCATGGACAGCCAATGAAATATGCTTTCTAAACATATACCTATTTGGGTTGTTATGTTAAACGGTTTGGCCGCTAGGGGGCGTCAAAGTTGACTTATTTTTTGTATGACATTCTTGGTGCATCCTCTTGTTTAATCCTCAAAAACTCGCTTAATTGCACTATTTTTGGTAGAGTTTTATACGTCCATGGACAGCCAATGAAATATGCTTTCTAAACATATACCTATTTGGGTTGTTATGTTAGACGGTTTGGCCGCTAGGGGGCGTCAAAGTTGACTTATTTTTGTATGACGTTCTTGGTGCATTCTTTTGTTCACTCTTGAATAACTCAATTATTTGTCAGATTGATAATTGCAACAGTGAGCTTGCAATACTGTAAAAGCCAGTTGACACTGTCAAAAACAGTCACGTGACCTCTAAAGTGTGGTTTATAATTAAAAAATTTGGTAAATTAAATTTAGACTATTTCTGAGAGTTGTAAAAGCTGAAATTGCAAAAGACACATCACGTGACTTTGATTATGCAATTTTAGAGCTTGCAACACTGTAAAAGTCAGTCGACACATGTCAAAACCCGGCACGTGGCTTTTAAAATGTAATTTATACGTTGAAAATTTGGTAAATTAAATTTAGACAGTTGTAAAAGCTGAAATTGTAAAATACACGTTACGTGACGTTGATAATGCAATTTTGAGCTTGCAACACTGTCAGAGCCAACTGACACCTGTCAAAAACAGTCACGTGACCTTAAAAATTTAGTTTAAACGGTGAAAAACTGGTAAATTAATATCCTGACCTAAAATTGTAAATAATATGACACTGTCACTTCAAATTTATGAAACCACTGCTAAATTCCTAACCCAAATCAACGTAAGCAATGAAATGACAGCTGGAAAGCACGAAACTGTTTCCAATTCATTCGTTGTCAAGATTGTAAACAAATCAGCAGTCATCATGGTTGAAGTCATAACTACTGGTACACCTATACCACCTTATTGTTAGAGACTATTAGCAATCAATATTTCAGCTAAGTGATTTATTAAAAGTTTGATATAATTCTGATAAATGGTTGAAAATAAAATAGTATACAAACCACGGTGGAAAGTTTAATTTCTGTCTCGAGAGTTTAAAAACTTTAAAACTACCTAATTTCTCGACATAAAAGACACAGTTTTTGAGAAAAGAATTTTTTTTAAAATATCAAGTGTTATATGTCATTAGAATGGTAATTTTAAGATCTTTTCAAAGATTTCAATTGTCAAGAAACATTTTCCAGATCAAGTCAAGTTTTTGGGTCATTTCCCTACTGACCAGAAAAACCACAATATTTACTACTACAACCAACATAATCTTTACAAAATTTCATTTTGGGAAAGTCTAAGTTGATCGACATTATCTCTACACTGATCCGTGGTTTTAAGATTTCACTCTAATGCTAATTCTTTGGGTATTTACTGTCGATTTGTCAACTTGTCAAGGTGGGAGCGCCATTTTCCGGTACAACTCGACTGCTATACATGCACACATAAGTTATGCAACCCGCATACGTAAACAAATCGATTCGGATTGGATCTCGAAAGTCGTATTTTTCCCACGACTGGGTAAACATCACGAATAGTGCCATCTTGCACTTGTTCCTCACGAGATGTGTATTCAACAATTCATATACATCCATCTCCATTTACTCCATTATTTACTGAGACAACATTGAACCGAAGTTTTTGAGAGAAGTCTTATTGTATTATTACGGTTTTGGGCCTACTATGCTCGATACTTCTGAACGAGCACTCGATTCGGAATGGAATCGAGTGCTCACCGTTATAAAACTCTTCAAAAGAGACAAAATCAAAGTTGCATAATAACTTCTGTTTTGCAACACTTTAATTAGAGTCAGTGCAATTTGGCTTTGGCGGTTATCTTGTTGGGAATTTGTGGCGTAAAAAGTGACATTAAAAAAGTTTCTCAAACTTTGCTCAAAAAAAATCTATTTAACTAAAAAGAAACTGACGGGTAAGCTGTAACTTGGAGAGCTATTTTCAAAACTGGAGGATCGGTGGCACTCATCCACCTATAGCATAACTTAAAATGAATGTCGCTAGGAAGCTGGAAACTTTCTAATTTCCGACTCGAACAATTGGGATGGATGAAGTTTGCGGAGAAAAAGTCTCGAAAATCTAGGGAAACTAACCGGGTTTTCTAGCAAATTTAATAAATTTGGAAGCGAGACTTGTTCTGTGTGATTTCGGTGTGTCAAAGTTAAGTGATTAGCGGCCGGAAAACGTGGAGAAAACGGCCTAAACCGAAAGGAAATAAGTGAAAAAAGGACCGTGTAAACTATCGCAGAGAAAACGGTAAAACTGAATTTACGAGGTTTTTACCCTCCGTAAACGAACGGAGGAAAGAATCTAAATAAAATTCCTGTACAAAGTAAATTAACACCACTCGGGTTTTATGGAAATTCTCCATTGGGAGAGGGAAGGTGAACTTTGTATCTACAGCGTGTCCAGGATAAGATTTGAGGAGATTAAAAGCACAGATTTGATTAATTTTTGATTTTTGAGATATTTTGAAAAAAATGATTTTTTATATCTCAAAAATGGTACCAGTTACCGTCATTCTGACGCCGGATTTGAGTTTCTGAGGTCCAAATCAGTCTATAACAGTCATCTGATCTGTCGTTACTTTAACAACTGTCAAATTGCATTCATAAAGTGTCGTTCAGCCCATTTATACTAATTTGCATTATTTTTCAGTATGTTTTATACGTTTATTCCTAATTTTTGACAGTTGTCACATTAATGACAGTACAAAGTGCGTCAAAAATTGACAGCTATATCAAAATCCTGCCCAAAATGACAATAAAACTATAAAAAAAAACTGAAAGTTGACTAACCCTATAGAAAGTATTTTAAAATCATTTTGTAGGTTTATGGTTGTAATTTTGACAGTTTTAAAGTATGATTGTTACTTTGACATTGTTTTGTGATCTATCCCTTTACTAGAAAGTGTCAAAATTGCGTTCATGAAGCTATAAAGCGTCATTCAGCTGATTTGTAATCATTTGCATTGTTTTCAAGTCTGTTTTATACATTTATAGCTGTATGAACAGGATTTTGACAGTTGACACATTAATGACAGATCAATATGCATTCAAAATTAACAGCTACATGCCACATCTGTCAAAATCCAGCCTAAAATGACAATAAAACTATAAAAAAACCTGAAAGTTGATTAACCCTATAGAAAGTATTTTAAAATCATTTTATAGGTTTATGGTTGTGATTTTGACAGTTTTAAAGTATGATTGTTACTTTGACATTGTTATGTGATCTATCCCTTTACTAAAAACTGTCAAAATTGCGTTCATGAAGCTATAAAGCGTCATTCAGCTAATTTGTAATCATTTGCATTGTTTTCAAGTCTGTTTTATACATTTATAGCTGTGGGAACATGATTTTTGACAGTTGCCACATTAGTGACAGATCAATTTGCATCAAAAACTGACAGCTACATGTCACATCTGTCAAAATCTAGCTCAAAATTACAATAAAACTATTAAAAAACCCTGAAAGTGTAGTCCAAATTTATACTAATGCATGTTATAGGGATCTCGAAAACGGTAAGAGCTACAGAGTCTGTTAAATGGGGAAAGTTTTAGAGAATTTTATTTGAAATCTTATTTGCTTTCCAAATTGAATTATTTTCTCAGTTTTCCGGAAAATTGGAAAACGTCAGAGGATGCATTTTAAACACTCTTTAACAAAGCCAAAGAGAGTTTTGAAACTCAGACATTTTTAAGGCACTTTTTTACGTAGAACATGATGACGTAATTAGAAAAAATATATCGTCATTGGTTTCCGAGATATGGATGATAACTTTGTCAATTCTTATGGCCGCCTTCAAGATGGCTTGCAAAGTTATCATCCATATCTCGAAAACCGTTTCACAAGCTTGAAATTTTTACATTGCACAAAGTTTTGACAGGACCAAATTTTTGTCACATAAACAATTTTCAAGCATTGTTTCGGCAATTTTATTCAAACAATTATTCTGCCATTTTTTTCCAATTTAAGCAAAAAACTGTTTGTCAGAAATTTTGTATTATAAAATGGAATATTAGAAAAGCGTTTCCAATGTCCCTGATGTAGTTGTTTCCGAGTTTGAAGTCGAAATTCACCCCTTGATTGTAAGTTATTTGGATTTGCCTTACGAAATGAATTAAAAATCGAATTTTTCAATCATAATTTATAATAAAAAAAAAGATATCAGGCTTTATTGGTTTTGGCAAGTGAAACAGGCCAAAAATAACTTTACGGGTGCAGATGTGGACGTTATATTGTTGAAACTGTAAACTTTTATACACACATTACAGGTGGCCGCCATTAAAAATAGTTTGGCAACCGCGCTACACAATAATATGCACTTTTGCCCCTCTTTCCCCCCCTAAACCTAAATTGTATCGATATTTTTTGTTTCAGGTAAGATTCTTCCGGAAGCAGATCGTAAGTGACGGCAAACATCAATCCGAATGGTACAATTTAATAGAAACCTTTCTCCGTATCACTTTAATACGGTTTTGTAACGGATTCATTGACAGGCACGAGTATTTATTAACGCGTTTCGATTTGCGGCAAACGAATGCCTCGAGTGAGGAATTTATTGGCCCTTTGAAGAGGTTGAAGGGTTGAAAGGGCTTCCTCCTCTCGACCGTTTACATGTTTAATTTTACCTCGGAGAAATTGCCAAACTTGTACAAACAAACCTTGTAGGAGATTCAAAATGGCGTCCGAAAAACAAATCAAACTTGATTTTAGGTTTCCAGTTAAGCTCTTCGTGCTGTTTCTAAACTGCTGGTCAATTTTCAGGACATTTTTCAAAAATTGTCAAAAAATTGAGTAGCTAAGTCTGGTTCTCTCATGAAAATTCGGTAAAAGTGACAGATTCCTTAAGTCATTCAAATAATGTAGTTTTTATAGCCGACACATTTTCTGACGATTCTATCCACAAAAAACGATAATTGAAAACATTGGTGCCATTTTGTCTGTCGTTTCTTGAAACTACGTGAAATTTCCTTTAAATGCAAGTCAATATTTTGACAGAAAATTCAAAATGGCGGCTGGGACGCCATTTTGTCTGAAAATTCAAAATGGCGGCCTGGAACGCCATTTTGTCTGTCGTTTCTTGAAACTACGTGAAATTTCCTTTAAAATGAGGTGCAAGTCAATATTTTGACAGAAAATTCAAAATGGCGGCCTGGGACGCCATTTTGTCTGTCATTTCTTGAAACTACGTTAAATTTCCTTTAAAATGAGATGCAAGTCAATATTTTGACAGAAAATTCAAAATGGCGGCCTGGGACGCCATTTTGTCTGTCATTTCTTGAAACTACGTGAAATTTCCTTTAAAAAATTCAAAATGGTGCGCCATTTTGTCTGTCATTTCTTGAAACTACGTGAAATTTCAAAATATGCAAGTCAATATTTTGACAGAAAATTCAAAATGGCGGCCTGGGACGCCATTTTGTCTGTCATTTCTTGAAACTACGTTAAATTTCCTTTAAAATGAGATGCAAGTCAATATTTTGACAGAAAATTCAAAATGGTGGCCTAAAACCGTCAAAAAATACAACTTTTTTATTTGTCAAGTTACAGTTGACGTCTCGGTGTCATTTTATGTTAAAATTTCCCGGAAAAGACGCTGGTGCAGTCGGTTTTTTGATATCTCAAAAACTAACAGAGTTAGACCTAAAATTTAACATTTTAACCATTTCTTTGCCAGAAACTCGGCCGGATTAAGAGATACATGAAATCTGACTAAAAAATATTTACAATATAATAGGTGTCTTTTTTTACTACTTTTTGAAATTCAATATCTCGGTAACGTGAAGAGCTAGAGAGGCCAGTTTTGGCTCATTTTGTAGTATTTTTTATCCTCTTTCTAATGAAGTTTTAATAAAATCTATAAGAGTTCAAATAAAAAAGTTACAATCGTTTAAAAATTGAAAAAATGCTATTTTTGCAAAAAGTGCAATTTTGGCAATTTTTTTATTTTGCTCCAGGAGGTTACCAATGCCCAACAAAAGGCATATTTATACCAAAGGACCTTAAATTAGGTGAAATAAGTACAAAAAAAGCAAATTTTTAATATTTCAAAAAAAATTAAAGAATGGGGGGGGGTATTAGGGATCTTTTTTACTACTTTTTGAAATTCAATATCTCGGTAACGTACAAGAGCTAGAGAGGCCAGTTTTGGCTCATTTTGTAGTATTTTTTATCTTCGTTTTACTAAAATCTATAAAAATTCAAATAAAAAAGTTACACTCATTCAAAAATTGAAAAAATGTTATTTTTACAAAAAGTGCAATTTTGTAGAAAAAAATCATTATTTAAATATTAGATTGAATAGTAATATCTCAAAAACGTGAAGAGCTACAAGATAATTTGCAAGTCACTCTAAAAGCAATACTTTGTTTAACATTGTGATACTTCGTCTCAGTGTTGTGTATGATGGGTCACCCTGTAGCAATTTAGAGGTCGTCAACTTGGCGTTTGCCAAAAACGAAACATTTTCACGCTTTATACGGCATTTTAAGTCTAATCCGAAAGCCGTTACGTAACATGGTGCAACCGGTTTTATTTACCGCATTCAATTGTGTGTGTGTATGGCGGATCGTCCGAACTGGTCTGATAGCTTCCGGTTTTCTACGCAAAATCATAAAAATATTAACATTGTCAAGCATCAAGCATTCCACAAGTCACATTTTGTGAGTAATTTGTGATTGGTCAAACTTTTTTTTTTGACCAATCACAAACTACCATTCACTGTGCTGTGATTTTTTTGTGACTATATCATTTGAAAGTTGCATTCTTCTGGTTCAAATCATTATAACAAATTAGAAAGGTTATGTTATAGAATTGACAGTATATTTGTATTCCCAGTATGCATTTACTTTAGAAAATCATACATTCTTGTCAAAGAAACAACTTTCATGCATTTTGACAATTTTTTAGGGAAATGACCCTAAAATTCATTCAAGCTGTTTCTAGAGCATATTGAAAACATTTGTCATCTCAATTTATACAGGGTGGTCCAGTTTTCAATTTCAATAATTCACCATTCGATAGACCATCAAAAAATAAGTTAACATACATTATGTCATTCAGTGTTATAAATACAGAAAGATGGTTTTCATGTTTCTGCTTTATTCTCTACGTCACTGTATATTTTTCAAAAATATTTTTTTACTTTACTTGTTCAATTTGACAAAATAAGTATCTCTTATAAAATTCTGATTTGAAACTTTGTTTACGAGATAATTGAGTTATTACGTTCAAAACAAACCCAACCCAACTTAAAAGTTTTCTTGAAAACAGTGAAAATTCACTTAAAAAGCTTCAAAAACGTCTTTGTAGATAGTTTTCATAGTTTCCAAACAAATTGAAAGACTTTAGTTTTGAAAATTGACTTAGAAACCAGTAAATTTACTTTGAAACGGTAAAAATTGACTTGAGGGGCTTAAAAATTGTCTTTGTAACCAGTTTTCACAGTTTTTAGACAAATTGAAAGACCTTAGCCTTGACAACAAAAATTGCTGCAAACTGTCTTTGTAGTCAGTCGTTATAGTTTTCAGATAGTTGAAAAACTTTAGTCGAGCCATGAAAAACTTTTATCTAGAAATACAAATTCACACATTTCAACCTTGAAAATTGACTTGGACATCAAAAAGTGACTCTGAACCAATGGAAAGTGACATCAAAAGCTTGAAATTTGCACTTAAAGCAAGTTTTCATAATTTGAAAATACATTTCAATATTTTAGTCTTGAAAATAGTCTTAAATACAGAATATTGACATTAGATTCATGAAAATTGACTTAAAGACTAACTTTTCAAGTTTTTTTACTTGGCTTTTTATTTTCTTAGAATTCTGGACTATTTTTAGGGCTTTAAAACTGCTTTCAGCTTGGAAAATCAAGTACTTATTAGGGTTATCTTCACCAAGTTTTTGACATAGCAGACTTAAAAAACTATTTTAACATCCATAGGCTTAAACATGCCATTTCACGCTTTGTCAGTATTAAATTGACTTATAGACGCTTCACTGTGATTTAAGACTGAAAAACCGAATTTTAAACTATTTTTTATAGTAAAAGTTATGTTTCAGACTCTTCATTGATGAAAGTAAACAATTTTGGCATTAAATGCTACGATATTAGTCTTGAACGCTAATTTTTAGAATTAAATTAGTCCGGAAATTCGGACTGTTGCCAGTGTTTAATTGAATAAAAAAAAGTTTGAATTGAATAATCAGTTTTACACTACCTATAGTCAAAAAAATTGAACGCCAGTAAACATTAGTCCAAAAATCCTGTTTTTTTGACTATTGACTAATATTCAGTGTCAAAAATTAACTCGTAAACCTCACAGATGACCAGATTTGAATACTTTTGAACAATTTTAAAGTAAAAAACACAATAACCCAATTAGACATTTTTGTCAATTTTGAATAACATCACAGGTGGCTAATATATTGATGGGCTATCGATTGGTGAATTATTGACATTTTAAACTGGACCACCCTGTATAAATTCAATTTTTTGGTAGAGTTAGGATGTGTCCAAAAATCCAGTAGTCACGATCTCGCATTTACGAAGGTTTCAATGGCGTTAAAGACATAATCAAATACGATAGCACACAGCCAAGTGGTTTTTTCTTACCTCTCCCAGTGGTTTGATTGATGTTAGATAGTGTACAAGTCTGAACGTGACCAATACTGCGTGAAAACATGTTGGAAACTGGAGGTAAAGGGTCAGATGGAATAATTTAGTCCACAAAACTGCTTTCCTCCTGCGATTAGTTGAGGGAAAACGGACTAGTTGGGGAAATTTCCCCAGTTGTCTCCAACCTGCGGTGTTTGGATGAAACTTTAATTTGTCTAGGATTAATCTAAAGTTCACGGTCATCGAAAATCTGTCTGTACTGAATCAAAAACCCTACATTTGGAGAAGTTAAAGGGCCAATTTACATTCCCTTTTATGCAGCATAACATCCGATGGCTGTCACGTAGACACAACCGTTTAACTTGGAGCGAGTCGATCAAAACTGATGGGAAACAGTTGCCGAAACTTGCGCCTTCTGCATGCATAGCGATTCCAGATATTCTGGAAGTTTCCGGAAGTTTTGCGCCAAAACAGTCCGGTTCCATATTGACGATGAACAAAAATTAGCTTGGAAGCAGGAATTCCTGCTTTTTGCACGTCAAGTTCAAGGTGAACTTCCCCAGCTGAGTACTTCTCTCTCGCTTCCAGTTAACACTAAAAGACTGCTTGCATGGATGACTTTTTAGTATAGATTGATATTTTCTGAAAACTGACACTTTGGGCTACATTTTTGCTTCAATGACATTTTCACGTCAACTGTCAAATAAGCGAGTTATTCAAGGTCAAAGTGAGCAGTGTCCAAAAATTAGTTTGTCACGATTTTGTCGCCCTCTAGCGGCCAAACGACTAAACCGATTAACTAAAGGGGGGATATTTTCTGAAAACTGACACTTTGGGCTACATTTTTGCTTCAATGACATTTTCACGTCAACTGTCAAATAAGCGAGTTATTCCAGGTCAAAGTGAGCAATGTCCAAAAATTAGTTTGTCACGATTTTGTCGCCCTCTAGCGGCCAAACGACTAAACCGATTAACTAAAGAGGGATACTTTCTGAAAAGTGACACTTTGGGCTTGATTTTTGCTTCAATGACATTTTCACGTCAACTGTCAAATAAGCGAGTTATTCAAGGTCAAAGTGAGCAGTGTCCAAAAATTAGTTTGTCATGATTTTGTCGCCCTCTAGCGGCCAAACGACTAAACCGATTAACTAAAGGGAGGATATTTTCTGAAAACTGACACTTTGGGCTACATTTTTGCTTCAATGACATTTTCACGTCAACTGTCAAATAAGCGAGTTATTCCAGGTCTAAGTGAGCAGTGTCCAAAAATTAGTTTGTCACGATTTGTCGCCCTCTAGCGGCCAAATGACTAAACCGATTAAAATGACATTTTCACGTCAACTGTCAAATAAGCGAGTTATTCCAGGTCTAAGTGAGCAGTGTCTGATGAGTGGACTTTAGACTACATTTTTTCTTCAATGACATTTTCACGTCAACTGTCAAATAAGCGAGTTATTCAAAGTCAAAGTAAGCAGTGTCCAAAAATTAGTTTGTCACGATTTTGTCGCCCTCTAGCGGCCAAACGACTAAACCGATAAACTTAGGTTGTGATATTTTTGGAAAGCTTAGAATCTGGACTTTCTTTTTCTTTGAGTGACATTTTTGCGTCCACTGCCAAATAACTGAATGATTTTAAGTCAAAATGAGCAGTGTCAAAATGAGTTTGACGTAAAACCTCTGTTGACTTTGACGCTCTCTAGCGGCCAAACGACCAAACAGATTTACTTAAGGGGGGACATTTTTAAAAAGCTTACAATCCGTACTATCTTTTCGCTTCAGAGACATTTTGACGTCAACTGTCAAATAACTGAGTTATTTAAAGTCAAAGTGAGCAGTGCAAAAATTAGTTTGACTTAAAAATTGCTATTTTCAGTCACTGTTATTGGTTAGTTTTACTCCTTGAACACCTTGAAGGTTTGTGGGGTAAAGGCAGCAGTTTCCCAGTTTGTTTTTTAGCCAGAGAAGGGTTTTCAGGAGTAAACTCGATCAAAACTGATGGGAAACAACTTGCGCCTTCTGCATTCACAGCTATTCCAGAATTTCTGGAAAGTTTGATGTTCCATATTGATGATGAAAAAAAATTAGCTTAGAAGCAGGATTTAATGCTTTTTACACGTCAACTTCAAGTTCAAGGTAAACTTCCCCAGCTGAGTACTTGGAGCTCTCTCAGGTAACACTAAAAGACTGCTTGCATGGATGACTTTTTTCGTATTTTCAGTCACTGTTATTGGTTAGTTTTGCTCCTTGATTTGTGGGGTAAAGGCAGCTATTTCCCAGTTTACTTTTCGGCCAGTGAAGGGTTTTCAGGAGTAAACTCCAAATTTCCTTCGAGTGCAAACTGTCTAGTCCCTGGCCAAATGTTTCCTCGTCTTATAAGACCAGTTCTTGCAGATGATGTTTGCATATGGGTCGCCTAAGTTATGAGAGGCTTTTAGCCAAGTTTATACAGGATGGCCACCGTAAGGTTTTGACGTTGTTTGGCTTTAAAATTAATATTTAAAGATCATTTTCAAGAGATCCACGTCCAATTAGCACTTTGATGTAGACTACCAAAAGTCATTTTAATTTGATTTTTCATGGAGCAGTTTAATAAGAAACTTTCCTATTTCCTGATCCGTTTTGATTGATTTTTTCGCATTTTCTGCTGCAGTTTACATTCATTTATCAATAAGGGCGGTATCGTTTTACAGAATCAACGTGTATGACGGTCCGTGGAGTGTTCAAGGGACCCACATCAGGCATTGTTTGTGGACCCGGGGACAAGATAAATCACTTTGGACCTGTCAGGTGCGACCGAACATCTATCTTGCCCAAATAATGAAATCTGTGTATAGGTTTCGTGTGTATGTATATAAATAGCGGGGAAAAGGGTTTTTTAGGGCTAATTTCGTGCCAAATATTTGCAATGTGATCAAATTACCATTTTACTGAATCTAAACCAAATTGATGGTTCTGGTTACAATGGCCAAACGTCAAATAGACGTTAAGCCAGATTAACATTCAAATTGAACAATTTCCTAATTTACTACCAAGTTTTGACAATATTGACAAACTGAGATAATTTTTTGCAGTATGAAATAGGTATTTAGCTAACAAGTGACAATTTTTCCTATGAGTATCAATTTTCATTAAATTAAACAAAAATTTATAGTAAAATTACTAAAATGAAAGCATCAGCTATTGATTTTTGATCTAAATGTATTTTTTTTTTAATAAAATGAGTGCGGAAAATTAACTTTCCTACACTAGTGCGGTTAAGTTTCTTCTCTTGAACATCTATCTCATAAAAAGGATGGTGCAAATAGGTATTTTCTTTGTTTTTTTCTTTCCTTAAAATTAGGATATGAAAGTAGAAAATATTTTTTTTCTACTCGGGTGCAGTAAAGTGTATTTTCCGCACTCATTTGAGTGCGGGAAGGGAGTAGTAATGTTACTTTTACGCATTGCATGATTAATTTACAATAAATGTGTAATAAACCTGCAATTTTGAGGTTTATATGTGTAGAGCGAAAATACCCATTTGCACCAAATTTTTACTGAAAAAGTTACTTTTCCCCACTCAATTTATTTAAAAAAAAAATTTAAATAAAAAACCATAACTGTTTATTAGATTTGCTGATGTTTTCATTTTAGTAATTTTACTATAAATTTTCAAAAAAAAAATAAAAATGTTAAAGTTTGATCTGCCAGAAACACAGTTTGATAGAACAGTCAAAGACAAAATCGCTGATAAAACCCACTTGGAGTAAGAAAATTAACATTTTAAGCACATTTTTGGAATTCTCATTAAATTTCCTATTCAAAAACCTAAAAAACACTACAAAATTCACTACAGTCAGGGAGATAAGCTGTGTCAAAGTTTGAGCTGCCAGAAACACAGTTTGATAGAACAGTCAAAGACAAAATCGCTGATAAAACCCACTTGGAGTAAGAAAATTAACATTTTAAGCACATTTTTGGAATTCTCATTAAATTTCCTATTCAAAAACCTAAAAAAACACTACAAAATTCAGTACAGTCAGGGAGATAAGCTGTGTTAAAGTTTGAGCTGCCAGAAACACAGTTTGATAGAACAGTCAAAGACAAAATCGCTGATAAAACCCTCTTGGAGTAAGAAAATTAACATTTTAAGCACATTTTTGGAATTCTCATTAAATTTCCTATTCAATAACCTGAAAAAACACTACAAAATTCACTACAGTCAGGGAGAAAAGCTGTGTTAAAGTTTGAGCTGTCTGAGACACCCTGTATACAGTACAAAGTTCACTACAGTACAGTTTAAGAAATTTAAATTTTTTTTATATTTTCGGAGATATCCGAAAAAAAGCGAAATTTTGAAGATTAGTTTTTATTTTTTGACTAATTTATTTGATAAGATAACTGAAAACAGTGAAAACAAGAGACACTTGACTTGATAATAGCAAATTTCAATTCCGACGTTTCGGTTTTTAGTTACCATCAAAGACAACTTTGATTTTTCTCATGGACGCCATAAGAAAATTAACATTTTTCAAGCACATTTTTCTTTCTATTCTCATTAAATTTCCTATTCAAAAACTCTAAGTCAAAAATTGACATACAAAATTCAGTGACAGTTACAGACGAGAAATAGCCTGTGTTTCTAAAATTGTGTGTGACTTTTAAATCTTCTCTTCTGAGTCACAATTTATGGAAACATTTTTGAAAAATCACGTGGATGACCTCATGTATACTTTCTCTTTTACGCATATTCTAAATGAGTCACAATGAATCACGTGGATGACCTCATATACTTTCTCTTTTACGCATATTCTTACAATGTGTTTTTCTCTTAAAACCAACTAAAAAATCCATTAAATTTGAATTAGAAAAGCCCATAACCAGTGTAAAAACATATGAATTTTATCGTTTACTTTTACAACTTGGCATTAAACTCGGGTTAAGTAAAATGAGAAAAACTGGCTGGAAAACTTACTTTGAAATGCCCTTTTTCAAGAACAAATTAGTTACTAAAGTCGTGAAATTGTTTTCCTTCTCATAGGTCAAGGCTGCCAGCCCAGACAAACCATAAACCATACAACCGTGACACATATAACACTCGCCTGTACAGGGCGATTGTTTTCCATTAACCTTTTTAATGAATTTACGACCAGATTTCATCTTTTTGTGTCGGCTAAATAACGATCAAATCGAATTCCTTTGTAATATACAGCGACAAACACTCAGACTTAACCAGTAATTCTGCTTTAATAACTTCTACTAACTAGGTCACGTGACTGTATTTTTTTGACAATGTCAACTGACCTTTGCAGTGTGTCAAATATCTCGGAATACAGAAATTTAGATAGAGATCAAAAAATGATGAAAAAATAACCAAGATACGAAATTTTGAAAATTTTTAAAACAGTTTAAAAAAAATCAAAAAAGATAAATATCTTCAAGAACGGTTAGAGTTACGGAAATTTTGAAAAGAAAGCAAAAACAAAGAGCAGTCGCAAGACAAATATTTTGAGTTTTTTTTGGTTGCTGAAATCCTAAAAATGACCGAGATACAGAATTATGAAAATTGCGATGCAATTAAAAAAAAAAGTGAAAAAGTCGAAAATCTTCGGAGTCGGAAACGGTTAGAGATATAGACATTTTGCGAGAGGTCAAAAATGTTTAGAATGTTTTTTTGCATTTAAAAACGATGAAAAAATAACCAAGATACGAAATTTTGAAAATTTTTAAAACAGTTAAAAAAAAATTAAAAAAAGATAAATATCTTGAAAACGGTTAGAGTAACGGCAATTTTACAAGAAAGCAATAATCAAGAGTAGTCCAAGGCAAATATTTAGCGTTTTTTTTTGGTTGCTGAAATCCTAAAAATAACCGAGATACAGAATTATGAAAATTGCAATGCAATTTTTTTTTTAAAAATGTGAAAAAGTCGAATAACTTGGAAACGGTTAGAGATACAGACATTTTGCGAGAGGTCAACAATGTTTAGAATGTTTTTTGTTATTTAAAAACGATGAAAAAATCTCTAACCGTCCAGAGATTTCCCAGATATTTAACACTTTTTTTTTTGAAAAATTATTGCATTGCAAAAGAGCATTCTAAACATTTTTGACCTCTCGCAAATTGTCTGTATCTCTAACCGTTTCCCAGATACTCAACTTTTTTTTTGAAAATTGCATTACAGTTTTTAAAATTTTCGTATCTTGATTATTTTTTGATCGTTTTTGAATGCAAAAGAGCATTCTAAACCTTTTTGACGTCTCGCAAAATTTCTGTAACTCTAACCGTTTCCGAGATATTAGACTTTTATTCAAAAAATTGCATTGCAATTTTCAAAATTCTGTATCTCGGTTATTTTTAGGATTTCAGCAACAAAAAAAATATAGCTCTTTATTTTTGCTTTCGTTTAAAATTTCCGTAACTCCAACCGTTTTGGAGATATTTTATAATTTTCTAAATTTCTAAAACAGTTTAAAAAAAATAAATATCTCCAAAACGGTTACGGAGTTACGGAAATTTTAAAAGAAAGCAAAAACAAAGAGCAGTCGAAGACAAACATTTTGTGTTTTTTTTGGTGTCTGAAATCCTAAAAATAACCGAGATACAGAATTTTAAAAATTGCAATGCAATTTTTAAAAAAAAGTCAAATATCTCGGAAACGGTTAGAGATACAGACAATTTGCGAGAGGTCAAAACGGTTAGAGTTACGGAAATTTTACAAGAAAGCAAAAACATAGAGCAGTCGAAGACAAATATCATTAACAAAAACAAAAAATTTCATTCGCCTTTTAAACAATTTGAAATTTTTTAATTTTTTTTCTAAAATATTTAAAAAAAAAATTATTTGCGCCACTGGTAAATTATAGCGCAAGAAAATTGTTGTTTCTTGGAAAATATCCTTTCCACGTAAAATTTTGACTGGAATGACAGGTGACAGGAAGCATATAATATCATCACAATCATTCTGCTGCTACATGTGTTGTGTATTTCACTATAATTACCCTAAAATAACTCTTAAGTGTCTAGTATCGTGATTTCTTGTAATATTTCATAAATTTTTTTTAAAACCACAAAGATTCAAGGTGCATGTACGTAAGTGCTGTTTATATAAAGGCACTAATGATCCCTCTGTTCAGTGTATACAGGAAGTAAATGCGTGCTCGAATTTACGAGAGAAACAATCTTAAGACTCGTAAGTATGCAGACAACGTTCTAATCTCATCAATGTTTTAGAACGAGCTATCTGCACTTAGGTTAAGATGATACGTGGGCGATTCTCATGAAATATGGTCGTTTTTGCCCCCCTTTCTCCCAGTGCAAGAAAAAGTGAACATTTGTTATTCAGGATACAAAGACACACCAAATGTTCCTCTTTATTTGAATCGCACCCGCCGAGGCGAAATTGTTTTTGGGGCAATTTATCCAGCAACTCTGGAATTTCCATTGTACGGTACGGTCATTTTTAATGTTTCTTCCCAGGCATCAGTCAAACCCAAAATACACGACTAAAAGGGATTTTCTGTCTATAGTCTATCCGGCGAACCTACGGAGTAATAAAATTCGATGGGCGGCAACTTTGGTCGACCCGCATTACACTGTAAAACAGGTACGTAAAAGTGATGATTATTATCAAGATGTTATATTGTAAAACGGACCGGATATAGACCAATTTTCGCTTTTATTACTCCGTAGGTTCGCCGGATAGACTATAGTAGAAGTGCTTTTGTGAGCAACACAGGGTGTCTTTTCTGAGACACCCTGTGCCTTTTTGAATACAAAACACCTTGAAATGCCTTTAAAATACCTCACAATACTTCATCATTATTGCTGAAAATACCTTAAAACTGACTAAAATGCCTCAAATTGCATTGAAATGCCTCGCCTTTGAATGATTTAAACTGTTTCAGAATGCCTCCAAATGTTGTTAGTCCCTGATATTGAGATTATGGTAAATCTTGACAAAATAAACACTCTTGAAATTAATTTTTTATGATCACGTGACAGTTTTTTAGGTTAGGTTAGGTGACAAAGTAAAGGTTTTTCCAAATTTTTTGACACCGTGTGCCGAAAGCTTAAAATTGATTTTCTAGCGGTCAGGTGACTGTTTTTCCAAATTCTGACCAAGCAAATGTACGGTTGCCTGAAATTACGAGTTATATTTTGACGTTTGAACGAATCTTCTACCTGTCATAGTAACCAAATTAGCACTTGTCAAATACATATCATTTAAAAGAAAAATTGGTAATTTAAATGTAGACAGCGGTAAAATTGTAAGAACTACGTCACGTGACTTTAATAATTCAGTTTTTCAGCTTGCAACACTGTAAAGACCAGTTGACATCTGTCAAAAACAGTCACGTGACCTTCAAAACGCAGTTTAAATTTTAGGAAAATTGATAAATTAAATTTAGACAGTTGGAAAAACTTAAATTGCAAAATGCACGTCACGTGACTTTGATAATTCAATTTTTGAGCTTGCAACACTGTAAAGGCCAGTTGACATCTGTCAAAAACAGTCACGTGACCTTTAAAATGCAGTTTAAATTTTAGAAAATTGATAAATTAAATTTAGACAGTTGGAAAAACTTAAATTGCAAAATGCACGTCACGTGACTTGGATAATTCAATTTTTGAGCTTGCAACACTGTAAAGACCAGTTGACAACTGTCAAAAACAGTCACGTGACCTTTAAAAGGCAGTTTAAAGTTTGAAAATTTATAAATTAAATTTAGACACTTGTAAAAACTTTAATTGCAAAATACACGTCACGTGACTTGGTTATTCAATTTTTGAGCTTGCAACACTGTAAAGGCCAGTTGACATCTGTCAAAAACAGTCACGTGACCTTCAAAATGCAGTTTAAAGTTTGGAAAAATGATAAATTAAATTTAGACAGTTGGAAAAACTTAAATTGCGAAATGCACGTCACGTGACTTGGATAATTCAATTTTTGAGCTTGCAACACTGTAAAGGCCCGTTGACATCTGTAAAAAACAGTCACGTGACCTCCAAAAGGCAGTTTAAATTTTAGAAAATTGATAAATTAAATTTAGACAGTTGGAAAAACTTAAATTGCAAAATATTGATACACTGCAATGTATTCCTTAAAATATCGCAAAAATTTGAAAGAGGCTTTTATTGGTTTAAAATTCTAACGAAAATACCATCACAAAACATTTTAAAATATTTAGATAATCCATTCAAATGTCTCATTAATACTATTACCTAACATCTTGTTCAATAAGTAACATTATTAAGAGACAGTGATCATTTTCCCAACCTGACAATTCAACATTTCCTTTCAATGTAAGTAAATTAAATTTTCTTGTGCTGTAACAGATATCAATTTACGTTCCAATAAAAAAAAACTGACGTGGATAAAAGGCACACAAAGTTGATACGGTCCTTTGAAGCCCCTTTACCATTCCATGTATTCATTGAATACCTCTCTATTTGGCTGCCAAAGCAATTTTGAAGTTAAATTCGTATTTATCAGTGATTTTTGTCTATTATGGCAAGCAAATTCAACCCTTAGACTATCAGAAATGTAAACAGTGTGCGTACGTCTCAATTCACCCCTTTAAACCGCATAAAACTCCCCCAAAACCGATATGGTTCGCATCGAAATATGGAAAGGGCCATTCATCTTTTCATCCCTTCATTTTATTCGATTCTGTAGGGGGTTAAGCGAATTATTCTTTTCTATCGATGGATGAATAACAGATTGAATTGGCGTTTGTTAAACATTTCTGATGATAGTGAGTCAAGTTTAAAACTCATCCAGATAAGAAAATCTCATTGTCATCATCTTCCAGAGAAATCAGTCACTAAACTAACTACAGTAATTGAGCCAGTGTAATAATAATAAACCTTTAGGATAATATCAGTTTAGCAACGTTGCAAAAACTTGTCAAAGATGTAAATTTGGAAACATTGCCAAAACTTGGTAAAAATGTTTATTTGGCAACATTTCAAGAGTTTGGTGAAAATCAAAAACAAAATTGGTCATTCGACAATTTTACAATAATTAACAAAGAGAACGAAACGAATTACAAAAAATATTAGTTTGACAACAGCTGTCAATCGTTTTACAGTACTATTGCGTCATTCCAAGTCAATTTTAAAAGACTACTCTTCTAGAGTATAGAAACATGTAGAGGTAGCATTAAAATTGGCTTAATAGTCAAATTTATAGACTTTAATACAGTTTCAAAGTTTTCAAGTAAATTTTTAGATTTTTACGGCCTATAAACGTAAAAATAACATTTAAATTGGCTTAATAGTCCAATTTATGACTTTCAAGTCAGTTTTCAAAGTTTCCAAGTGAATTTCTAGCCTTTGGTGGTTTGGAAACATGTAGATAGCATTGAAATTGGCCTAATAGTCAAATTTATGTACTTTCAAGACAGTTATCAAGTCAATTTTTAGTTTTTTAGGGTTTAGAAACGTGTAGAGACAATTGAAGTTGGCCTAATAGTCAAATTTATGGACTTTCAAGACAGTTTTCAAAATTTCCAAGTAAATTTTTACTCTTTTAGGGTTTAGAATCGTGTAGATATCATTGAAATTGGCTTAATAGTCAAATTCATGGACTTTCAAGGCAGTTTTCAAAGTTTTCAAGTGAATTTCTAGCCTTTGGTGGTTTGGAAACACGTAGATAGCATTGAAATTGGCCTAATAGTCAAATTTATGGACTTTCAAGTCAATTTTCACAGTTTCCAAGTCAATTTCTAGCCTTTGGTGCTTTGGAAACATGTAAATAGCATTGAAAATTCATGGACTTTTAAGACAGTTTTCAAAGATTTCAAGTAAATCCATGAGTTTGAAAGTACATTTCTAGTCTTGCAGGGTTTGGAAACATGTAGATAACGTTGAAATTGGCTTAATAGTCAACATGAAGGACTTTCAAGATAGTTTTCAAAGATTTCAATTAAATTCTTCGCTTTAAAACTAAATTCTTGGTCTTGTAAGGTCTAAAATCGTGTGGATAACATTGAAAATGGCTTAACAGACAACTTTAAGGACTTTCAAGACAGTTTTCAAAGTTTTCAAGTCAATTTTTAGTTTTTAGAGTTTAAAAACGTGTAGATAACTTTGAAATTGGCTTAATAGTCAAATTTATGGACTTTCAAGACAGTTTTCAACGATTTCAAGTAAATCCATGAGTTTGAAAGTAAATTTCTAGTCTTGCAGGGTTTGGAAACATGGAGATAGCATTGAAATTGGCTTAATAGGCAAATTGATGGACTTTCAAGACAGTTTTCAAAGATTTCAAGTAAATCCATCACTTTAAAACTAAATTATTGGTCTTGTAAGGTCTAAAAACGTGTAGATAACATTGAAATTGGCTTAACAGACAACTTTAAGGACTTTCAAGTCAGTTTTCAAAGTTTCCAAGTCAATTTTTACTCTTTTAGGGTTTAGAATCGTGTAGATAGCATTGAAATTGGCCTTATAGTCAAATTCATGGACTTTCAAGACAGTTTTCAAAGATTTCAAGTAAATCCATGAGTTTGAAAGTAAATTTCTAGTCTTGCAGGGTTTGGAAACATGTAGATAACGTTGAAATTGGCTTAATAGTCAACTTTAAGGACTTTCAAGACAGTTTTCAAAGATTTCAATTAAATTCATCGCTTTAAAACTAAATTCTTGGTCTTGTAAGGTCTAAAAACGTGTAAATAACATTGAAATTGGCTTAACAGACAACTTTAAGGACTTTCAAGACAGTTTTCAAAGATTTCAATTAAATTCATCGCTTTAAAACTAAATTCTTGGTCTTGTAAGGTCTAAAAACGTGTAGATAACATTGAAATTGGCTTAACAGACAACTTTAAGGACTTTCAAGACAGTTTTCAAAGTTTTCAAGTCAATTTTTAGTTTTTAGAGTTTAAAAACGTGTAGATAGCATTGAAATTGGCTTAATAGTCAAATTGATGGACTTTCAAGACAGTTTTCAAAGATTTCAAGTGAATCCATGAGTTTGAAAGTAAGTTTCTAGTCTTGCAGGGTTTGGATAGCATTGAAATTGGCCCAATAGTCAAATTTAGGGATTTGCAAAGCAATTTTCAAAGTTTCTAAGTAAATTTTTAGTCTTTTAGGGTTTGGAAACATGTAGATAGCATTGAAATTGGCTTAACAGACAACTTTAATGACTTTCAAGACAGTTTTCAAAGTTTTCAAGTCAATTTTTAGTTTTTAGAGTTTAGAAACGTGTAGATAGCATTGAAATTGGCTTAATAGTCAAATTTATGGACATTCAAGACAGTTTTCAAAGATTTCAAGTCATTTTTAGGGTTACCAAATTACAGTTTAACAGTGTTGCCGTACTAACAATTTTTCTAATTTGATACGAAATGTTTGCAATATTGCCAAATCAACGTTTCTTTAAACGAAATATTTAGGACACTTATTGTGTAATGCCTAAAAAACTCATATCAAAATTACAATTTGTATATATTGACTTAAGTTTGTGATTGGTCAAGCCTTCAGCTGCTTTTTCTTGACCAATCACATTGCTTACGCAAATTCTGTTCATATTTGACGTCATAATCGTCTATGACGTGCAGACAAACTTGTGCGGCAAATTGTATACGTAGGTGAGGATATAGCTTAAACTAATCCACTCTGTATATAAAAAAATCAACCGACTTTGTCACATTCTGAAGTAGGTGGAAAGGTAAATAGAAAATTAAGCCGAGTTCAGGAATAATGCGGTAATAAATAAGAAAGATGCCATATAGTCGCACCCTTATATAGAGAAAATGCGTGAGTAATATCCAATTTTATTTATGGTTCGATTTATTTCGCGCACGATTATTCACGGGACGGGAAAAAATCCGAATAATCAACACGTTTCTCCGTTTTCGCATTATGGGAAAAGTTAAATTTGTTTTTCCCGCCTTCCCCCCTTGTTTAACGCCCGCTCTTTCGGTTACATTACAATATAAAAAAAAAGTATAAACACTCCCTTTTTGGATGCAAATCGATCAAACGAGGCACTTTGATCAAAAACTGATTAAACTTTCCTATTTTTTACTACTTTGCGTTATTTTTTCTCTCGTCATATTTCCGTTTTCTTAACGGGAAAAAAAACACACTCGCAGAGCAGTAAAATTAAATTTCCTACCCGCTTTCGAGTGTTTTTTATTATTAAGGAAAGTCTCAGGGTTTTTAATTAAATTTGTAAAGAGAGTTCACAAGGACCTGAATGTGTAGGTATTTTAAAAAAATACAGGTTGTACCCGTAATTTCGCTTTTTAAATTGGATCAGTTAAGAAGCATTAATGATTACTAGTAAAATTAGTGAATGACATGTGTCAGTTGTCTGTTTTTGACATTTCAGAAATTGGTCAAAATCAATAATAGAGTCCGGATTTCTAGGAATTTTGCTTTTTGTAAAAAAATAATAAAAACCAACCAACCTTTGACAGTTGACAGTTTTTTTTCTTCTTTTTGTGCTTATTTGCTGCTTTAGGTTAATTTACAATTGCAATAGCTGTATTGAGATATTGAAGGCTTCTGAGAGACAAAAACATACCAATTATCTGTAACAAAATGACTTTTCATTCAAAAAATGATACAGAAGCTCAAAATGCCTTGCAAAAACTTACAAAACAGCTTAGAAGCTTTTAGACTGTTCTAAATGCTCTTCAACTAGTCTAGAAGCTTCCAAAAGATATCAAAACAGTCTAGAAGCTTTCAAAAGCTTTTAGAACCGTCGAAAAGATTCTAAGTGCTCTCCAACTAGTCTAAAAGCTCCCAAAAGATACCAAAACAGTCTAGATGCCTCCAAAAGCTTTTAGAACAGTCTAAAAGATTCCAAATGCTCTTCAACTAGTCTAGAAGCTTCAAAAAAATATCAAAACAGTCTAGAAGCTCCCAAAAGATGTAAAAACAGTCTAGAAGCTCCCAAAAGATATCAAAACAGTCTAGAAGCTCCCAAAAAATGTAAAAACAGTCTAGAAGCTCCCAAAAGATGTAAAAACAGTCTAGAAGGTTCCAAAAGCTTTGAGAACAATCTAAAAGATTCCAAATGCTCTTCAACTAGTCTAGAAGCTTCAAAAAGATATCAAAACAGTCTAGAAGCTCCCAAAAGATGTAAAAACAGTCTAGAAGCTTCCAAAAGCTTTTAGAACAGTCTAAAAGATTCAAAATGCTCTTCAACTAGTCTAGAAGCTTCCCAAAAATTCTAGAACCGTCTAATAATTTCCATATGCTTTTTAAACTGTCCAAATATTCTTCAAGAAGTTTTAAAGGTTTTAAAACACTACAGCAACTCCAAAATGCTTCCCAAACAGCCTAAAAGCTTCCAAAAGCTTTTAGAACACTCTAAAGTCTTCCAAATGATTTTAAACTATCCGGGAAGCTCTCAAAAAATTTCAAGGCAGTTTCAAAGCTTCCATAAGTTGTGTTCCAATGCTTTTTAAACTCCTCCAGAAACCTTTTAAATGCTCCTAAAGCAGTCTAAAAGATTTAAAAATGCTAAAAATTGGAATTTTTAAGGTTATGTTTACTGATTAAATTAAAAAAAATCGAACGGAGCCAAGTCAGGTCGGTTCACTGGAACAAGTTGAGAAAAAAAGAGAGTCGCCCCAAATCTTATCGGACAAAATTGGTGGTAATAAACAAATTTAATTATAAAGTTAATTAACAGCAATTTAAGCGATTATATTATATTTAAAGCGCACATACACGTTGTTTGTTTAGTTTTTTCTGTGTTGCCCACGGTAAGCAATATTATTAAACGTGATGTCGACATTTTGAGTTATTATCTCATACTTTTTTTCATTCCCGACTAAATTCAGGTAGTTCGACGTTTCGTCAATACATCATCGGGGAAATTAGCAATTACCGCGCCAATTAAACGCGTCGACATATTTATTACCGCGCAGCGTGCGTAAAAAGGCACTTTCTCTTTAACCTATTTTCGAATATATGCGACGTGTTAATGTAGTGGAAAGTCCAAAAAAAAAATACATTTTAAAACACCATTAATCCGACATTCGATACCTTGTTGTATAAAAGTCAGTGGTATTGGTTATCGGTCGAAAAATCTGATACTTTACAAAACATTTAGTTTTACACGTCGATGAACGGATTCGGGTATGTTTACACGGGGGAAAGACAGATGGTATCTGACTGAATGTTTCAGTAAATTACTATCAATTACAATTATTATTAAAGTCCGGATTAAAAAGCAACAAAATCATTAAAAAAAAAAATTCCCTGAAATTATTATATTTCCAAAATTTCAAAAATTTAGTTCAAAAAAACGGTTTTCTTCAATATTTCATCAAATAATTCTTGTTTTACAATAAATCGGGATTATATTTTGATTACTAAGAACCAAAATCGCCTACGTTCCGTTTGGATTGTAATGCTAAATTGCATTACAGTATTAATTCATTTCATGCTATTTTCGACCGTACGTACCAGTTTTAGGAAAAAATGTTTTTCTAAAAAGGACACTCTTTTTGAGTATAATAGTAAAATGTTAATGAATTCTCTCAATTTTGCTTTTGCATATTTACTACTGGATGTCCTCTAGTTTTCAGTTTAACTAAACAACCAACCAGTTTATGTCAATAAGGTTGAAAATGGTTTAGAATTAACTTCAGTTGTAATGGTACGTCCCGTTAAGAAGTTAGTAAGTTTTGTGCCATTTTCGACTTTATAGTTTATACAGTGTGTCCATAAAGTATATGGAATAAATCCGATTAAAATTCAGGGAATTATTTTTCAAAAAAAAAAATGTTTGGACACGTGTGTTACTATTTAAAAAAAAAAATTAGATATACAGGATGTCTCAAAATTGCTGTTTTTAGCTTAAAAAAAATAATGTTGAAAAAAAAACGTATACATCCAGCTGGTGATTGGTTTATTATCGCAAAATTTGTTATTTTCCTGGATAATCCATTAGTATACAGGGTGTCCCAAATGTGAGCAAGAAACCAAACTTATAATTTTTCCAATGGGATAATTAATTTTTTTATTCGATTTTTGGATTCTACGTCAAATTCTACGCCTACTTTATGTAAAATATCTGTATCGATCCTTAATTGATTTTGCTCTAGCAGTCTTGATTGGCCGCCCCTCAAATCGAGCAGAAATTCCAAATTTGAGCAAAATTTTGGTGCTCTTATGCAGAAAATCGTGAATAACTCGCTTATTTGAACCATCCTGTATACAAGACTCATATAACAAAAGAAAGCTAATGAACGGGGCTATCACGTGACGTTGAGCGGGCATTGCTAAGTTGTCCCGTTTAGCCGCTAGAGGGCGTCAAAATTAAACTTACTTTTTTGTAGTTTTTGCTAAATATCTCAGAAACGCTTTAAGTTAGAGGTTTTAAATTTTTACCACAAACGTACCTTGAGAGAATGCAACTTTTACCTTCAATGCTCTTTTTTGGTAGCAGGCACCGTTTGTCCTTGAAAAATTAAAAACAAAAATTGTCAAAAAATTTAAAGGGTGGTACCTTTGAGTTTATTTAGAAAAAAATTTTGAATTTTTAAAATAAACTTCCACTGTCTAAATTCCTTCAGGTTAATGATACAAAGATGACGTAAATTTGTAAAAATGTCATTTTTTAAGGGTGCCACGCACTGAAAACCGTCAAAATTGACATAATTTTCAGGTTATCCCCAAAACCGTCACAGTTGGGGCAAAATGGATGTCAGGGTGATACAGGGTGTCTCAGATTAGCGGCTGAGTACAGGATGTCCCAAAAAAGTGAAAAACAATTTTTAGTTTCCGGGAAATTTCTCAAAAACTGTGTAAAAAGCAAAAATGTTCAATCAACTGAACTATTTTAGGTTAAAGCAAAAGTGGTTAAATCACTATAGAAGATTTGACTTTGACGCCCTCTAGCAGCCAAACTAACACACCAATGACCTTTTTTGAATACACCGTTGAAAAGCCTTTGGTCTGTACTATATTTTACCTTCACTGACCTTTTGTCCTAACTGTTCAAATAACTGAACTATTTTAGGTTAAAGCAAAAGTGGTTAAATCAATTTAGAAGTTTTGTGAAGCTTGCTTTGACGCCCTCTAGAGGCCAAACGGTGCAACCGATTAACTTAAATGAACATATTTTTGGAAAGCTTACGACCTGAGCTATCTTTTCACTTCAATCACTTTTGGTCGTCAACTGTCAAATAAGCAAGTTATGGAAAATTTTTGGAAAAAGTGCTCGAAAATTTTGCTAAAATTAGGAATTTAATTAAAAAAAAATATTTTTTTATTTAATTTATTTATTATTGAACACTACTTCCAATAAAACATCGAAAATCTTGTCGAAAACAGCTGAATATCGACATAGGATATGCTACATGAAAAAATACCCAAAACTTAATAGAAACCATAGAAAATGTTAACTCGAAGGTCATATCGCAATATTGGGACACCCTGTATATAAAATTTGATCATCAAAGAATGCGCGTTTAATTATTTATTTACCTAACAAGTGCGGAAAGTGGTACTTTCCCGCAGGAGACTGGGCAAGCAGTTAAAGGGCGGAAAAGACGCTTTCCGCATGTGTTAGGAGTATCAGTTTTCATTAAAATTGATTATAATCGAATTTATTCTATACACACTGTATACATTTTAATAAGAGTGTTTTCAGAATTTTTCCGTTTTTAATCCAATTTTTGAACAGTAAATTAGACTTTTAACGTTGATGATGACCAACGAGTCCTTTTTTGCTGTCGCATATGGAATGATGAACGGACCGAGTGAAAATCGGTAATGAAACGAGTTTGAATTATAGTCCCGATACGTACCGGGGAAGAATAACAAAACAATGGAAATTTAACAAACAAACTGTCGTTTGGTCTTTTCGACTGGAAGTGATTTGTTGTACGCGAACTAATAAACGATCCAGAAGCCGGGAAATATGGAATTCACGTTTTAATACTGATAGTAATAAGCAAATCAGCGGATCGGTGGGTAATAGATCACTGAGATACTGATCAGTTGCCCATATTAATTTGCATACTCGTGTATGGTCAACTGATCGTAAATCTGGTTTCGAAGGAGGCTCAAAAATGTTTTTAGGTTAATCCGGTCACGATTAAAACTCACCGATACGTTTGTATAACAATTAATAGTTGTGCGTTTCGGATAACTGTTCCATCATCATCAGAGATTGTTTTAAAGTAGTCATGGCTATCCACGCGCTTCAATTGTTATCGATATCAGCGATTATTTGACCCCATTGATTGGCTGCGATTTTTATCTTTAAGCAATTTGTTTCTCATACCGAAAATAATCGAAACGACCTTGTCCAACTGTGTTTATATCACATTTATATTGATCGGTTATTTTCGAACGCAGCTTTTGCATACACGAATAACGTTCATTGTTATTAGTCACCAAAATTTCTTGAATTTTTTCTATATTCAGTAACAAAGTGGGGGTGAGAAAGCAAAATGAGCCTTACTAACATCTATTATTCTGGACTATTTAACGATCAATTTACACAGTCAAACCTTGGTAGTAAACTCCTCTTTGATATGGGGGCTACAGGTTTTAATTAAACTCGTGGTAAACCTTCAGTTTAACTGAAAGCTGCAAAACTAGTCTTAACACAATAAATAATGTATTACTTGTGGTTAACTAAACGTTTTTTAGCCCCTTAAAGTTAAGACAGTTAAATTTACAAAAAACATGTCGTTAAGGACGAATTTACTTTGAAACGCAACACGGTCTTTGCGAGATTTACTATTGTAACAATATAACGGTGAGAAAGTAAAATGAACCTTACCGGCTACACAGTCATCAAAACATCTAAGTATATGTGTATTCGGCTTATTTAAGGATGAATTTACGCAAAAAAAACAGTTTTAGCTGCCAAAACAGTCCAGGTCAATCGACAACGTAAAAAATTACTGTTTTTAGCACATTTTTGGAATTCTTATTAAATTTCCTATTCAATAACCTGAAAAAACACTAAAAAATTTGGTACAGTCAGGGAGAAAAGCTGTGTCAAAGTTTGAGCTGCCAAAAACACCGTTTGATAGAACAGTCAAGGACAAAATCGCTGGTAAAACCCACTTGGAGTAAGAAAATGGCCGTTTTAAGCACATTTTTGGATTCCTCATTAAATTTTCTATTTAATAACCTGAAAAAACACTACAAAATTTGATACAGTCAGGGAGAAAAGCTGTGTCAAAGTTTGATCTGCCAGAAACACAGTTTGAAAGTACAGTAAGAGACAAAATCGCTTGTAAAACCCACTTGGAGTCAGAAAATTACCATTTTAAGCACATTTTTGGAATTCTCATTAAATTTCCTATTCAATAACCTGAAAAAACACTACAAAATTTGCTACAGTCAGGGAGAAAAGCTGTGTCAAAGTTTGAGCTGCCAAAAACACAGTTTGATAGAACAGTCAAGGACAAAATCGCTGGTAAAACCCACTTGGAGTAAGAAAATGGCCGTTTTAAGCACATTTTTGGATTCCTCATTAAATTTCCTATTCAATAACCTGAAAAAACACTACAAAATTTGGTACAGTCAGGGAGAAAAGCTGTGTCAAAATTTGAGCTGCCAGAAACACAGTTTGAAAGTACAGTAAGAGACAAAATCGCTTGTAAAACCCACTTGGAGTAAAAAAATTACCACTTTAAGCACATTTTTGGAATTCTCATTAAATTTCCTATTCAATAACCTGTTAATTTACTTCATCAGCAAGTAATCCAAGCATGTAAAATCAAAGCAAAAACTACTACTAAAATGTCTCCCGGTACAGTTCTTCTGTCTATTCTATGTTCTAGAAGACTATTCTAGAATAACCACAGTCCAGAAGGTTTTACAGATACAAATTTTGCAACAAAAACCATTCTAGTTTTAGCAAACTGTTAAGATAAATGTTTCTTTAATTGACAACTATTCGGAATAACTATACCCTAGAATTAATTAGGTCCAAAATGTTCATTTCAAACAAATTTACAGTTTTCAGTCATTTTAGATCCTAGATGACTATTCTAGGATTAATTAGGTTCAAAATGTCAATTTAAAACAGATTTGCCACGAAAATTATGGCAAAACTGCTAATCTAAGTACTTCTCGAGTTTTTAGTCATTCTAGATTGTAGAAGACAGTTTAAATAACTAGATTCTAGGTCCTGGATGACTATTCTGGTATTAATTAGGTTCAAAATGTTAATTTCAAACAGATTTGCCTTTAAACTTATTCTGGTTGGGCAAAACTGTTAATCTAAGTACTTCTCGAGTTTTCAGTCATTTTAGATCCTAGAAGACAGTCTGAATAACTAGATTCTAGGTCCTGGATGACTATTCTGATATTAATTAGGTTCAAAATGTTAATTTCAATCAGATTTGCCTTTAAACTTATTCTGGTTGGCAAAACTGTTAATCTAAGTACTTCTCGAGTTGTCAGTCATTCTAGATTGTAGAAGATAGAATAATTAGAATCTAGGCTCTAGATCACTATTCTAGAATTATTTAAGTCTAAAATATTAATTTCAAGCAAATTTGAAATGAAAATTATTCTGGTTGGACAAAACTGCTAATCTAAGTACTTCTCGAGTTTTCACTTACTCCAGAACCTAGATGACAGTCTGAATAAATAAATTTCAGGCCTTAGGCAACTTTTCTAAAATCCAAAATGTCAATTTGAAGCAAATTTGCCTGAGAAATTATTCTAGTTAAGCAAAACTCGAGTTTTCAGTTATTTTAGATCCTAGAAGACAATTTGAATAACCAGATTCTAGGGCTCTAGATGACTATTCTTGAATTATTTAGGTCCAAATTGTCAATTTTGATCAAATTTGCGATGGAAATTATTCTAGTTGGGCAAAATTGCTAATCTAAGTACTTCTCAAGTTTTCTGCATTCATCTTCTTCAGTCATTCTGCATACTAGAAGACAGTGTGAATAAATATATTTTACGCCATAGATGACTATTCTAGGATTACTTAAGTCTGAATAACTAAGCTCTATGCCCTAGATGACTATTCTGGTAATAATTAAGTCCAAAATGTCAATTTTGAGCAAATTTGTCTCAGAAATTATTTTCCAGTTAGACAAAACTGCTAATTTAAGTACTTTTCGAGTTTCCAGTTATTCTAGGTCCTAGAAAACTAGATTCTAGGCCTTAGATGACTATTCTGGTAATAATTAGGTTTGAAATGTCAATTTTGCAATGTTCTATCGGTGTCATTAATTCAAGCTGGGGCGAGTGGAAAAAAAATCGATTTTCCAGAAAATCCCCGCGGATTTACTGTAAACGCGTCTCCGTACAGCTCGGCTATGCATAATATAAACTTTTCGGGCCTTGTCGAATAAGATAAAAGTAACTTTATTCAAATACGACCCTTTTATATATGTACTATATAAAAGGGCGGTGGAATAGTCCGAAAAAAAGGACAAACGAGCCGCTTTAGAGGGCTTCTAGTGTTATTAAAAATATATTAAGAACTAAAAGTCTATTACATTTTGGAAGAGGAGGGGATTCTCACGTTTTTAGGATGGGTGAGAGGGGAGGGAGTTGTTTTAGAACAATCCAATTTCCGGAAAAACAAAAGCGAAAAAGCGAAATTCATGAATAAGTTTATGGAAGTTCCGGAGTATTTCGAGAATGTCTGATATGATGTCGATCCCTCAAAAGCAGGACTCGCTTTTCGAATTCGAATTTTCTACAGGACAAATAAAATGGATGACATGTCGGCAATAAAAGTACGAAACACAACCGGGGTTGCATGATTGGAATATTTCCTTTATTAAAAAAAGTCTGCATGATACCTCCCCTCCCACACCCTTGGAATTCCTCCTGGAATTTTTTTCGTAAACCCCCGAAAAATAGTATTAATTTCCGGAACAATACTTTGGTCAACGCCAACAAATTGGTGTGTATTTCTCTCGAGACTTTTTTTTTCTGTAAACATTGCAAAAGGGGAGATCCCCGGATAATAAAATGCTTTGTCAACATTCTCATCACTCGGTGAACATGTCAACGAGCCTAATACACAAAACCCTGTGGTCCAAAATCCAGAAAAGTGGAGGACAAATTAGTTAGCCCTTGTGAATTGCTATTGAAAACAGTGTTCACCCTGTAGAGAGTTTGGAGTTCAATGTATTAGAAATCAAATAAGTCATTATTTTGACGTCAAATTTTACCCCACTCGAGGTATTACGAGGCACTTTGCCAGTATTACGAAGCATTTTCAGGTAATTTTGAAGGCATTTGAGAGTATTTTGAGGCATTATCTGAATACTTCAAAATGTATGTATTTTCATTAGAATTTTGAGCAAAATAAAGCCTAAAAACAAAAAATTTTGTGATATTTTAAGGAATACATTGCAGTAGACAATACAGTGTATCAAAGTAACTAAATTGACTGAAAAATTAACAGAACATGTAATTATTATGGTAAAATTTTTGTTACATAATATCGAGTTGAAACAATATTCATTACAAATTATTTACCAGTTTTTCAACATTTAAACTACATTTTTAAGGTCACGTGACTGTTTTTTGACAATGTCAACTGAACTTTACAGTGTTGCAAGCTCAAAAATTGAATTAACCAAGTCACGTGACGTGTATTTTGCAATTTAGGTTCTTACAACTGTCTAAATTTTGTTTTTCATTTTTCCAAAGTTTAAATTGCGTTTTTAAGGTCACGTGACTGTTTTTGACAATGTAAACTAGCGTTTACAGTGTTGCAAGCTCAAAAATTGAGTTATCCTAGTCACGTGACGTGTATTTTGCAATTTAAGTTTTTCTAACTGTCTAAATTTAATTTACCAATTTTCCTAATTTTAAACTGCGTTTTTAAGGTCACGTGACTGTTTTTGACAATGTCAACTGGCCGTTTACAGTGTTGCAAGCTCAAAAATTGAATTATCCAAGTCACGTGACGTGTATTTTGCAATTTAGGTTCTTACAACTATCTAAATTTTGTTTTTCATTTTTCCAAAGTTTAAATTGCGTTATGAAGATCACGTGACTGTTCTTCATAATGTCAATTGGCCTTTACAGTGTTGCAAGCTCAAAAATTGAATTATCGAAATCACGTGACGTGTATTTTGCAATTTAAGTGTTTCTAACTGTCTAAATTTAATTTACCAATTTTCCAAAGTTTAAATTGCGTTTTTAAGGTCACGTGACTGTTTTTGACAATGTCAACCGGCGTTTACAGTGTTGCAAGCTCAGAATTGCTTTATCAACGTCACGTGACGTGTATTTTGCAATTTAAATTTTTCCAACTGGCTGAATTGAATTTATCAATTTTCCAAAGTTTAAATTGCGTTTTTAAGGTCACGTGACTATTTTTGACAATGTAAACTAGCGTTTACAGTGTTACAAGCTCAAAAGTTGAGTTATCCTAGTCACGTGGCGTATATTTTGCAATTTAAGTGTTTCTAACTGTCTAAATTGAATTTATCAATTTTCCAAAATTTAAATTGCGTTTTTAAGCAGAANNCNNGNGNTACTTNGCAAAGAGGCNNANAGGGTNTCGNTANTACNCGCTTANACCTCANNAGCNATNGCGTNAANNGCGCAGCATCACTGNANNCGACATGGTTANGCTCNNTTTANAAGCAGGAGAACAGCTNTNAGTTNAGCNNNTGCNNAAANTNACGTCTNNGCCNAGTCNGNGGGGNGCNNTCTAAANNTAGTNGNCATNATCTNACACAACNCTANGACCTNCGAACTCGCGACTCNANANACGGANCTANCNATNGTNTGCGNTNGGCGTGAGGTNATNNGATNCGNCNNNTNGTCGNAAACCAACNAAAACAGGACAGACGACTNCCNGGTTGTANGCTACCCCTNAAGNCGGCGCANNTGCCACGGCNCGGCANNCGCCCACNTNACTANTNACNNGGCNACCCGCNTCGTGNGNGGNTNTCNCTCCNTCNGANCANTCGTCCNGGAGTCCACNGTNNCTCAGAGGCTNNANNTCNTTATATANTGTCACAGGCCTCTGGCAGATAAAAATAGAGTTTTAGAAGCTTCTGGCCCTTAAATTTCACTGTTAGAGGATTCTGACAGTTCTACAACAATCTAAAATGGTTTAAAACATGGCTTAGAGGCTTCTGCCAGTTTTAAAATGGCTCCCAGAGGCTTCTGGCATGTTTCAAATATTTCAGAGCCCTCTGGCAGATAAAAATAGCGTTTTAGAAGCTTCTGGCAGTTCTACACCAGTCATCAATAGTTTAAACATTGTTTAGAGGCTTCTGCCAGTTTTAAAATGGCTCCCAGAAGCTTCTGGCATATAAAAATAGCTTTTTAGAAGCTTCTGGCCCTTAAAATTTCACTGTTAGAGGCTTCTGACAGCTCTACAACAGTCTTCTATGGTTTGAACATTGTTTAGAGGCTTCTGTCAGTTTTAAAATGGCTTCCAGAGGCTTCTGGCATGTTTCAAATAGTTTAGAGCCCTCTGGCAGATAAAAATAGCGTTTTAGAAGCTTCTGGCCCTTAAATTTCACTGTTAGAGGCTTCTGACAGCTCTACACCAGTCTTCTATGGTTTGAACATTGTTTAGAGGCTTCTGTCAGTTTTAAAATGGCTTCTAGAGGCTTCTGGCATGTTTCAAATAGTTCAGAGCCCTTTGGCAGATAAAAATAGATTTTTAGAAGCTTCTGGCCCCTAAATTTCACTTTTAGAGGCTTCTGGAAGTTCTACACCAGTCATCAGTAGTTTAAACATTGTTTAGAGGCTTCTGCCAGTTTTAAAATGGCTTCCAGAAGCTTCTGGCATATAAAAATAACTTTTTAGAAGCTTCTGGCCTTTAAATTTCACTGTTAGAGGCTTCTGACAGCTCTACAACAGTCTTCTATGGTTTAAACATTGTTTAGAGGCTTCTGGCAGATAAAAATATCTTTTTAGAAGCTTCTGGCCCTTAAATTTCACTTTTAGAGGCTTATGGTAGTTCTATAGCAGTCTTCAATGGTTTAAACATGGTTTAGAGGCTTCTGGCGGAAATAGTTATCACAGGCCTCTGGCAGATAAAAATAGAGTTTTAGAAGCTTCTGGCCCTTAAATTTCACTGTTAGCGGCTTCTGATAGTTCTACAGCAGTCTTCAATGGTTTAAACATTGTTTAGAGGCTTCTGGCAGTTTTAAAATGGCTCCCAGAGGCTTCTGGCATGTTTCAAATAGTTCAGAGCCTCTGGCAGATAAAAATATCTTTTTAGAAGCTTCTGGCCCTTAAATTTCACTGTTAGAGGATTCTGACAGTTCTACAACAATCTAAAATGGTTTAAACATGGCTTAGAGGCTTCTGGCAGTTTTAAAATGGCTCCCAGAGGCTTCTGGCATGTTTCAAATAGTTCAGAGCCCTCTGGCAGATAAAAATAGCGTTTTAGAAGCTTCTGGCAGTTCTACACCAGTCATCAATAGTTTAAACATTGTTTAGAGGCTTCTGCCAGTTTTAAAATGGCTCCCAGAAGCTTCTGGCATATAAAAATAGCTTTTTAGAAGCTTCTGGCCCTTAAATTTCACTGTTAGAGGCTTCTGACAGCTCTACAACAGTCTTCTATGGTTTGAACATTGTTTAGAGGCTTCTGTCAGTTTTAAAATGGCTTCCAGAGGCTTCTGGCATGTTTCAAATAGTTTAGAGCCCTCTGGCAGATAAAAATAGCGTTTTAGAAGCTTCTGGCCCTTAAATTTCACTGTTAGAGGCTTCTGACAGCTCTACAACAGTCTTCTATGGTTTGAACATTGTTTAGAGGCTTCTGTCAGTTTTAAAATGGCTTCTAGAGGCTTCTGGCATGTTTCAAATAGTTCAGAGCCCTTTGGCAGATAAAAATAGATTTTTAGAAGCTTCTGGCCCCTAAATTTCACTTTTAGAGGCTTCTGGAAGTTCTACACCAGTCATCAGTAGTTTAAACATTGTTTAGAGGCTTCTGCCAGTTTTAAAATGGCTTCCAGAAGCTTCTGGCATATAAAAATAACTTTTTAGAAGCTTCTGGCCTTTAAATTTCACTGTTAGAGGCTTCTGACAGCTCTACAACAGTCTTCTATGGTTTAAACATTGTTTAGAGGCTTCTGGCAGATAAAAATATCTTTTTAGAAGCTTCTGGCCCTTAAATTTCAATTTTAGAGGCTTATGGTAGTTCTATAGCAGTCTTCAATGGTTTAAACATGGTTTAGAGGCTTCTGGCGGTTTTAAAATGGCTCCCAGAGGCTTCTGGCATGTTTCAAATAGTTCAGAGCCCCCTGGCAGATAAAAATAGCGTTTTAGAAGCTTCTGGACCTTAAATTTCACTGTTAAAGGCTTCTGGTAGTTCTACAACAGCTTTCAACTGTTTAAACATCATTTAGAGGCTTCTGTCAGTTTTAAAATGGCTTCTAGAGGCTTCTGGCATGTTTCAAATAGTTCAGAGCCCTCTGGCAGATAAAAATATCTTTTTAGAAGCTTCTGGCCCTTAAATTTCACTTTTAGAGGCTTATGGTAGTTCTACAGCAGTCTTCAATGGTTTAAACATGGTTTAGAGGCTTCTGGCAGTTTTAAAATGGCTTCCAGAGGCTTCTGGCATGTTTCAAATAGTTCAGAACCCTCTGGCAGATAAAAATAGCGTTTTAGAAGCTTCTGGCCCTTAAATTTCACTGTTAGAGGCTTCTGACAGCTCTACAACAGTCTTCTATGGTTTGAACATTGTTTAGAGGCTTCTGGCCGGTTCAAAATGGCTCCCAGAGGCTTCTGGCATATAATAATAAACCATGGGTTACATACTCTTGGATTTCTGTCTTGGTCCCCGCTAGAACGTTCTATATTTCTACGTTACGCTTTTCATGCCGCTCTCTGTCTTCTTCTTTGTCTTGTTGTCGAATTCTTTCTTTTTGTTGTCAAATCCTTTCTTGTTCTTCTTTGTTTTGTTTTCAAATCTTTTCTTGTTCTTCTTTGTCTCGTTGTCGAATCTCTTCTTGTTTTTCAAGCATTGCGATAATAGCTGCAAGTTGGGCCTCCATAATTGCACTTTGACGTCTTGTTATTGGCATAAAATAAATTTAACACACCACTGTTCTGAAAATCGGCGCATCAATTTCATTCCGAATCGAGTGCTCATTCAGAAGTATCGAGCATAGTAGGCCCAAACCGTAACAGTAATGTTAAGGGGTCCTCAAACAAGGGTTTTCTTTAATAAAATGCCCTCAAATTGTAGGTGAGAAAAAGTGACACAACTTTTCACTGCATCGTGTAAATCATCCTGAAAGCCCTCCGTGCAACTCTATATATTTCTTTAATGTCCTCTTTTTGCGGCTTATAACGCGCTCTTACCATTATTTCTTACTTCTCCGGTCGCGAATTGAAACTAAATTGGACTCTATTGTACTCGAGTCTCATTTGCCTTGATATACAGTGTGTCCATAAAGTATGGAATTTGATTAAAATTCAAGAAATTATTTTTCAGAAAAATCTTACAGGAATATTAGTTAATTCCTTAACAGTTTAGAGGCGTTCCCTCAATTGCCAACGGTTGAACGAATACAGAATCGTAGACTTTCCGCAACTGTGCGATATGAAACAGACCAATCACAGGCAATTTTCAGCGTGCAATATGAAATTGACCAATCACAGCTAATCTTGAACGTAAATTGGCATTAAACATTGCATTTTGGCTTATTGTTTTGAAGCAATGAAAAAGCAGTTCAAATTTCAGTTAGTATTGAATTAAAAAATAAAAACGTCTATTTTATTATATGACAAAGCAAATTATACAAACTTAAATTGCCAGAAGCCTCTAAGAAGGTTCTTAAGAGGCTTCTGGCAATACAAAATAACTTCTAGAAGCTTCTGGCAATACAAAATGGCTTCTCGAAGCTTCTGGCAATACAAAATAACTTCTAGAAGCTTCTGGCAATACAAAATGGCTTCTCGAAGCTTCTGGCAATACTAAATAACTTCTAGAATCTTCTGGAAATAACGGCATAAAATCGTCGTTATGAGGGCGGCCAAGTGGGGAAATCCTCTCTTATCAGTCAATTTCTCTACAGAACGTTCTCCCACAAATACAAAAGAACGGTGTAGGAGATGCATCACAAGGGGTGAGTTTTTGGGGGAAAAGGGGTGACAGTTTGTAGAGGACATTCTGAACTACAATCTGTCAAAAAAATCAACTCGATACCTGTCAAAATAACCGAGTTATGGGCTGTCAAAGTTACAAAAGTGCTAATCTCAACTTGCCAGAGCAACTCGGATATTTTCGTCCATCAACTCGGTTAGTGGACGTTTTTAGTACAAACTTGTCATTTTACAGTTTGTAGAGGACACTCTGGGCTATAATTTGTCAAAAAAATCAACTCGATACCTGTCAAAATAACCGAGTTATGGGCTGTCAAAGTTACAAAAGTGCTAATCTCAACTTGCCAGAGCAACTCGGATATTTTCGTCCATCAACTCGGTTAGTGGACGTTTTTAGTACAAACTTGTCATTTGACAGTTTGTAGAGGACACTCTGGGCTATAATCTGTCAAAAAAATCAACTCAATGCCTTTGCCGCCAAGACTGTACCGCCAATTTAAAAACACACTGAAAAATATCCAGACAAACATAAAAATTCATGTGGAAGACGGTGTGTATATTGTAGTAGATATTGGCGGAAATTCAATTAGGTTGCCTTGAGTTTTCCCCCCAGAATATATTGAGTAAAGATGAGTGTAAATACACCCCGGGCCATATTGCGTTTCCTGCTTTTGTGGAATTTATCGAGCTTGCTTTAAAATTATTGCTTACTCTTTATATAGTTTGCCTGAGTTTGTTCAAATTTTTGTTACCATGCCTCATTAAAGCTAAAAAGTTTATTAAGTGGCCCGTATTCGTAGGAAAAGTTTTAAAATTGCCTGTCCATTTCCGGTTCTATCCGGAAAGTCTAGTAGAGTTAAATAATCCGGGAAAACAAGATAAATTCCAGTTTCGTTTTTTTTCTTTCACCAGCGTCCGGTAACCTAACTTTTTTTCTGATAAAGTCACCGGAGCTAATTCCTCCTTCCCCTCCCGCCTTCTCGTAGAAACTGAGGGAATTGTAGCGAAATGGAGAGGCGACGTTGTCGTTAACTTTTCCAATTTCGATAATGCGAGCCTCAATACAACTCCCGGGGTCAGGAAGCTAAACTGAATGAGAAATACGATGAGACAGCCCCCAAATATATTTATCCTGTTTATTTTTCTCCATCATTCTTCCCCTCCTTTGCCACGTAAAAACCTTCACAAACTAAGTATAAATAGACTTATGTATAGATTTTTGAGGACGAGATATTAATACAGAGTGTCCTCTACAAACTGTCAAATGACAGGTTTGTAGAAAAACGCCAACTAACCGAGTTAATGGACGAAAACATCCGAGTTGCTCTGGCAAGTTGAGATTAGCACTTCTGTAAATTTGGCAGCCCATAACTCGGTTATTTTGACAGGTATCGAGTTGATTTTTTTGACAGATTATAGCCCAGAGTATCCTCTAGAAATTGTCAAATGACAAGTTTGTAGAAAAACGCCAACTAACCGAGTTAATGGACGAAAACATCCGAGTTGCTCTGGCAAGTTGAGATTAGCACTTCTGTAAATTTGGCAGCCCATAACTCGGTTATTTTGACAGGTATTGAGTTGATTTTTTTGACTTATTGTAGCCCAGAGTGTCCTCTACTATGTCCTCTACTCATGTGGGCATATTTTTGGAAACCTTGAAATCTCTTGTATTGTGCGCCCGAGACTTTATTGTGACGTCAGGATCCATTCGCCGCCGGGAAACAAAATCGGCTGATTGAGCAATCCTTTACTGTTTACCGTCCTTGGGTTTTACCACCGAATTTGTCCTTTCAAGCGACTACGTTTCTGGCAGTTCAAACTTTGACACCGCTTTTCTATCTGACTGTACCACATTTTGTAGGTTTTTGTTTGGTTATTGGATAGGAAATTTAATGAGGATTTCAAAAATGTGCTTAAAACAATTATTTTCTCACTCCAAGTGGGTTTTAGAGGCGATTTTGTCTCTGACTGTCCTTTTAAACTGTTGTGTCTGGAAGTTCAAATTTTGACACCGCTTTTCTCCCTGACTGTAACAGATTTTGTAGTGATTTTCAGGTTATTGGATAGGAAATTTAATGAGGATTCCAAAAATGTGCTTAAAACTGTCATTTTCTCACTTCAAGGCGATTTTATCCTAGACTGTCCTTTTAAACAGTGTTTGAATCAAAAAACGCTTTCCTATCCGACTGTACCAAATTTTGTAGTGTTTTTTCGGGTTATTGCATCGGAAATGTAATCAGAATTCCAAAAATGTACTTAAAATTTTTTACTATAAGTGGGTCATGTGACTGCCTAGCTAAATTAATTATTCTCTAACACTTTTCAAAACGAGACGTGTTTCTTAGATTTAATCATAGTTATTTTAACCATTATCACGTGACCGTTTAGCTAAATAGTGTTCTAAACCACGTGATAACTGTCACTCACATCAAACTGTGCTAAAAGGTGGAAAATACCAGGTTTACAAAAGTTTTCTTGTAGTATTTGATATAAAACATGTTTCTGAGGGACCGTCTAGCTAAAATCTTTTAAAACCACACGTGATATCTGTCACTAAAGATGATAAAAAGAAAATCTGTATTTTTGATTTATACATTATTTTTCGATTAAGAATCGATGATTAAAATTTTTCGCAATAATTAAAAATACATCCTGTATAATAATTGAAAATGAATTTTGTTTTTTTTATGGAAATTATCTACCGTTTTTCGACCTATTAATCTACCGCCACTAAATATGTTGACGTGGCAACACTGCGCAACAGTGTGTTTTCAACTTTTTCAAAAAGCGCCAGAGTAAATTAAACGTTTCGTCTCCGTCTAAAAACAACGCGAGGAAATGAAATAAATAATTAATGTCATGCAGAAGCGAATTTATCAAACTGTCCGCACGAGGGCAAATTAAATTGAATTAAAGAAAACATTTTTGTAGTCACTCTCTTTCCAACTTCTTTAAGACTGTCAAGAACGTGCTTCGTGTTCGTCATGAACCCAAAACGACCATATCCATTACGATGACACGTTGGGGAAATTATGATTCTTTATCGGTGCTCCAGAAGACATATAATATCCAGTTTGGTTAATGGAAAAAATTAATAAGTTTACCTACGACCTCAGAGTAAATACGCATAGTTTTCCGTTACGTAATAAACCTCTTTACGCACAGCTGTGAAAAAAACGCACCGTTTTAAAATCGGCCACAAACTATCGCTCTAATGCTGGGAAAAATTGATTTTGTTCACATTTCTTCCTTTATCAGATTATATTAGATGGAGATCATAGCGTAATGCATTGTTCATATAGTTTTAAGTAACTAGAATATTATCTGCAATAGCAAACACATCACACATTACTGAAAGTTTCTTCTTAATAACTGTAATGTCACCATAAGTAATTATTTTAAGCACATTTTTGGAATCCTCATTAAATTTCCTATCCAATAACGTGAAAATCACTACAAAATCTGTTAGGGAGAAAAGCGGTGTCAAAATTTGAACTTCCAGACACAACAGTTTAAAAGGACAGTCAGAGACAAAATCGCCTCTAAAACCCACTTGGAGTGAGAAAATAACTGTTTTAAGCACATTTTTGGAATCCTCATTAAATTTCCTATCCAATAACCTTAAAAACACTACAAAATTTGGTACAGTCAGGGAGAAAAGCGGTGTCAAAATTTGAACTGCTAGAAACATCAGTTTAAAAGGACACTCAGAGACGAAATCGCTTGTAAAACCCACTTGTAGTGAGAAAATAACAGCACAGTTTAAAAGGACAGTCAGAGAAAACAAAATTTGAACTGCTAGAAACATCAGTTTAAAAAACTCCAAAATCGCCTCTAAAACCCACTTGGAGTGAGAAAATAACTGTTTTAAGCACATTTTTGGAATCCTCATTAAATTTCCTATCCAATAACCTTAAAAACACTACAAAATTTGGTACAGTCAGGGAGAAAAGCGGTGTCAAAATTTGAACTGCTAGAAACATCAGTTTAAAAGGACACTCAGAGACAAAATCGCTTGTAAAACCCACTTGTAGTGAGAAAATAACTATTTTAAGCACATTTTTGGAATCCTCATTAAATTTCCTATTCAATAACCTGAAAATCACTACAAAATAAATAAAACATGTGAATTTGGCATTATATAAAACGTTTGACAAAAAAAACATTAGATTGATTGACGACACAAACACGGTAGATATACCGTTTTAACGGTAGACCTGGCAACATTGCCGGGTTAAAACGTGCACCATATCACGAGCAACGTTATATTGTTGCAGTTTTAACCTTTAAATCACTGTCAAACGCAGCAAATTTCAATTCATAACGGTTGTTGCATCGGGGAAGTTTGGGGGGGAATCATCGAAAAGCACTTTCCACCCCTCCGTTTTCGATTTCCGTTGTGTATTTTGCACTAGTGCATCGCACCACGAATCGTGTCTCTCGTATTGTTATATTTGTCTTTTACCGTAAAAAAAAGGGTAAATAAATCCGTTGATTCGCTCTCTTTTATTGTCTGCCATCCCTTTTATTCGATTTACTCCCGAAAACGTTATTTGTTCCCGATTGCTGCTGTTGCTGTATCCACGTTTGCAGTCGATAAAATGTAGTAGAGTCTGGACAATCCATAATGTTTTAGTGCACCGTCAATTTTAATTAGTTGGAAAAGTGGAAATATGACGAGTACAAGCACAAATTAATTGTCATGATAAAATGGTTGGCAAACTAAGAGTGACATTAATAAGGGCCAGTACTTTCACTCCAGAATAAGTTAATTTCTATAGAAACTATCCTAAGAATAAATTTATCCGGAGGAGAAAGTGCCCTTAGAGTGTAAAATTGTGTTTTATTAAGCATTTCGTGCATTTAAAACGTTCAAAAAGTAAACCAAAATACAATGTTTGGATATGCATTGAAGACCACTAAATGGATAATATTTGTAAAGATTAGCCGTGTATTAGTTTTTGAAACAATTTTTAGATCGTGAAACTTGAAAACTGAAAACCAAAATTTTAAAACCACAAAAATCAAAATTTACAAAAAAACTGGAAATTTGCATAAACTTCTTTATAATTGACTGAAAAATTGCAAATTGACGATATATTCATGAAAAACCGTTTTTTAAACAAATTTCAGGGTTTGAAATTTTTTTTTTGTTTCTGGTAGTTCGAGTTTTGACTCTGCTTTTCTATCTGACTGTACCAAATCTTGAAGGGTTTTTTAAGGTTATTGAATAGGAAATTTAATGAGGATTTCAAAAATATACTTAAAAATGTCATTTTCTTATTTCAAGTGGGTTTTACAGACGATTATATCCTTGACTGTCTTTTCAAACAGTGTTTCTGGCAGTTCAAATTTTGACTCCGCTTTTCTGTCTGACTGTACCAAATTTTGTAGTGTTTTTTCAGGTTTTTGGATAGGAAATTAAATGAGAATTCCAAAAATGTGCTTAAAACAGTAATTTTCTCACGCCAAGTGGGTTTTACAGACGATTTTGTTCCTGACTGTCTTTTCAAACTGTGTTTCTGGCGGTTCAAATTTTGACACCGCTTTTCTACCTGGCTGTACCAAATTTTTAAGTATTTTTTTATGTCATTAGATAGGAAATTTAATGAGGATTCCAAAAATGTCCTTAAAACAATAATTTTCTAATTCCAAGTGGGTTTACCAGCGATTTTGTCCTTGACTGTCCTTTCAAATTGTGTTTTAGTCAGTTCAAATTTTGACACCACTTTTCTCCCTGACTGTATCAAAATTTGTTGTGTTTTTTCAGGTTATCGGTTAGGAAATTTAATGAGGATTCCAAAAATGTCCTTAAAACAATAATATCCTTATTTCAAGTGGGTTTTACCAGTGATTTTGTCCCTGACTGTCCTTTCAAACTGTGTTTCTGGCGGTTCAAACTTTGATACCGCGTTTCTACCTGGATATACAAAATTTTGAAGTATTTTTTCATGTTGTTGATTAGGAAATTTAATGGGGATTCCAAAAATGTATTTAAAACGATAATTTTCTAATTCCAAGTGGGTTTTACAGACGATTTTGTCCCGGACTGTCCTTTCAAACTGTGTTTCTGGCAGTTCAAACTTTGACACGTCTCTTTTTTCTCTGACTGTACCAAATTTTGTAGTGTTTTTTCTTGTTATTGGACAGGAAATTTCATGAAGATTCCAAAAATGTGCTTAAAACACTAAGTTTCTCACGCCAAGTGGGTTTTACAAACGATTTTGTCCCTGACTGTCCTTTCAAACTGTGTTTTTGGCAGTTGAAACTTTGACTCCGATTTTCTATCTGACTGTACCAAATTTTTTGTTTTTTTTTTTATTATTGGACAGGAAATTTCATAAGGATTCCAAAAATGTACTTAAAACAGTCATTTTCTCACTCCTAGTGGATTTTACAGACGATTTTGTTCCTGACTGTCTTTTCAAACTTTGTTTCTGACAGTTCAAACTTTGACACGTCTCTTTTTTCTCTGACTGTTTCAAATTTTATGTTTTTTCATGTTATTTTATAGAAAATCTAATTGGGATTCCAAAAATGTGCTTAAAACAGTCATTTTCTCACGCCAAGTGGGTTTAACAGACGATTTTGTTCCTGACTGTCTTTTCAAACTGTGTTTTTGGCAATTGAAACTTTGACTTTGATTTTCTATCTGACTGTACTAAATTTTGTAGTGTTTTTTTCTTGTTATTGGACAAGAAATTTCATGGGGATTCCAAAAATGTGCTTAAACCAGTTATTTTCTCACTCCAAGTGGGTTTTACAGGCGATTTTGTCTGTGACTGTCCTTTCAAACTATGCTTCTGGCAGTTCAAATTTTTACTCCGCTTTTCTATCTCACTTTACCAAATTTTGTTTCTACCGCACTATTGTGGAAAAGTACCCCTTCTCGCACTCAAATGAGTGCGGAAAAGCGCACTTTACCGCACCCGAGGAGGAAAATTAAATTACGTCAGTTTATCATATTCTAAATTATTATTTATTTTAGTAACATTCATATGAATATGTATAAAAGAACAGTATTGCCATTATTATAATTTATTTTTAAATATTGTTTTTTCCATTTATTGGAAACGCTCGTAGAAAAAATGTGCGGAAAGTGCCTTCCCCGCACTCGCTTAATGTCAGCGTGCGGGTATCACTTTCCGCATTTGTTAGAAAAATCATTATTTCCTAATCAGTGCGCAAAGTTATGGTTTCCCGCACGTGAAAGCAGTTAACAGTTAGCTTTAAGTGCGGGAAATAGTATATTCTATATTAAGAACGGAAAGTACATTGTTGAGTGCAATGGCAACACCGTCCGTATTTTGTGACGTCTTAAATGCGGCAACAGTGCGTGCAATAGACTTTCCCAGGACTGTCAATTTAAGTGTCAAAAATTCGGTCTGCTTTTTTTAACCTAACAATCAACTCGTTACACGATGTAATCTACCACAATTTGCAATACAACTTCGTTATTTGTTAATTTAAAAAATTGCTGTATTACGTGAAATACAAATAATATTCGACAACACATCCCAACAAACATATTTGCCGTTAGTAGAAAGCGAAAACGTTCTAGAGCAGAAAATGATTCCCTTTCTGCTCTCTACTTTCAAAGTCAGTCGTCGAAAAAACTACTTTACGCACGTGTTAGGAACAATACTTTTTCTACGAAACAAACATTTTGTTTTTAATTTTTATTCACCATTTTTCCGCATAATGAATTACGCCAAATATGACACATGCACAAATAAAGACACAAAAACCTTCAGATATAAACGCATTAACAGGCAATAATCCAGAATCCTGGCAGCAGCCAGATAATCCAGAAATACGCCAATATCATTCGTACCCGTGTATTATAACACCCTGGATCCAGGCTTATTGCTGGGAATTTCGCAAACTTGGATCTTTCCAAGATTTATGGATCTCGTATAACTTATTTAGAACGCGTTGTTGAGAAATCAAAAAGTTATTCAGATACTTGGTGCTCTTTTAATAAGATATTGCGTACGTTCGCTAAAATGTAGGGTTAAGGTTGCATGCACGTTGAAATTTAGTGTTTTCGAGATAAAAGCCATCTGTTGGTTGATTGTTTTCAAAATAGTCATAGGCGTTCCAAATTGTCCAACATTTTGGCAGAGAACTAAACTAAGTCTTGTCCTTTTGGGGTCAAAATGTCTCTCTTAGGAATTTTCATTAATTTCCCTGAATTTCGTCCAATATCTCTCTTCTGAAGCCCTTCAGAGCACAATATCCTTCCGAGATAGAAGTTCTATACAATTTTTGTCTCTTCCACTTTGAAACTCCCAGATCATTCAAACAATGCTTTTACGCTTTATAAGTAAGGAAGTTAAACTTAATTAAAACCAGTTAAGTTTTTAATATTGGACTCCCAGGTGCAATTACCCTTGTTCCAAAGACTCTGACTGAATTGTTCAGTGACCGTTTCCAGAACAAAAGACAACAACAAACGAAATGCAACGCGAACGAGCATAAATCAAATTGCAGACCCCAAAATTATGATAATGACCGGGAAAAACCGGAAGTCTCAAAAATGGAGTTTCCCCATTCGGAACGAATTTAAAACGGAACCTTTTGCGGATTATTTTGCCATTTGGAAAGTGGAATTCATTGCTTATATTGTGTTCTATACGGAGTCAGGGCCGGGCTTGGGGTTTGCGTGAGACTCAAATTGGCACAAGAGGCCCAATCTCAGACCGGTTCTGTTTCCACGCATATTATGGTAAAAAGAACGAAATACGGGGTTATAAATTTGCTTTAGGCAAATTATTCGACCGTGGCAAAAAGATGAGGATTACGGGACAAAATAAATCTCTATTTTCCAGGTACACGTCTTCTAGAATTGGCCGAATTAGGAGAAAAACATTTTCCACGGTCGGCGAAAATAACATTTTACACGCGAATTATTCTCTCGTTTTGATTTAGTTTCGTTCATTCCGTAATTGAATTTTGCATTTTTTTCTACTTAAAGTTTAAAACTTAAATACTAAACTGTGAAGACACCAGTAGGGATTTAAACAAGACAGATATTAAGACATACAGAGGGAATTACCAAGCAGAAAGAGTGCAGAATGTGACACAAACAGCCTTTGTCAGTTTCTTCCGGCACATTCTATCAAAACTTCCTGCTTTCAAGAATTAGAGTCTTACTCCCAGGATTCAAAATGAACCAACGAAGGCGCTGCACCAAACCAACCCAACAACCAATTTTGGAGAAACGAACCAGATATCTAGTTTCTTCAGATGACAACCTCATTGCAGATGCTTTTTCCAAAATAGATCCAGAAGACCTCCAATTTTGAAGAAACGAACCAGATATCTAGTTTCTTCAGATGACAACCCATTGCAGATGCTTTTCCAAAATAGATCCAGAAGATCTTCACTGAAGATCTAGCTCAAGAACAAGCCACTGATTCTGAGCTTCATCGCATCTGGAATTCTTCATTGAACTTGATGATTTAGAGAACCTCATCGTCTGCGACACATCAACTCCAGATAGTAAGACATGCAAGTCCTATTTCCTTCCATCCATAGCTGGATGCGTATTCTTGAATAGAGGGAATTACCAAGCAGGAAGAGTGCAGAATGTGACACAAACAGCCTTTGTCAGTTTCTTCCGGCACATTCTATCAAAACTTCCTGCTTTCAAGAATTAGAGTCTTACTCCCAGGATTCAAAATGAACCAACGAAGGAGCTGCACCAAACCAACCCAACAACCAATTTTGAAGAAACGAACCAGATATCTAGTTTCTTCAGATGACAACCTCATTGCAGATGCTTTTTCCAAAATAGATCCAGAAGACCTCCACTGAAGATCTAGCTCAAGAACAAGCCACTGATTCTGAGCTTCATCTGGAATTCTTCATTGAACTTGATGATTTAGAGAACCTCATCTTCTGCGACACATCAACTCCAGATAGTAAGACATGCAAGTCCTATTTCCTTCCATCCAAAGCTGGATGCGTATTCTTGAATAGAGGGAATTACCAAGCAGGAAGAGTGTAGAATGTGACACAAACAGCCTTTGTCAGTTTCTTCCGGCACATTCTATCAAAACTTCCTGCTTTCAAGAATTAGAGTCTTACTCCCAGGATTCAAAATGAACCAACGAAGGAGCTGCACCAAACCAACCTCAATTTTGAAGAAACGAACCAGATATCTAGTTTCTTCAGATGACAACCTCATTGCAGATGCTTTTTCCAAAATAGATCCAGAAGACCTCCACTGAAGATCTAGCTCAGGAACAAGCCACTGATTCTGAGCTTCATCGCATCTGGAATTCTTCATTGAACTTGATGATTTAGAGAACCTCATCGTCTGCGACACATCAACTCCTGAGAACCGTCCGTTTCACTCAGGAAACACTCATCACATCCAAAAGGGCAACAAGTAAATTAATACAAAAACACTTCCTTGTTTGGCCAAGTAAAACAAGGATATAGCTGTCAAAAAAGTAAACTTCACAATGTCGTTTTGCTCATATTCATCTGGATTTAGTTGGACCATTACCACCATCCAGAGGATTTTGATAGTGTTTCGATGGTTTCACACCAGAAGCTATTCCAATTAACATTGGATTTCATGTTTTGGAGCTCCTGAGACCATCACCACCAACCTAGGATCGCAATGTGAATTTAACCAGGTTCAAAGAGGATTCGTACAACAACTTATCCTCGTAAACCCTCATGTGCCATGGAAAAGATGAATGGATTGAGGTTTTGCCCACCGTTTTTATAGGACTCCAGTTTCAAGGAGGACCTAAAAGGCACAGCTGCGAAGATGGTGTATGGGACTACGTTTTACGACTTCCTGGAGAGTTCTTCGCAGATGTCGATATGCTCCCTGATCCTCAACCTTTTGTCCAGTCCAAGAACTTCAAGATGGTTCAGGCAGACCAACTTCAGAAGGTCCGTTTCAGGAACCAGGCAGATTGAACTGGACTATGGCCAAGTCACTTGGAGGGGAGTACTTGTGGCGGTCATTATGCCTTCCCCTGACCACCTGGGGCCAACCTTGTTTACCTGAAGTTCCACGGAACGACAGACATTGATTCAGTGACCGTTTTGGAAATTATTATTGTTGACTGTCAGTTAGTGACTGAAAATAGTCGCAAAACTCTAGTTCACATAAGCTTTCCACTGTATACCACAATTATGGGTTTCTTAGATTGTTTCTGGAAAATCCAGAACAGTTTTCCTCTTCCACCCTTAAACGGTTCCTAATTCGATTTTAACGATACCGGCACATCTTTCGGTCTTTAAAAACTTTGTAAAGTGTTTCTTTTTGCCTCTCGTATCTCCTCCAGTAAACGTGTAGGAGTGAGGGAGTATAAAAATGGCCATAAAAAGCAGATCAAAGTGAAACTCTTGTAAGGTGGAAGCGCGATAAAGTTGATATTGGATTCTCGTTTTGCCGGTGCAGAATCATTTTCTCGTTTTCTTTAGGGTGTTTCCGCGGCTTGTCTGGGTTTTTCCCACATTTGACATTACAACCTTCTCGATATTATTTTCGGAATTGCAGGCAAAAGGTCCAAAACGAGCGTGAAGCATGTTCAAACCAGGCAACATCTGCTACAACGCCTAATAGTCGATGTATAATGCGGAATACTAACTAAATCGCTTTCGAGAAACGATACGCGCATACAAAATGGCCGTCTTGTTGTAATAGTAAAGTCAAAGAAATAAAAATGGACGATCAATTGTCTTCAAACAACTAAATTTGAAAAGAAACCACATTAAAACACTCAAAGAGATGGAAAATTTTGAGTGATTGTAACTTTTTTATTTGAACTTTTATAGATTTTACTAAAACGCCGTTAGAAAGAGGATGAAAAATACTACAAAATGAGCCAAAACTGGCCTTTCTAGCTCTTCAAGTTACCGAGATATTGAATTTTAAAAAGTAGTAAAAAAACACCCCTAACACCCCCCATTCTTTCAATTTTTTTGAAAAATTCAAAATTTTAAGTGCTTTTTTAGTACTTATTTCACCTAATTTAAGGTCTTTTGGTATAAATATGCCCTTTGCTGTGCATTGTAACCCTCATGGAGCAAAATAAAAAATTGCCAAAAATTGCACTTTTTGCAAAAATGGCATTTTTTGGAATTTTTGAATGATTGTAACTTTTTTATTTGAACTCTTACAAATTTCACTAAAACGCCATTAGAAAGAGGATAGAAAATACTACAAAATGAGCCAAAACTGGCCTCTCTAGCTCTTCACGTCACCGAAATATTGAATTTCAAAAAGTAGTTTGATTGTCAATTTTTGAAAGATTGTAACTTTTTTGTAAGTATGTTTCATGCATATCATAATCTACATCTTTATTCAAATGTTTTATTCTTCTGAAAATTCAAATAACATGCTTGCAATCACGTGACCATATTATGTCAAGTCACAACGTTGTTCTGAAGGTCACGTGACTTTGAAGAAACTGTCTGAAAATAACTTGATCAATCGTCCAATCTTCTTGAAGTTAAAAGAGCCTTACCTTTCAGTCACCTGACCATATTTAACGTCAAAATGTCACTCTAAAGCTCACGTGATCATTTTTGCTACATATTCTCTAAATTCAAATTAGAACAACACTCATAGACGTGGAAGTAGTGAAGAAGGGGATGGAAAACTGTATAACTGCATTTGCAGCAAATTTCAGTCCTGCAGGGCAGGATTTATCAATTTCACGGTCCGGTTATATCCGGTGGGAGATTTCTTTAATTTAAATTGCATTCCATGCCTTGTACCAACTTCATACACACTTTTTCGTCACTATTTTGGCTGCTGAAGGGGGAGGAAAAGCTGTAGTTTCCTCCCTGAAACTCGAGGCAATTCAGGACGAATTCTGATTTTATTCAGAATCCAATCCTAAACAGTTTCCCTTTAAAGCCCTCTTTTATTACGGTAAGTGCTTCGTAATCTTGGACGAGCCGCTTCTCTAAATTAATTTGTCTGAAGAGGCTTAATTTCTCTTCCCCAGCCCTGAAAAATACTGGATCAATTTAGGATATATCCAGAGTGGAAATTAAAAGTTTCCAGAGTTCAAGTTGTGTAAGGTTTAAGTTGGCAATTTTTTATTTTGCTCCAGGAGGAACCTTAAATTAGGTGAAATAAGTACAAAAAAAGCATTTTAAAATTTTTTATTTTCCAAAAAAATTTGAAAAAAAAAACAGAAAACTTAAAATGGCGGCCTGTAATGCCATTTCTTGAAACTACGTGAAATTTCCTTTAAAATGAGGTGCAAGTCAATATTTTGACAGAAAATTCAAAATGGCGGACTGGAAAGCCATTTTGTCTGTCATTTCTTGAAACTACGTGAAATTTCCTTTAAAATGAGGTGCAAGTCAATATTTTGACAGAAAATTCAAAATGGCGGCCTGGGACGCCATTTTGTCTGTCATTTCTTGAAACTACGTGAAATTTCCTTTAAAATGAGGTGCAAGTCAATATTTTGACAGAAAATTCAAAATGGCGGCCTGGGACGCCATTTTGTCTGTCATTTCTTGAAACTACGTGAAATTTCCTTTAAAATGAGGTGCAAGTCAATATTTTGACAGAAAATTCAAAATGGCGGCCTGGGACGCCATTTTGTCTGTCATTTCTTGAAACTACGTGAAATTTCTTTAAAATGAGGTCTGTCATTTCTTGAAACTACGTGAAATTTCCTTTAAAATGAGGTGCAAGTCAATATTTTGACAGAAAATTCAAAATGGCGGCCTGGGACGCCATTTTGTCTGTTATTTCTTGAAACTACGTGAAATTTCCTTTAAAATGAGGTGCAAGTCAATATTTTGACAGAAAATTCAAAATGGCGGCCTGGAACCGTCAAAAAATACAACTTTTTTATTTGTCAAGTTACAGTTGACGTCTCGGTGTCATTTTATGTTAAAATTTTCCGGAAAAGACGCTGGTGCAGTCGGTTTTTTGATATCTCAAAAACTAACAGAGTTAGACCTAAAATTTAACATTTTAACCATTTCTTTGCCAGAAACTCGGTCGGATTAAAAAATGAGAGAGACATGAAATCTGACTAAAAATTATTTACAATATAATATGTGATATTATGGAAAAGAAATTTGACGCCCTCTAGCGGCCAAACGGTGTAATCAATAAAATCATGTGGGGATATTTTTGGAAAGCTTGAAATCTGCTCTATCTTTTGTTTTCTATGACATTTTGACGTATCTTGTCAAGTAAGGGAGTAATTTAGGGTCAAAGCAAGGAGTGTCTCAAAATATGTGATTTTATAGTGAAAGAATTTTGACGCCCTCTAGCGTCCAAACGGAGTTATCAATCAACTCATGTGGGGATATTTTTAGAAAGCTTGAAATCTGCTCTATCTTTTGTTTTCTATGACATTTTGACGTAACTTGTCAAATAAAGGAGTAATTTAGGGTCAAAGCGACGTGTGTCAAAAAATATGCTATTTTTACAAAAAGCTTTACTAATCGTAATTAATCCCAGGGACAAAGCTGCTTTTACGCAAACTTTTTTTATTACCCTTGTTTTCCAAGTTAACAATAAAAAAAATTAATTAAAACCGTTCTTTTAGAATCAAATTGGACTGGAGGTGTCCTGGATTTTTGGTGAATTTTCTGGGGAGAAAACCAATTTTACCTCCCTGAATGGGGAGCAAAGATCAAAAGACGGATTAGGACAGAAAATTGAAAAAACCACCACCCATTAAATCAGAAGGATGTACAAAAATGAATGCTTTAAATTTTTCTAATATTTAAACAGCCCTTACGGGCTATTTTAAGGGTTCCAGGACGTTTGATTTCGTCTGGGCAACACAAAAGCCTTCAGGGATGGCTAAAGCAGAAAACGCTGTTTCCCATTTATATTTGTTTTGTGAAAAAGCTGGTTTTTCAGCCCTTTTTAAAGGGCAAGAAAACACAACCTCAAGGTGATAAATTGGCGGGCATCGACGCAAAAAATACACACACCACACACCCTTTTTGTGTGTATGTTTAAAGGGCTTGAGGCGGTTAATTTTTTATTTTTACGCCCTTATAAATTGCAGGATTTTTATTATAAATTCCGTTCCTTTATAAATTATCCATAACAGTTGTTACCAAAATAATCCCGTTTACATGAGATACTTTATGGCAAAAATGTCCAACCTAACCTAACCTTACGTACAGATTGAGTTGGCTAATTGCCCAGAAATTTAAAAAGAAGACTAACTGATAAAGCCAAACTTATTTTTAAGAAAAATTAATCAGAAACAGAAGAGGTAAAGACTGTCAAAATGATTGAGCTGGCTAAATGCCCAGAAGGTTTAAAAATATAACAGTCAAATATACAGTGTGTCAAATTTAGTGAATTATCTTTCGTTATTATTGTTAAACGTGTATTTTTTGAAAAAAAATATTAGATATACAGGGTGTCCAAAAAATTGAATTATGACCTTCCAGTTGACATTTTTAAATGAGAATCTTATTATTTTTTGTTGCATTTTTGGATTCTAGGTAAATTTCTGAGTATTTTTCATGTTTTCAACTTAAAAAAATTAATAATAAAAAAAAATTAATCAAAGTTTGTTTTTTCCTAGAAAATCCATTAGTATACAGGGTGTCCCAAATTTGAACAAGAAACCCAACTTATAATTTCTTAAATGGGATGACCCATTTTTTATTTGATTTTTGGAATCTACCATGTAAAATGTTTGTTTCTGCTCTTGATTGGGCGCCCTTCAAATCGAGCAAAAATTGCTAATTTGAGCAAAATTTTCGTGCACTTATCCAGAAAATCGTGAATAACTCGCTTATTTGAACCATTCTGTATATACGAGCCATATAACAAAAGAAAGCTAATAAAAGGTGCTCTCACGTGACGTTGAGCGAACACGGCTAAGTTTCTCGGTTCGGCCGCTAGAGGGCGTCAAAGTTAACCTTGCTTTTTTGTAGTTTTTGCTAAATATCACAGGAACGCTTCAAGTTAGAGGTCTGAAATTTATACCACAAACTTACCTTGAGAGAATGCAACTTTTACCTTCAATGCTCTTTTTTGGTACCAGGTACCGTTTGTCCTTGAAAAATTAAAAACAAAAATTGTCAAAAAAATTAAAGGGTGGTTCCTTTGAATTTATTTAGAGAAAAATTTTGAATTTTTAAAATAAACTTCCACTGCTTAAATTCCTTCAGGTTAAGGTTATAAATATGGCGTAAAGTGTCATTTTTAAAAATGTCATTTTTTAAGGGTGCCACACACTGAAAACCGTCAAAATTGACATAATTTCCAGGTCATCCTCAAAAACCGTGACAGTTGGAGCAAAATGGATGTCAGGGTGATACAGGGTGTCTCAGATTAGCGACTGAGTACAGGGTGTCCCAAAAAAGTGAAAAACTATTTTTAAGTTCCGGGAAATATCTCAAAAACTGTGTAAAAAGCAAAAATGGTAAAAATTTTCAAAAAGCTTCTTTGACGCCCTCTAGCGGTCAAACTATCACACCAATGACCTTTTTTGAATACACCGTTGAAAAGCCCTTGGTCTGGACTATATTTTACCTTCAGTGACCTTTTGTGGTAACTGTTCAAATAACTGAATTATTTTAGGTTAAAGCGAAAGTGGTTAAATCACTTTGAAGGTTTGTGAAGCTTGATTTGACGCCCTCTAGCGGCCAAACTGTGCAAGCGATTAACTTAAATGAGCATATTTTTGGAAAGCTTACAACCTGAGCTATCTTTTCACTTCAATCACCTTTGGTCGTCAACTGTCAAATAAGCAAGTTATAGAAAATTGGCAAAGTGCACGAAAATTTTGCTCAAATTAGAAATACAATTTAATAATTAAAAAAATATTTTTTTTTGTAAATTTTATTTAATTTAATTTTTAAAATACTGTTTTTTATTATTATTGAACACTATTTTCAATAAAAAATATCGAGAACTTTACGTAGAAACCATAATTGCAACAAAAAACACTATGTACATACATACACTATAATTGAGCTGGCTAAGTGCCTAGAAATTTGGAAAGAAGACTGTCTGATTGATATTAAAGCCAAACAGGTTTTAAAGAAGAATTACGTTTTATTAAGGTCAGAAAAGTAGAGAAGACTGTCAACTAAATGCTCAGAAATTTGAAAAGAAGACTTCTTCTTGCAAAATTCTCGAGAAATGAAAGTTGTAGAGAATTTAATTTTTTACCAAAACATTTTTCCCTTATTGGCCTTCGAATTTGCACTAAAAAGTTTAGAGTAAGACAAAGTGTCTTAATGTTGGAATAAAAGTTGTAAATAATTGATATTAAAGCCCCACTTATTTTTAGGAAAAAATACATTTCATGTAGTGTGTTATATCAAAATGAGTTGGCTAATTGCCCAAAAATTGGTAGTGACGACTGACTGATTGGTGCTAACGCCAAACTTTATCAGATTTAGCAAAGAAGAGAGTGGAAAAATGCGTTGATCAAGCTGATTTCGTTTTACATGAGACACTTAATGGCAAAAAGGTCCACGGTACGCTTCTGATTCAAATCAAAACGTAGTAGGGGGTGTTAAATAAATAACTAAATCCGACCCTTACGCGAGGATTAAATTTTTAAACTTTCCTAGTCCCGGTTAATCCAGTTTCAGGCCCGAGCGAGCAGAATTTGACACCGTTTTCGTCATTTCCGAGCCCTTTTAACGTTATAGGCACATGGGAACGGACAATCCGGTTTTATGTTGCGTTCCCAGCCCTTTGCCCGGATTACTACACGGCCCTTTACATATTTTCCTTCGTCGAAAGTGAGAAAGTCCCTAAAGAACTAGGAAATTCTAATGAAAGCTTTATCTTTTCTAATATGTTAGAGTGAGTTCAGGACTTTACGTCTTTCGGAAAGGACAACTTTTACATTACTATAGATTTGTACTTTTTGCGAGGAAAATGTATGAATTTAATAAAAAATGAGTCAAACTGTCTGAATCGAAATAAACAAAATTTGACCGGTGCCTTTGAGCAAAAAAAGGGCAAAACGTCAAAAGCAATCTAATAAAGCGTAACATTTCAGTGCCCTTTCGGTCATTCCCTTTGGCAAAACGCACACAGGACTGAAATCGTCAATTAGGTCGGTTAAAAGGGCCTTCTGTTGATACTACTTTCGTATTTTCGGAATCGGAAAATTACCCAATTAATAAGTCCCCAACTTTACCGAGCCCTTTGAAGTCGCTTTCATTTTAACTGGGAAATTTCTGGGAAAAGTGAGGTTATTGGTAATTCGTTTAATTCCGGAAAAAGAACAACAGGGCCGCGTTATAGTCACTGTTGCCAGGTCTTTTCCAAAAATGTGCTTAAAACAGTCATTTTCCTATTCCAAGTGAGTTTTACCAGCAATTTCGTCCGTGACTGTCCTTTTAAACTGTGTTTCTAGCATTACGAACTTTGACACCGCTTTTCTCCGTGACTATACCAAATTTTCTACTGTTGCTTTAGGTTATTGAATAGGAAATTTAATGAGGATTCCAAAAATGTGCTTAAAACCGTCATTTTCTTACTTAAAGTGGGTTTTATCAACAATTTTGTCCGGGACTGTCCTTTCAAACTGTATTTCTAGCATTTCGAACTTTGACACCGCTTTTTCCATGACTGTACCAAATTTTGACTGTTTTTTCAGGTTATTGGATAGGAAATTTAATGAGGATTTCAAAAATGTGCTTAAAACAGTCAAATTCTTACTCCAAGTGGGTTTTACCAGCGATTTTGTCCTTGACTGTTCTTTCAAACTGTATTTCTAGCATTTCGAACTTTGACACCGCTTTTCTCCATGACTGTACCAAATTTTGACTGTTTTTTCAGGTTATTGGATAGGAAATTTAATGAGGATTTCAAAAATGTGCTTAAAACAGTCAAATTCTTACTCCAAGTGGGTTTTATCAGCGATTTTGTCCTTGACTGTCCTTTCAAACTGTGTTTCTAGCATTTCAAATTTTGACACCGCTTTTCTCCATGTCTGTACCAAATTTTGACTGTTTTTTCAGGTTATTGGATAGGAAATTTAATGAGGATTTCAAAAATATGCTTAAAACAGTCAAATTCTTACTCCAAGTGGGTTTTACCAGCGATTTTGTCCTTGACTGTCCTTTCAAACTGTGTTTCTAGCATTTCGAACTTTGACACCGCTTTTCTCCATGACTGTACCAAATTTTGACTGTTTTTTCAGGTTATTGGATAGGAAATTTAATGAGGATTTCAAAAATGTGCTTAAAACAGTCAAATTCTTACTCCAAGTGGGTTTTACCAGCGATTTTGTCCTTGACTGTCCTTTCAAACTGTATTTCTAGCATTTCGAACTTTGACACCGCTTTTCTCCATGACTGTACCAAATTTTGACTGTTTTTTCAGGTTATGGAATAGAAATTTTGATTATGATTCCAAAATTGTGCTTAAAACAGTCAAATTTTTACTCTAAGTAGGTTTTATCAGCAATTTTGTCCTTGACTGTCCTTTCAAACTGTGTTTCTAGCATTTCGAACTTTGACACCGGTTTTCTCCATGACTGTACCAAATTTTGACTGTTTTTTCAGGTTATTGGATAGGAAATTTAATGAGGATTTCAAAAATGTGCTTAAAACTGTCAAATTCTTACTCCAAGTGGGTTTTACCAGCGATTTTGTCCTTGACTGTCCTTTCAAACTGTATTTCTAGCATTTCGAAACTTTGACACCGCTTTTTTCCATGACTGTACCAAATTTTGACTGTTTTTTCAGGTTATTGAATAGAAATTTTGATTATGATTCCAAAATTGTGCTTAAAACAGTCAAATTTCTTACTCCAAGTAGGTTTTATCAGCAATTTTGTCCTTGACTGTCCTTTCAAACTGTATTTCTAGCACTTCAAATTTTGACACGGCTTTTATCCATGACTGTACCAAATTTTGACTGTTTTTTCAGGTTATTGAATAGGAAATTTAATGAGGATTCCAAAAATGTGCTTAAAACTGTCAAATTCTTACTCCAAGTGGGTTTTATCAGCAATTTTGTTTTTGACTGTCCTTTCAAACTGTGTTTCTAGCATTTCGAACTTTGACACCGCTTTTTCCCATGACTGTACCGAATTTTGACTATTTTTGCAGGTTATTGAATAGGAAATTTAATGAGGATTCCAAAAATGTGCTTAAAACAGTCAAATTCTTACTCCAAGTGGGTTTTATCAGCAATTTTCTCGTTGACTGTCCTTTCAATCTGTATTTCTAGCATTTCGAATTTTGACACCGCTTTTCTCCATGACTGTACCAAATTTTGACTGTTTTTTCAGGTTATTGAATAGAAATTTTAATTAGGATTCCAAAAATGTGCTTAAAACAATCAAATTCTTACTCCAAGTTGGTTTTACCAGCGATTTTGTTCTTGACTGTCTTTTCAAGCTGTATTGTATTTCTGAGATTTATGACAGTAGTCACGTGGGTGTCTAGTTAAACTATCCTCTAAAACTACGTTATATCTGTCATTAATGTCAAAATTGTCAAAACCTGACAAAAACTTGCAAGAATTACAGTTTAACACAGTTTTCGAAACAAGACGTGTTTCTGAGATTTATGACAGTTATTTTAACAATTGTCACGTGACCGTCTAGTTAAATAGTGTTCTAGAACCACGTGACAACTGTCACTAATGTCAAAACTGTAAAACTGGGCTCAAAAAATCTGTATTTTTGAACTATGGTTTATATAGCAAAATGACATAATTTTTCAAAATATCAAACCGATGATTAATTTTTTTTTTTTTATAAAAATTGTTTATTTTTTCAGCTACCTGGTATATATCACTTTTTGACTGATTACTAAATATTTTGACTTGGCAACACCGCTTATAGTTAGCAGTCATCTAATTATGGTTAAAATGATGAGCTTTCTGAACTTTCCGCCGAGTCCTTTGTAATGCGTTTTAAATTAGTTTGGCCTACACACGGTAGGTGTCATTAGTTTACGTGTGTACCACCCTAAAACGAAAATTGCATTACGCTTTGTTTCTATGTTGCATTTAGTAGCGAGGTTTCAAATGTATTTTCCACCTTTGCAAAGGAAAATTCTAGACTAAAAAGAAAATTAAAAAATTCTTAAAATCAGAAGTAAAATCCCAGTCATTTCAACTTGGACTTACAAAAATAACAAATATATCAATCACGACGGTGAAAACAAAGTGATTGAAAACCAAAAATGTGTCATAACCACAAAAGATAACCAGACAAAAACACATCGGTTTTACAGATCTATTTTCACCATTGTCGTGTTGTTTCTTAGTGAGAATTGTCCTCCAGGTGGTGTTCCTTAACGAGTTTAAATGGAGCCTGAAGAAACCCCTGGTAGGTACGCCACTGGCAAAACAGAAATCAAAAACCCTGCAAAGCTTCCAGTTTCTTTATTACTTTCCTTTGTCCAGGTGAAAACTTGCAATTACCCCCCTGCAAATCTTTTGTCCTCTTTCAAAGCTATTTCCTAAGAAACTTTTTAATAAGTTGGCTTCATTAAATTGTTTTTTGTTCAGACGTAGATTCGTTGGATGGCCATAAAAAGCTTGCGGATGACGAGGAAGTGCTTAATATGACGCTGGAGTCTGATGATGGCGATTCGGGTGAAACCCCTCGATTGTCGTTGTATGGAATAGCTGGAAAAAAAACTGCATTACAAGGTGCGGGTGAAACTAGAAACCAAGACAACCAAACCAAAGAAAGTATAAAATAATCTCCGATTCGACAATTTTGGCAAAGAGAGTCGAAAATTATCAATTCCTTCTCGTCGACGTCTTCCTTGAATTTTAATCCCCCTTTCCACCCTTATTTTACGTCTTAATGAACCGAATTTCGCTCCAATTAATTGCGAACTAGACGGCGTTTTCCGACTTTTACCTAGCACGTACAAAACGAAGTTAAAAAACTCAAAAATTCAATATTACTTTTAGGAAGTTTGTCCAAAGTCATCTTAAGAGCAGCAAAAAAAGTGTTAATCAGAAACGTATAACCTGATGTCAAAATTGACATATGTAAAATTTGTGACACATGTTTTGATTCACCCTGTATTTTATAGTTTAGAGTTCAAATCTAGCTATTATAACTAATATTTCAATTGATATTTGTTTTAAATTTTTACAAAAAAAAAAACAGTCAATAAATTATCTTTCAACAGATCGAATAAAATACAGGGCGTTTCATTTAAAATGATCAAAAATATGTGTCAAAAATTTGACAAGTAAATTTGACGCCACCCTCTTAATTCCATTGTTTTTGATTTTAGCAAGAAATTCAAAAATACAAATCTTGTTTGAGTAACAAACTATACTTGTCAATAAAATAGTTATTTATGCAACAAGTGCAAAAAGTACATCTATTTTGCACGGTAGTGAAACTTAAAAGTGCATTATTATACACGTAAAGTAAAAAAAAGACGGTAAGAAGCTTCCTGTCTTTAATAAATGACTTTCAAGCTTCAATTTGACAATTTTTACCCATTCAAATGCTTATAGTATTGATATAACCACCCAGAATCTTTAGGAAGCCTTCCTGACATCACTTGGGGCTATTTAAACACAGAAAAAAGCTTTCTGGTATTAATTTGGCTGCTTAAAAACAGTAAGAGGCTTCCTGTCTTCAATAAAAGGCTTTCTAACTTTAATTTTACCACTTTTAACCATTAAAATGTTTACATTATTGATAGAAGCACTTAGAATATTTAGGAAGGCTTCCAGACTGCAGTTTTGACTATTCAAACACAGAAAGAAGCTTTCCGGTATTAGTTTGACCGCTAAAAGACGGTAAGAAGCTTCCTGTCTTTAATAAAAGGCTTTCTAGCTTCAATTTGACAACTTTTACTCATTCAAATGTTTGTAGTATTGATATAACCACCCAGAATCTTTAGGAAGCCTTCCAGACATCAATTGGGACCATTTAAACACAGAAAAAAGCTTTCTGGTATTAATTTGGCTGCTTAAAAACAGTAAGAGGCTTCCTGTCTTCAATAAAAGGCTTTCTAACTTCAATTTGACAACTTTTACTCATTCAAATGTTTGCAGTATTGATATAACCACCCAGAATCTTTAGGAAGGCTTCCAGACATCATTTTGGACTATTTAAGTACAGAAAGAAGCCTTTCGGTATTAATTTGGCTGCTGGAAGACAGTAAGCAGCTTCCTGTCTTCAATGCAATGGCTTTTAACTTCAATTTGACAGAGAGAAGCCTTTTGGTATTAATTTGGCTGCTGGAAGACAGTAAGCAGCTTCCTGTCTTCAATACAAGGGTTTTTAGCTTCAATTTGACAATTTCAACTCATTAAAATGCTTATAGTATTGATATAACCACCCAGAATCTTTAGGAAGCTTCCAGACATCACTTTGGACTATTTAAATACAGAAATAAGCCTTTGGTATTAATTTGGCTGCTGGAAGACAGTAAGCAGCTTCCTGTCTTCAATACAAGGGTTTTTAGCTTCAATTTGACAATTTCAACTCATTAAAATGCTTATAGTATTGATATAACCACCCAGAATCTTTAGGAAGCCTTCCAAACATCACTTGGGACCATTTAAATACAGAAAGAAGCCTTTTGGTATTAATTTGGCTGCTGAAAGACAGTAAGCAGCTTCCTGTCTTCAATACAAGGGTTTTTAGCTTCAATTTGACAATTTCAACTCATTAAAATGCTTATAGTATTGATATAACCACCCAAAATCTTTAGGAAGCTTCCAGACATCACTTTGGACTATTTAAATACAGAAATAAGCCTTTCTGGTATTAATTTGGCTGCTGGAAGACAGTAAGCAGCTTCCTGTCTTCAATACAAGGGTTTTTAGCTTCAATTTGACAATTTCAACTCATTAAAATGCTTATAGTATTGATATAACCACCCAGAATCTTTAGGAAGGCTTCCAGACAGCACTTTTGACTATTCAAAGACAGAAAAGAAGCCTTGTGGTATTAATTTGGATGCTGGAAGACAGTAAGCAAGTTTCTGTCTTCGATAAAAGGCTTTCTGGCTTACATTTGATAATTTCTGCGAATTAAAATCCTAACAGTATTGACATGTTCACTCAGAGTGTTTAAGAAGGTTTCTAGGCAGCATTTTTGATTATTCAAAGACAGAAAGAAGCCTTTAGGTATTAATTTGAATGATTGAAGATAGTAAGCAGTTTTCTGTCTTCGATAAAAGGCTTTCAAACTTTGACAATTTCTACTTATTAAAATGCTTACAGTATTCATATGGTTACTCAAGAGAGTCTTTAAGGAAGCTTCCAGAGAGCATTTTTTAGTATTCATAGTGTTTTTAAATTTGACTACTGGAAGACAGTAAGAAACTTCCTATCTTTAATAAAAAGCTTTCTGCTGTAATGCTTACGGTATTGATATGACTACTCAGAGGCTTCCAGGTAACCGAAATTCGAGATTTATATTTTACAATTTTTTGCTCAAATTCAAAAATATGTGAATTAACAGGGTGGTCAAAGTAACTGGAAACTTTTACAGGTTTAATGGATATCGCCCTAATAACAGCCAATGCCAACCAACTGAGATACCTGCTCGAATTCAACAGAAAAAGTGATACGTTCCACATCACCATTGGCCTTATCATCGTATCATTGACACTTCAGGTGCTTGTTGCCATGTTTCTGATTTTCAAAGGGCACTACTACATCAAGGGCAAATCGAAATGTTCCCGAGCCAAACTGATCAAAAATTGCGTAACTTTCTGCGTTTTTTTGATCTCCATCGTTAATATTTTCATTGCCAGTTTGACAACAATGGCGCATGATTAATTTGGGAATATAATATTATAGAGTTGGGCTGAGATTTAAGAGTTTTTTTTGGACCTTTGGGCCAATTATGGTTTGAGGGCAAAAACCTTCCTAGAAACTACTTTTCCCTCCAAATTAATTTACTAACCGTCTGGAAGGCTTAATTCCCTTAAAGGGCTGCTTAATTAACAAAATTTCTCTGGGATTTTGTTTGTTTTTAATATCGAGCTTAATAAACAGTAAAGTAGATCACGCGTGATATTAATTAAAAGGGCAACAAAGAGATGAAATAACCACAATTTCGCATTAGTATCAAAAGTCCATTGATGGATTTGGAATGCACCGCATCAAATTGTATTCCAGTGATTTATGGTGTGCTGGTTTCGGATAAAAGGGCTAAATATTGCGGATAGGGCGGTAAAGCCTCACTTTCCGCACACTAATATAAACGAACGAGCCAGTTTAAACTTTAGCACGCTTTCCTTCCCTTCTCAGCCCTTAAAGGGCCTTAAATTGTTCGGAACGAGGAAAGCTCTTCCGACTGTAACGTTTCATTTGAATTATTAACAAAATTTTATAATGAACGCGTTTAAGATAAAAGATTCGAACAGATGTTACCGAGCTGTGGCTTTTCAAAGTTTCCGTTTAAATTGTTTTCCATCTTCCTCCTCTCTTTAGATTCGAATCGTATAGTATACAGAGTGTTTGAGTAAAACAATCTTAAAACCTTCTTCTACTTAAAAACATTAACGGGAAATTTAAGGGCTTTAGCAAACATCACTTTCTATCAAATATGCATGAAGTTCCGAAAGTACTTAAGCCCTCCATTATGTTTAGCACAAAGGGCTCTTAAAAGAATCTAAATAATAATAAGACCGTAAAAGTGTACCGATAAACTTGTATACGTCAATGGAAAGCTCATTTTATTGGCTATCTATTGACATATAAAAGTCTATATACACATTTTTTTTACTGGTTAAGGGAAAATTGAAAAAAAACACCTACAAGGTTAACCACAAGGGTACCACCCTGACCATGTAATGGTTTGAAATTTTTTGTAAATGATAATTTTCGTAAGGGTCAAATTTGCCTGAAACATTGCAACTCTCCTAATGGGTTTTGCGTTAACTTGACCACTTAGTGCAAGCGAAAATCGTTCTTAACGATTTCTCTTTGTACAATTTGGCTACAAACCTGGATTTGACAATCACTGTACTAATTTATACCAAATATCAGGGCCGTGCCTGATTGACTTTTTTTTTTAATTTCCTTAAAGTGGTAACAGTCAAGAAAAACATTCAGTCAACTTTGGAGCCCCCTGGCGGCCAAACGAAGCAACCTATCAACACAAGCGGTCATATTTTTGAAAAGCCCATTTTATCGCCTATCCATTGACATATAAAAGTTTAAACAAAGTGTTGCAAATAAGTGTGTTATTTACGGTTTTGTGACAGGGTGCACCAGAAACACTTTTTGACTGGTTAATGGCTAATTTAACTCTGAAAAAATAGGAAAAATACGGTCACGTGACCTACAAGGTTTACCACAAGGGTACCACCATGTAATGGTTTGAAATATTTTATAAATGACAATTTTCGTAAGGGTCAAATTTGCCTGAAACATTACAACTCTCCTAATGGGTTTTGCGTTAACTTGACCACTTAGTGCAAGCGAAAATCGTTCTTAACGATTTTTCTTTGTACAATTTGGCTACGGACCTGGATTTGACAATCACTGTACTAATTTGTGTCAAATATCAGGGCCGTGCCTGATTGACTTTTTTTTAAATTTCCTTAAAGTGGTAACAGACAAGAAAAACATTCAGTCAACTTTGAAGCCCCCTGGCGGCCAAACAAAGCAACCTATCAACACAAGCGGTCATATTTTTGAAAAGCCCATTTTATCGCCTATCCATTGACATATAAAAGTTTAAACAAAGTATTGCAGATTAGTGTGTTATTTACGGTTTTGTGACAGGGTGCACCAGAAACACTTTTTGACTTGTTTATGTCTAATTTAACCCTAAAAAATTAAAAAAATACGATCACGTGACCTAGAAGGTTTACCACAAGAATATCACAATGTAATGGTTGGAAACTTCTTGCAAATGATAATTTTCGTAAGGGTCAAATTTGCCTGAAACATTACAACTCTCCTAATGGGTTTTGCGTTAACTTGACCACTTAGTGCAAGCGAAAATCGTTCTTAACGATTTCTCTTTGTACAATTTGGCTACAAACCTGGATTTGACAATCACTGTACTAATTTATACCAAATATCAGGGCCGTGCCTGATTGATTTTTTTTTTAATTTCCTTAAAGTGGTAACAGTCAAGAAAAACATTCAGTCAACTTTGGAGCCCCCTGGCGGCCAAACAAAGCAACCTATCAACACAAGCGGTCATATTTTTGAAAAGCCCATTTTATCGGCTATCCATTGACATATAAAAGTTTATATAAAGTGTTGCAGATTAGCGTGTTATTTACGGTTTAGTGACAGGTGCACCAGAAACACTTTTTGACTGGTTAATGGCTAATTTAACACTGAAAAATTAGAAAAAACACGGTCACGTGACCTACAAGGTTCACCACGTTATAATTGTTGGAAATTTCATGAGAAACTGTTTTTGCAAATAGATAATTTTCGTAAGGGTGAAATTTGTCTGAAACATTGCAACTCTCCTAATGGGTTTTGCGTTAACCTGGCCACTTTGTGCAAGCGAAAATCGTTCTTAATGATTTCTGTTTGTTTAATTATGTTACGGACCTGGATTGTGCTAGGTTTGTGTTAAAAATCAGAGCCGTACCTGCCCGATTTTTTCAAAGCAACTAGAGTGGCAACAATCAAGGAAAACATTCAGTAATGTTGACACAATTTTGTTGCACTTGCTGATAATTCGTTTATTTGAAACATTCAGTATAGACATATCAGAAGACCGTAGATTGCTAATGAATATCACGTGACGTTGAGCGGGCGCGGCCAGGTTGTCGCGTTTGGGCGCTAGAGGGCGTCAAAGTTAATCGTCTCATTTCGTAAATATCTCGAAAAGTGTTCAACTTACAAACTTGTAATTTTTATACCATTTTTAAAAAAAACGCACTCTTTGGCTGAAAAAATCGTTAAATTAAATGTTTTAAGCTAAAAGGGGGTGTGAGAAGGGGTTTCAAGAAGGATGCGGGGGGGGGATAAATTGTGATAACGAAACTGGGACTGCGTCGAAATTCCAGAACAATAACGAACTGCAGCCCGTCAGGCTTTCAGGAACTTATATCGCAGGAAACGGGGAAGCCATTTGCAAACCAAATAATTGTCATGGATGTTCTCGACTTAAGTGGGAATTGTTTCTAGCTTTGATTAAGTTTGCGTTTATGGGAAGGGCTCCCAGTGGCCCTTTATGACGTCCGTTCTAGATTGCCACCTAAAAATAGACCGAAAAACGTCACAAGTCAAAGAAAATTACATAACCGACACTTGAATTGAATTAAAGCCGGTTTTACACCAAAACTTTTCAAAGTCATCAATTCATGTACCAAGAAATACAGTTTTAAAACATTCTAAAGATTGTTTAGTAACAAATGTAGTAGGATGTCATTTTGGTCCATTTTTGTTTCAAACTATTTCAGTTCTTATGGCAAAACTCATTAAGATAGTGGCTTATTGCAAGCAAATTTGAACCATAATATGTTGTTTTTGCTGTAATTAAAAGATAAATTCGTTCTTGAAGCTGCTTTATGAATATAAACATTAATTTCTTTGACTTACAGACAGAAAATACGATCATTATAACTAGCCAAATTCAGCCGGGAGAAACTACGTCACTTTACTCACTTTAATAGAGCAATATCTCATGAACGGGAAGAGATCCAGAGATTCGGCCGCAAATCCAGACGGGACGTGCGTAATGAAATTATTACGTTCATTAATTCCAGAAACGGACGTCTTCCATTTTGACTATTACGATTACTCGACAAGTAAAGCTACGTTAGATGTTTCAAAAAGGGTACGCGTAATTACGTGACCCTTTTCCAGTATTATTAAAGGGAATCGATTACGCAGGCACAAAGCCCAAGAAAATTATCCTTCCCCTCCAGGGTTATGGTGGTTTGGGAGAACTAGAATTAAGCAAAGTTCCAATGCAAACTGGATCTAGATAAAAGCATTTCCAGGAAGGTTAGATTATCTTTATAGGTTTTGTTTGTTGAAAGAAATTGTGTCTAGAATATTGTGGGAAATTTTCATAAATCTCCCTCATCTTGGAAGTTATAGAGCGTTAACCAAGTGAATGCACCTAAAGTTTATAGTTTGAACTGAAATTTGAAAATTTACCACAATTTCAAATTTCAAATTGTTTTTAACGATTTTTCTTTGTACAATCCCTGTGCTAATTTGTGACAAATATAATTGTTGCCTGATCGACTTTTTTTTTAATTTCCTTAAAGTGGTAACAGTCAAGAAAAATATTCAGTCAACTTTGGAGCCCCCTGGCGGCCAAACAAAGCAACCTATCAACACAAGCGGTCATATTTTTGAAAAGCCCATTTTATCGGCTATCCATTGACATATAAAAGTTTACACAAAGTGTTGCAAATAAGCGTGTTATTTACGGTTTAGTGACAGGGTGCACCAGAAATACTTTTTGACTGATTTATGTGTAATTTAACACTGAAAATTAAAAAAAAACACAGTCACGTGACCTACAAGGTTCACCACGTCATAATAGTTGGAAATTTCATGCAAAACTGTTTTTGTAAATGGTAATTTTCGTAAGGGTCAAATTTGCCTGAAACATTACAACTCTCCTAATGGGTTTTGCGTTAACTTGACCACTTAGTGCAAGCGAAAATCGTTCTTAACGATTTTTCTTTGTACAATTTGGCTACAGACCTGGATTTGACAATCACTGTACTAATTTGTGTCAAATATCAGGGCCGTACCTGATTGATTTTTTTAAATTTCCTTAAAGTGGTAACAGTCAAGAAAAACATTCAGTCAACTTTGGAGCCCCCTGGCGGCCAAACAAAGCAACCTATCAACACAAGTGGTCATATTTTTGAAAAGCCCATTTTATCAGCTATCCATTGACATATAAAAGTTTATATAAAGTATTGCAGATTAGTGTGTTATTTACGGTTTTGTGCCAGGGTGCACCAGAAACACTATTTGACTGGTTTATGTGTAATTTAACCCTGAAAAATTAGGAAAAACACGGTCACGTGACCTACAAGGTTTACCACAAGGATACCACTATGTAATGGTTGGAAATTTTTTGTAAATGATAATTTTCGTAAGGGTCAAATTTGCCTGAAACATTACAACTCTCCTAATGGGTTTTGCGTTAACTTGACCACTTAGCGCAAGCGAAAATCGTTCTTAACGTTTTTTCTTTGTACAATTTGGCTACAAACCTGGATTTGACAATCACTGTACTAATTTATACCAAATATCAGGGCCGTACCTGATTGACTTTTTTTTAAATTTCCTTAAAGTGGTAACAGACAAGAAAAACATTCAGTCAACTTTGAAGCCCCCTGGCGGCCAAACAAAGCAACCTATCAACACAAGCGGTCATATTTTTGAAAAGCCCATTTTATCAGCTATCCATTGACATATAAAAGTTTATATAAAGTATTGCAGATTAGTGTGTTATTTACGGTTTTGTGACAGGGTGCACCAGAAACACTTTTTGACTGGTTAATGGCTAATTTTACACCAAAAAAAATTGAAAAAATACAGTTACGTGACCTACAAGGTTCACTACGTCATAATAGTTGGAAATTTAATGAAAAACTGTTTTGGCAAATGGTAGTTTTCGTAAGGGTGAAATTTGCCTGAAACACTGCAACTCTCCTAATGGGTTTTGCGTTAACTTGACCACTTAGTGCAAGCGAAAATCGTTCTTAACGACTTTTCTTTGTACAATTTGGCTACAGACCTGGACCGGACTTTTTGATTTTGTTTTTTTTTTATTGTGTACAATTTTTATAAATCTCCCTCATTAAATTTGGAAGTTACAGAGCGTTTTAACAAAGTTTATAGTTTGAACTGAAATTTTGAAAATTCACCACAAATTCAGTTTTTAAGTTAGCAACTTCATGTTTTTTACACAATATAGTCCAAAGTGTCTAGAATATTGTGTCAGATGAATGTAATACATTTTAATACGGGATGGAAAATGAAATTTAATTAATCCTCCAGGTTGCTTGTCTCTTTCCAGACTAGTTTCAATGGAAATTAGTCAATTTGCTCCCGGACTTTTCGAGAAGGAAATCTTCCTCGAGTAGCGCTATCACTGGCAAATTTGCATTCTACAAGGGACTGAATTCAGTTCCATTAAAAATCCTCGACTTACTACCCATATCGAAGAAGCGAACATATTTATTCAGTAAAGGGTTTTCTTCCCCCCTTTTTTGCACTGCGGCAACTTTGGTCCAAGTTATATTCAAAGCCGACTTATACGGGAATAAAGCAAAGTTTTAAGAATGGTAAAACTTTTCCGGATAAGCTTAATATTTCGGGACGTGTCCCTCAAGGTTTTTGCCGACCCTTTTTACCCCCACAAAGGGGTAATTTGACTGTACATCCAACCTCATCAATGCACTTAGTTGGAAATTGTTGTCGAATTGGATTATTACTGTAATCAATTGAGTCCGGGGCTATTATCAGTCTTAATAGGGCTCTGACGATAATTCGGATAATTGACGTGACAGTCAGTTAGGAAACTATTTTAAACCAAGTTTAAGTGAATTGTTGGTCTCGTGACCGTTTTTGAACTTGAAAAAACCAACTTTAAGTTTTTTAATTACTTAAGTTGTAAAAGGTCACGTGATTTACTGTTTACTGGTATCATTTAAGCAAAAATTGACTTGATTTGCTCGTAATCAAACTCTCTAAAGATCACGTGATTGTTTTGTGAATTTTTTTAAGTGTCGTTTCAGTCCTGTCCATTTGCCATTGTCAAGATGTCAGTCAACAACACATTTGTCATGTTTTCACATGTGAAAATTTGATAATATGACCAAATAGACAATTTTCATATTTTGCTAATTTCCCTTGGAGAATTGGCTTAAAAACTTATTCAGCTAGAAATGCATTAGAATTTAACATTTTACACTTGAAAAGTGGATAATTTGATCAAATTTACATTTCAAACCTGAAAATTAACTTGACAATATGACCGAATAAATAATTTTTATATTTTCTTATTTCGAGCTGAACAATTTACTTGAAAACTTGATCAACAAGGTATTTTTCATGTTATGGCAGTTGATCAAGAAAACAACTTAAATTAACCATTAACCATCTTCCAGTGATGTTGAGCAAAAAATTCAGTGTCTGAAAAATTACGTACAGGGTGACCAAAAATAGTTAGTTACCATCATACTTTTCATGCACACCCTGTATACTGGAAGCACAACCGGTTTTGCCAATTTACAGTGTTTGGTTAAGGAGTTGATTCGAAAAATTTCTGGTCTCTTGAAATTTCTTTTCAACGTTTTCGAGTTATTAGGAAAAACTGGTTTGGTGCAACAAATCAATGAAAGTGTGATCTAAAATTTGAACACGGTTTAAAAGAGAAAATCGTCTGTAAAACCCACTTGGAGTGAACGAATCATGTTTTTAAGAACTTTTTTGGAATCCTCATTCAATTTCCTATCTAATGTCATTCAGGTAAAGTCAGGGAGAAAAGTGATGTCAAAATATAAATTGTCAGAAAGACAGCTGGACAGGACAGTTAGGTACATAATCGACTGTAAAACCCATTTAAAGTGAAAAAATGACAGTTTTAAGCACATTTTTGGAATCCTTATTAAATTTCCTATCCAATAGCCTAATAAAACATTACAAAATTTGGTGCAATCAGGGAGAAAAACGGTGTCAAAGTTTAAACTGCCAAAACTACAGTTTGAGAGGACAGTCAGATTTAAAATCGCCTTTAAAACCCACTTGAAGTAAGAAAATTACGGTTTTAAGCACATTTTTGGAATCCTCATTAAATTTCCTATCTAATGACATCAAAAACCAGTACAAAATCAAGTAAAGTCAGGGAGAAACGTTCTGTCGAAGTATAAACTGTCAGAAAGACAGCTGGAAAGGACAGTTAGGTACAAAATCGACTGTAAAACACATTTAGAGTGAAAAAATTACTGTTTTAAGCACATTTTTGGAATCCTTATTAAATTTCCTATCCAATAATCTGAAAAAACATTACAAATTTAGTACAGTCAGGTAGAAAAATGGTGTTAAAATTTGAACTACCAGAAACACAGTTTGAAAGGACAGTCAAAGACAAAATCGCCTGTAAAACTTAAAACTTTGAGCGATCCAAAAAAAACTTGACAGTAAGAAAATTTCTGTTTTAAGCACATTTTTGGAATCCTTATTAAATTTCCTATCCAATAACCTGAATAAAACATTACAAAATTAGTACAATCAGGTAGAAAAATGGTGTTAAAGTTTGAACTGCCAGAAACACAGTTTGAAAGTACAATCAAAGACAAAATCGCCTGTAAAACTTACTTGAAGTGAGAAAATGACAATTTAAGCACATTTTTGAAATCCTTATTAAATTTCCTATCCAAAAACCTGAGAAAACATTACAAAATTAGTACAGTCAGGAAGAAAAATAATGTTAAAATTTGAACTGCCAGAAACACAGTTTGAAAGGACAGTCAGAGATAAAATCGCCTTTAAAACCTACTTTGAGTGAGAAAATGACAATTTTAAGCACATTTTTGGAATCCTTATTAAATTTTCTATCCAAAAACCTGAGAAAATATTACAAAATTAGTACAGTCAGGAAGAAAATTAATATTAAAATTTGAACTACCAGAAACACAGTTTGAAAGTACAATCGGGCATAAAATCGCCTGTAAAACTTACTTTGAGTGAGAAAATGACAATTTTAGGCACATTTTTGAAATCCTCATTAAATTTCCTATTCAATAAACTGAATAAACACAAAAAAAATTGGTACAGTCAGGGAGAAAAGCGGTGTCAAAGTTCAAACTGCCAAAATCAGAGTATTTTTAATTTACCAGTAATTTTCCTGGTTTAGTAAAATATTTACTTTCAGTTAATTAATAATCATAATAAAATTTACCATCAGACCATCAATTTCATCCTGAACAAATTAGGACTCTTAAGCAAAAAACACTATCAAATGGACATTAAGTGTCCTAACCTGTTTAATGTAGTCTGATCGATAGAAACAAAATTTACGAGCTAAAACCAAACCGCACACATATTTAGAAGCGAACGCGTAATTTTTGAATTTGATTCCGACCAAAAACCAGGAAGTCGAAACGTGCAGGACGTGCCCTGGGGTTCCAATGAGCCCTTTTAAAGCGGAAATTTGCAGTTTAACGCGAACTGGAAAAATCGACTCGTTAATTGCCCGTTTTGCTGCTTTTGTCACAGTTTTTTGGGAGAAAACTCAATTTAACAACCTCCCAGTAAACTTACCAAACTGATTAGGCCTCTTAAGAGTCTTTCCTTAAGTCTACTAGACAAAAGTGTGATGATTTAGCTTGAAATTCCCTTAAAGGACAGTCAGGAACAAAATCGTCAGAACTTACATTCTAAAACCACTCTTCTACTGCGTTTAGAATGTGAGTTATAATTTTACAGTTTAAAATATAAATTAAACTGACCAAAGTCAGGGAGAAAAGTAGTGTCAAAATATAAACTGTCAGAAAGACAGCTGGAAAGGACAGTTAGGTACAAAATTGCTTGTTAAACTCATTTAGAATGAAAAAATGACAGTTTTAAGCACATTTTTGGAATCCTTATTAAATTTCCTATCCAATAGCCTAATAAAACATTACAAAATTTGGTGCAATCAGGGAAAAAAACGGTGTCAAAGTTTAAACGGCCAAAAATACAGTTTGAAAGGACAGTCAGAGATAAAATCGCCTTTAAAACCCACTTGAAGTAAGAAAATTACTGTTTTTAGCACATTTTTGGAATCCCCATTAAATTTCCTATCTAATGACATCAAAAACCAGTACAAAATCAAGTAAAGTCAGGGAGAAAAGTTCTGTCGAAGTATAAACTGTCAGAAAGACAGCTGAGAAGGACAGTTAGGTACAAAACCCCCTGTAAAACCCAGTTGGAGTGAGAAAATGACAGTTTTAAGCGCATTTTTGGAATCCTCATAAAATTTTCCATTCCATAAACTAAAAAAAAATCGAAAAATCGAGTAGAGGCAGACCAAATAATTGTGTTAAAATTTCAACTACCAGGAACACAGTTTTTAAGGACAGGCAGGGACAAAATCGCTTGTAAAACACAGTTGGAGTGAGAAAATGACAGTTTTAAGCACATTTTTGGAATCCTTATTAAATTTTCTATTCAATAACCTAAAAAAACACCAGAAATCTAGTACAGGCAGAGAGAAAAATAGTGTTAAAGTTTCAATTACCAGGAACACAGTTTTTAAGGACAGGCAGGAACAAAATCCCCTGTAAAACCCAGTTGGAAAGAAAAAATTAAAGTTTTAAGCACATTTTTGGAATCGTCATGAAATTTTCTATTCTATAACCTAGAAAAATTTCTAAAAATCGATCGGATTCCATACTTTATGGACACACTCTGTATGTACAAACCTGCCCTTTGGCCTTACAATTTCATTGTGATATATACACTCTAATACATAAATACAAGAAGAACAGTGTACGTATATAATTGAAAAGAACAACGTTTTAATACAAAGTACGTGGTTAACGTCCCTCGAATTTTAAGGGCGCTTCCGGATTGTTTTTCGGTGGGTTTTTAACTTCAAAACATCCACCCCTCAAATAACTCAACAGCGTACGAGATATTGACATTTTGGGACCCTTAACGCATCCAAAAATTGTACATTTTGGTGCAATTTTGGTGTGCAACAAACGACAAAATTGACATTTTGTAAAACCGAGACGAATCGTAAAATGGCCGGTTCATTCTAGCAAAATTCCCTTTTTCCTCCAACGTCGTAAAATTTGATACTTTTACGAACATTTAATGACACTCGAGGGAGAAACCTCCAACTTTTATCTACTCCAAGCAAGTCGAATTTAATTTCATCCCTTTACACTATAACATATTGTGTGTATGCACCCTTAAGACTACCTACTTCACTGCAAAACTTGACTGAAATCAAATTTAATAAGAATTCCAAAAATGTGCATAAAACAGTATTTTTTTCACTCTAAATGTGTTTTATTAAACTGTCCTTTCCAGCTGTCTTTCTGACAGTTTATACTTCGACAGAACTTTTCTCCCTGACTTTACTTGATTTTGTACTGGTTTTTGATGTCATTAGAGAGGAAATTTAATGAGGATTCCAAAAATGTGCTTAAAACAGTAATTTTATTACTGCAAGTTGGTTTTAAATGCGATTTTATCTCTGACTGTCCTTAAAAACTGTGTTCCTGATAGTTGAAACTTTAACACCACTTTTCTGCCTGCCTGTACTCGATTTTTAGAGTTTTTTTAGGTTATGGAATAGAAAATTTCATGAGGATTCCAAAAATGTGCTTAAAACTTTCATTTTCTCACTCCAACTGGGTTTTACAAGCGATTTTGTCCCTGTCTGTCCTTAAAAACTGTGTTCCTGGTAGTTGAAACTTTAACACCACTTTTCTCTCTGCCTGTACTCGATTTTTAGAGTTTTTTTAAGGTTATTGAATAGAAAATTTAATGAGGATTGCAAAAATGTGCTTAAAACTTTAATTTTTTCACTCCAAGTGGGTTTTACAAGCGATTTTTTCCCTATCTGTCCTTAAAAACTGTGTTTCTGGTAGTTGAAACTTTAACACCATTTTTCTCTCTGCCTGTACTCGATTTCTAATGTTTTTTTTAGGTTATTGAATAAAAAATTTAATAAGGATTCCAAAAATGTGCTTAAAACTGTCATTTTCTCACTCCAACTGGGTTTAACAAAGGATTTTGTCTTTCTGGCAGTACAAACTTTGATACCGCTTTCTCCCTGACTATAACAATTTTTTAGGTTAGGGGATAGAAAATTTAGTGAGGATTTCAAAATTGTGTCCATCGTTAGTATATCTTAAATAGAAGCACCCTGTATACTTACGCATAAAACCTTTTCCACTCAGTTTTTAATGTTCTGGAAAAATTAACCTAAAAATGGCCTGGATTTTGTAACAAGAAAATTATTTTTCCAATTTGGTGAAAAGCTTTGTCGATTACATTGTTCGTAAAGGAAAATGGTCGACGTGACAAAAACAAAAGCGCAACTTTTAATAACGTCTTTGTGACACAGATGACAGCAGTGGGGCAGGGTGGGAGGGGGGGGGGTGGATTATAAATCCGCAAATGAAAGCCGGAAACTGTCATTAACTAAGCGGAATTTGCGGTTGACAGGGCAATTCTGGGAGCGGAGCAATCCGCCGCCCCCGTATGATAATGAAATATGAAAACAGAAAGTTGGCGGTTTCCTAAATTGAAATGGCGGAAAACTAAAAACTCACTCTTCTGGTCCCGGTTTAGTTTTGTTGCCAAAGCGCTTTCCTTCGTAATCAATTAAATGAAAAACAAATTTGCCTGCCGGTGCCCGTCGTTTGTTTTGCTTTCGGCATTTTCTTCGAGCCCGAATTTCTATCCAGACTGGTGCAGTTTCAATCCAACTTTTTCCTTCTCAAATTCGTAATTGACTCGACAACAACAGTTTTTGATCCGATGCTACTAATTCCACTTTTCCAGTCAAACAGGAAGCTGGAAATTCAACTAAATTTGTCACTGAAATTTAATCGTTTTTGAGATATTTTTCAAAAACTACTTTGATGAACTTTTTACTAAAAATTAGTTCAAATATACAGGGTGTTTGTATCTTGGTTATTTTTGGGAGTTTAGGGTGGTTCGACCACTCAAAAAAATCGTCTTGAACTGCTCTTTTCAGTGGTGTAGAGCAAAAAATTGTATCTAAAAAATTGTGTACAGGGTGAGCAAAAATAATGACCCACTAACATTTTTGTGCACGCCCTGTACACAGAGAACTGAAATAAGGTTCAAACGTTGCGCAGTCTGGTTTAGTGATTCATTAGGAACAGTTTTGCACTCTTGTAGTTTTTATGTAAATCTAACCGTTTTTGAGATATTTTCCAAAAACTACTTTGATGCACTTTTTACCGAAAATTAGTTCAAATATTGAACACCCTGTATCTTGGTTATTTTTGAGAGTTCAGGATGGTTCAACCACTCAAAAAAATCGTCTTAAACTGCTCTTTTCAGTGGTGTAAAGCAAAAAATTGTATATAAAACATTGTGTACAGGGTAAGCAAAAATAATGACACACTAACAATTTCGTGAACACCCTGTATACAGGCAACTGTATTTAAGTTCAAGCGTTACGTAGTTTGTTTTAGTGGTCCATTAGGAACACTTTTGCCCTCTTGCAATTTTATTGTAAATCTAACCGTTTTCGAGATATTTACTAAAAACCACTTTAATTCAGCGGTCAGTCAGGAAAAACCTCCATTTGGACAAAATTTCGGTGCATTTTCCCAAAAAGTCGCAAATAACTTGGTTATTTGAAACATTCCGTATAGACACATGAAATGATCGTAAGTAGCTAATGATTGGAGCTATCACGTGACGTTAAGCGGGTACCGCTAACTTGCTCCGTCTAGCCGCTAGAGGGCGTCAGACTTTGTAAAATTTTTGGATTTTGAAAATTGTCTTTAACTGCCTTAGTTAGCATGTTTTGTCCCTAATTTGATTATTTTATTAAATAAGTTGGCAACGTCGCCATTTTATTGTCTATCCATTGACGTATAAAACACCATACCATTGTATGGAAAATAAGACAGTAAATCAGCTTCAAACAAAACAGTGCTTCAAAATTGAGCAGAAAATATTAGTTAACTTTGAAGCCCTCTAGCGGCCAAATCATAAAACCTACTACTTAAAGTTGGTATATGTTTGGATAGCCCATTTTATTGTCTATCCATCGACGTATAAAACACCATACCATTATTTGGCAAATAAGACAGTAAATCAGCTTCAAACCAAACAGTGCATCAAAATTGACCAGAAAATATTAGTTAACTTTGAAGCCCTCTAGCGGCCAAATCATAAAACCTACTACTCAAAGTTGATATATGTTTGAATAGCCCATTTTATTGTCTATCCATCGACGTATAAAACACTATAACATTATTTAGCAAATAAGAGAGTAAATCAGCTTCAAACAAAACAGTGCATCAAAATTGAGCAGAAAATATTAGTTAACTTTGAAGCCCTCTAGCGGCCAAATCATAAAACCTACTACTTAAAGTTGGTATATGTTTGGATAGCCCATTTTATTGTCTATCCATTGACGTATAAAACACCATACCATTATATGGCAAATAAGACAGTAAATCAGCTTCAAACAAAACAGTTATTTTTCGAGAAAACAAAAATAACAACAATATGGGACTTTGTCACACTATGGCGCCCTGTATGTGACTTATCTGACATTTGTGACATAATTGACGTTTGACAAGTTATAATAATATTTTTCTGTAATAAACCATTTTAAGCGGTTATCAATTCACTAGGAAAACTTTGAGAAACTTTAGTAACGGGGGAGGTAAAAGGAGGGTGTTTAATTAGATTCGTCGGCAATAAACACACCAAGCAAAGGGAGGAATTAAAGCGTTACACAAACTTCCTGTGGCGGTAATAGGAAAACTCATTTAAAACCGTCTGGACTGTGGAACAAACACGAAAATGTCCTCGTAAACAACCACCGGAATCTCTCTCTTTGGTCCTGACCGCACGTCCATGTTGGATTCTCCATTAAAATCCAGGATGGAACGTTGTTGGAACTGTACAGGTTGGACTAATAAAGTATTGTTTTAGCTACATTTTGGTAAAAAAATCCACTCTGTAACTGTCATACAACCAGACTTACGGTCTGTCAAAGTAGACAGTGGTTTTTGTGTCTCTTTGACATTTCCTAGCTTGGAACTGTCACTAAACAATTTTTAAGGACAAACTGTACAGGGTGGACTAATAAAGCACTGTTTTAGCTACATTTTGGTAAAAAAATCCATTCTGTAACTGTCATACAACCAGACTTATGATCTGTCAAAGTAGACAGTGCTTTTTTGTGTAAATATGACATTTCTCAGCTTGGAACTGTCACTAAACAATTTTTTAAGACAAACTGTACAGGGTGGACTAATAAAGCATTTCTCAGCTTGTAAATATGACATTTCTCTGCTTGGATACTATCACTAAACTGTCAAACTAAATTATTTTTATGGACATATGACATTTCTCAGTTTGGAACTGTCACTAAACAATTTTTAAGGACAAACTGTACAGGGTGGACTAATAAAGCATTGTTTTAGCTGCATTTTGCTGAACAAATCAACTTTGTAACTGTCATACAACCAGATTTATAATCTGTCAAAGTAGACAATGCTTTTTTGTGTAAATATGACATTTCTCTGCTTGGAACTGTCACTAAACAATTTTTAAGGACAAACTGTACAGGGTGGACTAATAAAGCAATGTTTTAGCTACATTCTGGTAAAAAAATCCACTCTGTAACTGTCATACAACCAAACTTATAACCTGTCAAAGCAGACAGTGCTTTTGAGTGTCACTTTGACATTTCCTAGCTTGAAACTGTCAATAAACAATTTTTTAGGACAAACTGTACAGGGTGGACTAATAAAGCATTGTTTTAGTTTGTTTATTGCACGACAAAACCAAAAATCCAAATTTGTGGTAGCGCCCCCCCATTCTCTCCATGGATACTTTTGTCGAGGACAAAAACTGGGATTTTAATGAAGGACTGTTCAAACGAGCGATAAAACCTTATCTACACACAAATAACGATGTAAAAACAAAACGAGATGGCTGGGTTTTAATCGAATTTTAATGAGGAAAACAATTGGGACTCCGCTTGTGTATGTTTGTTGCCGAGTCAGTTGATTTTCCGGTTATTTCCACCTCTTAGTCCCCACATTTGTCGTTTACCACCAGCCAGCCAGAAAGTCAACTGGATTGCAAGTAAAATATCATAAATTACGTGACATAAAACAACTTTCATTCTCTACACATTTTTGTAGCTCCTTAAATAACTGAGCTATGCTCAGTCAAAATCGAGTTATTAAAAAAAAAACAGTTTGGTGCATCCAGTCAATTTTTGGCCTTGTAACTCCTTAAGTAGGTCCTTAAGGGCAAAAACACCTTATACAATCTTGTAGAGGATGAAATTCCCTATAACTTCTATTCTTTACACATTTTTGTAGCTCCTTAAATAACTGAGCTAAGCTGTTTGTTCTTAAAAACTGTGTTCCTGGTAGTAGAAATTTTAACACCATTTTTTGGTCTGCCTTACTCGATTTTTAGATTTTTTTTTAGGTTATGGAATAGAAAATTTCATGAGGATTCCAAAAATGTGCTCATTTNATGCNCGTGNCNNCNGCTCNTCGTNCNTTNNGANNGAGTCCGGANCAGNCTCCCCGCGNNNNGAANTATNAGTAACGCGNCGNATTNNAAGTCNGACANACANCNNTTTGACCNCTCNTNCCGGGAAATNNGGNTCCANNTTGACTNANGGAGATAGCNNGNTGTGGNATTNTANCNGGACGNNTAATNATCNTTCANNANANACANCCGTGAGATTTNCAGTTCTTGGGNAATGGNACAACNNGTGNATCGGTGNCGTCTAGNATANCCAGNNACCNNTGGGAAGTACTACTGTTTGTNNCATCANATNCGGCCGAGGGGCAAGCNCNTGTTTNNNGGTTNAGACGGCGANNGTNCGGCAGNCATATCGGTAGANAAGACGCTCNTNGGNANCAGGNCTTNTCNCNNCTCANACAGACACGAGCAAACCNCCAAAAACGANGTNNNTACCAACCCGTGGNNGCAAAGANGANGNTGGGGCNGNTNCGTCTTTCGGTCAAACACGTCCGCCTGCTTTTACAGTCCGGAGCGCCTAGCCTACCGATCACTCTCTCAATAAGGCGCGCGATAGCAGTACCGTGCCTCCGGCGGTGTTCCGTTAAGGTGAAACACGTCCGCCGGCTTTTACAGTCGGGAGCGCCTATCCTACCGATCACTCTCTCAATAAGGCGCGCGATAGCAGTACCGTGCCTCCGGGCGGTGTTTCCGTTAAGGTGAAACACGTCCGCCGGCTTTTACAGTCGGGAGCGCCTATCCCTACCGATCACTCTCTCAATAAGGCGCGCGATAGCAGTACCGTGCCTCCGGGCGGTGTTCCGTTAAGGTCAAGGACACATAGAGATGTAACAGAAGCTAAAATGTAATAGAAGCTGAAACATAACCGGTGATGAAAAAATTGAATTTTAGCAATACGTATGTAGGAAAGAAAACAAAAAAACAACTCATAACATATTTTTCTTTTTTAAATTAATTTGTGGTTCTGATAAGAACCGTTTTGGTAAAAATAAAAATAAAATTACTTATAAGGTAACTGGAAAATCGCTGCTTGTAAGATCCCCTACTAACCTACGTACCAGAGCAATTTTTCTTTCTGCACTTTCTCGGTGCAAATCCATTTGGGGCACACTCGAAGCATAAGATTCTTCGGCATCTTGTGCTTCATTGTGTAAGAGACGCAGCCGATCCAGTAACTCCTGACAGCGACGTAATTTTTTTATACCTCGTCCATTATGCTGCAATCTAGCTTGATCTATTTCTTCGTCGTCCGAACTTGAATTGGCAAACTCTACATCGACCGACTCATACCGCTCCCTCAGGGCTTCTTTCCCGGTCTTCTTGTCCAATGACATAACAGGAATGTTCAACGAACTTTTCGACAAAGATGCGCCGATATCTTCATCATCGGATAACGACACACACAAAAGGAGATATCATCAGATTAACCAGACAGATTTAACAGATTAACCTAACCTAACCTAACCTCCCGTTACGCGAGATATTGAATTTCAAAAAGTACCTAAAAAACCTCTCTAATACCCCCCCATTCTTTCAATTTTTTTGAAAAGTGAAAAATTTTAAAGTGCTTTTTTGTGCTTATTTTACCTTAATTTAAGGTCGTTTGGTATAAATATGCCCTTTGCTGATTCGATTGATTGCACCGTTTGGCCGCTAGAAGGCGTCAAAGTTCCTTCACCATAAAATCACATATTTTTTGACACACGTCGCTTTGACTCTGAATTACTCCCTTATTTGACAAGTTACGTCAAAATGTCATAGAAAACAAAAGATAGAGCAGATTTCAAGCTTCCCAAAAATATCCCCCCATGATTCGATTGATTGCACCGTTTGGCCGCTAGAGGGCGTCAAAGTTCCTTCACCATAAAATAACATATTTTGTGACACTCGTCGCTTTGACCCTGAATTACTCCCTTATTTGACAAGTTACGTCAAAATGTCATAGAAAACAAAAGATAGAGCAGATTTCAAGCTTCCCAAAAATATCCCCCCATGATTCGATTGATTACACCGTTTGGCCGCTAGAGGGCGTCAAAGTTCCTTCACCATAAAATCACATATTTTTTGACACACGTCGCTTTGACCCTGAATTACTCCCTTATTTGACAATTTACGTCAAAATGTCATAGAAAACAAAAGATAGAGCAGATTTCAAACTTTCTAAAAATGTCCCCCCATCAGCTGATTGATAACTCCGTTTGGCCGCTAGAGGGCGTCAAAGTTGCTTTACCATAAAATCACTAATTTTTAGACACCCGCTGCTTTCACCCTAGTTTACTCCCTTATTTGACAAGTTACGTCAAAATGTCATAGAAAACAAAAGATAGAGCAGATTTCAAGCTTTCCAAAAATATCCCCACATGAGTTGATTGGTCATACCGTTTGGCCGCTAGAGGGCGTCAAAGTTCCTTCACCATAAAATCACATATTTTTTGACACTCGTCGCTTTGACCCTAAATTACTCCCTTATTTGACAAGTTACGTCAAAATGTCATAGAAAACAAAAGATAGAGCAGATTTCAAGCTTTCCAAAAATATCCCCACATGAGTTGATTGGTCATACCGTTTGGCCGCTAGAGGGCGTCAAATTTCCTTCACCATAAAATCACATATTTTTTGACACACGTCGCTTTGACCCTGAATTACTCCCTTATTTGACAAGTTACGTCAAAATGTCATAGAAAACAAAAGATAGAGCAGATTTCAAGCTTCCCAAAAATATGTCCCCATGATTCGATTGATTGCGCACCGTTTGGCCGCTAGAGGCGTCAAAGTTCCTTCACCATAAAATAACATATTTTATGATATTTAACAAGATACGCCAAAATGTCATGACCCCACATTTTTGGAATCCTTATTCAATAACATAAAAAACCATAGAAAATGTTGTACAGTCAGTCAGGGCGAAAAGCGGTATTGAAAGGACAGTCAGCAAGAAAGTCCAAATTATCACCGCTACACGCAAAATGCCGTGTATGGTTCATTTTTTTTCCGTGGCGCTTACTCATCAATGCTCCGTCCGCCATATTGTCACGTTTAGGGGTTTTGCGTAGTAAGGGATGGATGGTAGAGATCGAAACACTCAGGTCACAAGTAAGTAAGCCTCGTTTATTATAAAAATAAAGTAAGTAAGGTATAGTATATACGAAGTCAGTTGAAACTACTCAAAAAAACAATTCTGGTGGAATAATCGTCGCATCTTGTTAAACATGGGCGGCGTTATAAAAATTTATTAAGGCGCTTTTTGCATGAACTGATCAATAAAACAAGTAAGAAAAAGGTATCATTGTTAATAAACAATGTAACTTAAACCCACAAGAACTGTATTAAATATGTAAACACACACTGAACAATATTATTTATATTTTGATATGATACGAATGAAAACTCTAATACCGGACTGCACTGCGCCTTTTTCACAAGCACGGAAGCTAATCGAGTGTCTAACAAGCATCTGAAAAAACTAAAAATAGTTTTTAAAATGCTGGCCAATAGAAACTGTGGTGCAACCAATCAAACAGCTTTACGGTGGTTATACTCAAAATTATTGGTGACACTCACAGTACTCACACATCAAGTCCACGTTGACTCGCTGCAAATTTCTACGGGGGACAATCACATACAAATTTGCTGGTTTTTTCCTATGCTTTATGTGGTGTGTTGATCGAACCCCGTATTTTGACCTGTCCCAACTGACTTCGTATAGACTATACCTATAAAGCGGCGGATGATATCTGGGGGTAATAAGGTATATTACCCGCAGATGAGATGGGCCAATACTGCAGTAATTGCCCCGTAAAGGGTGACACGCAAGTGCTCTTTAAGTTGCGAGAGAACCCTTCTCTTTTTAGAGACATGAATAAATACTTTTTTTTCGAAATCGGTCCGTTTAGGTATTACTGCAACAAACAATACACTAGGTTCACATTTGCTCGTGGGAAGATGTGGCAACATAGGGCACAACTGTCAACTGACAGTCGGCGGCTAAACATTTTGAAGTTAGGGAATTTTAAAAAATTTAAAAAACAGCACACTTGGTGGTAAACAAACCAATCAAACTTTGGCTTGGGAACAACCACATTCAATTTTAATTATCTGGAAAGAGCACTGGAGCACTGGAGGTGCATCACAAACGAGTCCTCATTAACAGCCCAATCCATAAAATTTGCAAGAAAACGAAAGGCAGGCAATGTGTGTCCAATCCTGGAGACTATTAGGAAGTTCTTGCAGTTTGGTGATGATGTAGCAGTGTTTTAACTTGCTTTTGTGTTTAATTTGCTTATTTAGGTATTTTCTTTTTGTAAATTTACTCAGCAGCATTAAATACATATCAATTTTTTTTTGTTGTGTGATTTATTTAACATGTTCAGTTCAACAATTTATTGTACCAAAGAGCAGGTAGGTAAATTATCTAATTTTATGAAGAAAACTAGGTAGACTTTTGATAAAAAATAAACTCTTCTTAAAGATTTTATTTGTATATTTTCATAATGATTACAATTAAAATAGTAATTTAACCTACTATCTGATGTAAAATACTGTATTTAACAGTAGCACACACAACACACACACACACACACACATTATCTAGGTACCTATCTAGTATCGCAGTAGTTACATCGAAATACTTTACGTTAAAATATTGTAAAATTTACATCAAAAATAAAACATTTCGCTTTTGTTTTACTATTAATTTGCCAACATGGCGGCCGATAACGTCAAAATTCTATCGCGCTCGGAACGCACGTAATAGACAAGAAAGGCAAATGATGACGTAACCGCGACGGGAAAAAAAATGGACCATTATCATAGAAAACGAAAAATATCCCCACATGACTTGATTGATAACACCGTTTGGCCGATCTCGAACTAAGTGACAGCTACTGTCATTTTGACAGCTGGAATGGATTCCCCGTCCCCAAATTAGTCGAAAATGAGTACCATCAACCCTAGTGAAATCGGACTGGTTTTGACGTTATTAGCTGTCAAAGTGACAGATTAACAATAATGCATCTCAAGTGCGTTTTTTATCAAAACAAATCGAGTGAAGGGTGGTTTTTGGCTAATTTTGGGGCGCCCAATCCATTGGTGAAATCACTTTTTTGATATCTCCACAAATCGCCAGTGTCTCGAATTGAGTGACAGTTACTGTCATTTTGACAGCTGGAATGGATTCGCCGTCCCCAAATTAGTCGAAAATGAGTACCATCAAGCCTAGTGAAATCGGACTGGTTTTGACGTTATTAGCTGTCAAAGTGACCGGAACAAAACGTGTGTGAACTCGCGCCAGGATACAAAATTAAAAATAAGCGAGCGTCTTGGAAAACGGAGGTGCGAACGACAATTTGCGACGTTGCCAAGTCTCATCATATCACCCATGTTTTGAAGCAGTCTATGTTATGTTTGAAATGTGATTAATAAAAATAAGTAGTTTTCACCAATATCATCGAATAATCTAATATAGAAGTGTGCAGCTATAAAAGGAATATGTTGATTTAAAATGGTAGGAGCGGGTATGGCAACGCCGCGCGTAATTAGTAATTTCTTGTTTACGTTTTGTTGTAACGAAAATAAATTCGACAAAGTCGAGAAACTTAGGTTAGGTTGCTTTTTTTTTTGATATTCACATATTTATTATAGGTACCTATAGGTACTATTTTTCAATAAAACTGTAAACTTTAATGGCCTGTTTTTCATATGTTATGTTATTACTTAGGTGATAAAATTAGGTAGTTTTGTCTAATATTATTTAAATTTTTAGGAGTGAAGTTATAGGTAGTCAACTTTAATTTGACTAGACTTTCAACATCAGAGCCACAAATGTTGAACCACCCTATAAACTAGGATTCATTTAGGTACTACTGCTGCTAAAAATGTCTATTTATAAGGTGGAATTAACTTTAAACATTTTTAGCAAGCTTGAGAAACATTTGTCAGAGGATCTATAAAAAGTGTTGTGGGCCCAACCAAAAGGTAAATAATAAAATTAGCTTAGTATTTGGGTGATTATAATGTAAAAATAGTATATTTTATTAGGTAAATAAATAGGAAAAGAAAAGAGTAAGATATATAAGTGATCTTGGTTCAACAGCAAGTTTGCAGAAACCGGTCAATGGATCGTTGGGATAAAAGTTGAAGTACTTTGTCCAGAAAAGCTGGTGACTCTTATTGATGTATGTTGTCCTTCCACCCCCCATTCAGGGCTTCAGTGTCAGTAAATCACCACCATTTTTCAGCAAGAATAGTGGCCAGTATAATCACATTGCATTGGGTAAATTTGGCAATTCGACTGACCCTGAATTACTCCCTTATTTTGAACAATTTACGTCAAAATGTCATAGAAAACAAAAGATAGAGAAATTCAATTTTCCCAAAAATATCCCCCCATTAGATTCCGATTGATTTGCACCGTTTGGCCATTAAATTTGGTCTAAAAGTTCCTTAACCATAAAATAAAAATTTGTAAACTCTCGTCGCTTTGACCCTGAATTACTCCTTATTTGACAAAATACGTGCAAAATCCATGAACACAAAAGATAGAGCAATTTCAATCTTCTGAAAAAAATGCCATTTCCCCATGATACGATTTGATTATTCCGTTGTGCATCTAAGGGCTCAAAGTTCCTTCACCATAAAATCACATATTTTTTGAACCGTCCGCTTTGAACCCTGAATTACTCCCTTATTTGAAATGTTACCAAAATGTCATAAAAAACAAAAGATAGAGCAGATTTCCAAACTTTCTAAAAATGTCCCCCCCCATCAGCTGATTGATAACACCGTTTGGGACGCTAGAAGGCGTTCAAAAGTTTCCTTTACCATAATATCACATATTATATTGTAAATACGCTTTTTCAGTCTAGATTACTCCCTTATGTCTGACAATTAATCCGCCGAGTGTCATTGAAACAAAAGATGAGCAATTTAAGCTTTTCAACACATATTAACACAGTCAGTTATTGGTCTTACCGTTTGGCCGCTAGAGGGCTCAAAGTTCATTAACCATAAAATCACATAAATTTTGAGACTCGTCGCTTTAACTCTGAATTACCCCTTATTTGACAAGTTACGTTCAAAATGTCATACAAAACAAAGACTAGAGCAATTCAGAGTCTTTTCCGGGACATATTTAACATGAGTTGAAATGGTCAAAACACCGTTTGGCCGCAGAGGCGTCCCAAAGATTCCTGTCAACATAAAATGACAACATATTTTTTGACACACAGTCGCTTTGACCCTGAATTACTCCCTTATTTGACAAGTTACGTCAAAAGGCATAGAAACAAATATAGAGCAGATTTTCAAGCTGTCCAAAAATATCCCCCCATGATTCGATTGATTTCACCGTTTGGCCGCTAGAGGGCGTCAAGTTCCTTCACCATAAAATAGCATATTTTGTGACACTCGTAGCTTTGACCAAGAATTACTCCCGTATTGACAAGTTACGTCCAAAAAGTCATAGAATGCAAAAGATAGAGCAGATTTCAGGCGCATTTTGAATTTTCGAATTGATAACGTCGTTTGGCTGCTAGAGGGCGTCAAAGTTCCTTCACCATAAAATAACATATTTTATGATATTTAACAAGATACGCCAAAATGTCATGACCCCACATTTTTGAAATCCTTATTCAATAACATAAAAAACCACTAGAAAATGTTGTACAGTCAGGGCGAAAAGCGCGTATTGAAAGGACAGTCAGCAAGAAGAGTCCAAATTATCACCGCTACACGCAAAATGCCGTGTATGGTTCATTTTTTTTCCGTGGCGCTTACGTCATCAAGTGCTCCGTCCGCCATATTGTCACGTTTAGGGGTTTTGCGTAGTAAGGGATGGATGGTAGGTAGAGATCGAAACACTCAGGTCACAAGTAAGTAAGCCTCGTTTATTATAAAAATAAAGTAAGTAAGGTACCTATAAAGCGGCGGATGATATCTGGGGGTAATAAGTTATATTACCCGCAGATGAGATGGGCCAATACTGCAGTAATTTGCCCCGTAAAGGGTGACACGCAAGGTGCTCTTTAAGTTGCGAAAGAGAACCCTTCTCTTTTTTAGAGACATGAATAAATACTTTTTTTTCGAAATCGGTCCGTTTAGGTATTACTGCAACAAACAATACACTGCTCGTGGAAGATGTGGCAACATAGGGCACAGTCTCAACTGACAGTCGGCGGCTAAACATTTTGAGGTTAGGAATTTTAAAAATTTAAAAACAGCACACTTGGTGGTAAACAAACCAACCTCAAACTTTGGCTTGGGAACAACCACATTCAATTTTAATTATCTGGAAAGAGCACTGGAGCACTGGAGGTGCATTCAAACGAGTCCTCATTAACAGCCCAATCCATAAAATTTGCAAGAAACGAAAGGCAGGGCAATGTGTGTCCAATCCTGGAGACTATTAGGAAGTTCTTGCAGTTTGGTGATGATGTAGTACGAGTGTTTTAACTTATCAACAGAATTGTTGCTGTTTTAACAACTTGCTTTTGTGATTTAATTTGCTTATTTAGGTATTTTCTTTTGTAAATTTACTCAGCAGCATTAAATACATATCTATTTTGTTTTGTTGTGTGATTTATTTAACATGTTTTTTCAATTTCAGTTCAATTTATTGTACCAAAGAGCAGGTAGGTAAATTATCTAATTTTATGAAGAAAACTAGACTTTTGATAAAAAATAAACTCTTCTTAAAGATTTTATTTGTATATTTCATAATGAATACAATTAAAATAGTAATTTAACCTACTATCTGATGTAAAATACTGTATTTAACAGTAGCACCATCTCTTTCTTAGCCTTATACCTGAGGTAAGTCAGAGAAGTTTAGGCAATCGGGGCTAATTCTGTAAAATAATGGCATTTGAACAAATTTACATATTAAGAGTAAACATAGTTAGGTACCTATGTCCTATATCTTTCCTAATTTTAGGTTAGAATATTTAAAAATTCTGCAAATGGATTTTTGACAACAAACCAATATAAACATTGGCTTGGGAACAACCTTTCGTTTTTCAGAAAACTAGCAGGAGTCTTTTTACGAGCAGCTGTTGATAATGGGACCCATTCAAAGCATGATAAGCCAACTCCAGAAAGGTACCAACCTGAAAACATAAGCTATTTAGTATTAGCAGCTCATTAAAAGGTAGGGGTCTTCCTTGTTTTATAATATTAGGTAAATCATCCTTGTTAAGTCATCCATGTCCATTTCTTTGATTGAGAACCCAACCACTGGCTTAAATACAATCTTGGGTTTTCGGTGATTAATTAAATAGGTACCTATAATTCATTGGCCGTGTTTCGGTAGAGATTGTGTGTTTTTATATTAGAAAAGGCATTCTTTTGATGTTTTCCTTCAGAAAGTTTTACTTGTATCCTTGATAATTGAAAAGTTGTAAGTGGGTGGCATTTTCAAAACTCTCTTCTCCGAAACATACACACACAACACACACACACACACACATTATCTAGGTACCTATCTAGTATCGCAGTAGTTACATCGAAATACTTTACGTTAAAATATTGTAAAATTTACATCAAAAATAAAACATTTCGCTTTGTTTACTACTATTAATTTGCCAACAATGGCGGCCGATAACGTCAAAATTCTATCGCGCTCGGAACGCACGTAATAGACAAGAAAGGCAAATGATGACGTAACCGCGACGGGAAAAAAATGGACCATATCATAGAAAACGAAAAATATCCCCACATGACTTGATTGATAACACCGTTTGGCCGATCTCGAACTAAGTGACAGCTACTGTCATTTTGACAGCTGGAATGGATTCCCCGTCCCCAAATTAGTCGAAAATGAGTACCATCAACCCTAGTGAAATCGGACAGGTTTTGTTATTTTTGACGTTATTAGCTGTCAAAGGGACCGGAACAAAACGCCAGTGAAGTTTGTTACTCATTTACAGCGCCATGGAGTTCGCCGTACAAAAGTCGAAAAAATAAGCCGATCGGCGAATTTGACGTTATTAGCTTCAAAGTGACCGGAACAAAAACGTGTGTGTGAACTGCGCCAGATACAAAAATAAAAATAAGCGAGCGTCTTATTGGAAAAACGAAACAATTTGCGAGTCTCATCATATTCACCCGTTTTGAAGCAGTCTATGTTATGTTTTGAAATGTGATTAATAAAAATAAGTAGTTTTCACCAATATCATCGAATAATCTAATATAGAAGTGGGTTTACGTTACACTATACTGAAGCTATAAAAGGAATATGTTGAAGAGAAATGGAATTTAAATTTGATTTAAAATGGTAGGAACTTCTATTAGCGAATATGGCAATGCTGCGGTACAAATGGTAATTTCTTGTTTACGTTTTGTTTTGATTCACTGAACAAGCCCTTGCAGCTTTAAAACAAAAAGCTAGAAACAGAGTGAGGAAACCTGTTATTTGTGTAATCTAGTTATTGATGAGATGAGATGTCCACCATAAGACAGCAAGTTGAGTGGACAGGCTCAAAATTTACTGGGTACATTGATATAGGAGCTGATAGAGAAGCAATTGTTTTTATGCTGGTCTGCCTTAATGACTCCTGGAAAATACCACCAAATGGTTATTTTTTAATTAATGGGGATTCAATTAAATATTGACACTATTGACAGTGACTGAGTGACAACTGACAAGTCAAATTGGTGACGACATCCGACATGTTGTTCTCTAAAAATGATAAATAAATAGTAAAAATTCCGTAAAAACTGTGAAAAAAATAGGCGATAAACATGGTTTTAGCAGATTTAGGACGTAAAATTACGTCCGCTTTACACGGACTAAGCAAAGCCACAATCATAAACGAAGAGGTAAGCCCCAAACACGACCAGCTGTTGTTTTAGGTTAGAAACCCTTTAAACTAAATAAACCCCCTTTTAGGTTCTCAATGGCATGCTTAAAGAAATATGCGCTGCCCTACTGGAGGCCGACGTCAACATCAAAATGGTCAAAGCGCTACGGGAAAACGTTAGGGCTGTTATTGATTTTGACGAAATGGCTGGGGGCCTCAATAAAAGGCGTATGATTCAAAGCGCCGTATTTAAGGAACTAGTGAAGGTAATCCCCAACCCCTCAAAGTAGTTGTAAGTCAGTCACGTGAACTGTAATTCCAGCTGGTTGATCCTGGAGTAAAGCCATATCAACCAGTCAAAGGCAAACCAAACATTATAATGTTTGTGGGGTTGCAAGGGTCAGGTAAAACCACCACGTGTACCAAACTGGCTTATTATTATCAAAAGAAGAACTGGAAGTCTTGCTTGGTGTGCGCGGACACTTTTCGGGCTGGCGCCTATGACCAAGTCAAACAGAACTGCACCAAAGCTAGAATACCATTTTATGGAAGGTTTGTTAGTGTATGTTGCAGAGAAGTGAAAGTTTAAACACTCATTCTAGTTATACAGAAGTCGATCCAGTGGTGATTGCTCAAGACGGTGTGGAAATGTTTAAAAAAGAAGGTTTTGAAATTATCATTGTAGACACAAGTGGTAGACACAAACAGGAAGATTCCCTGTTTGAAGAAATGTTGCAAGTTTCCAATGCTGTGGTAAGTTTTGTCCAGTGTGTGTTAAGTTGGGAGTGGGTTAACTTTTAACTTGTAGAAACCTGACAATATTGTGTTTGTAATGGATGCTACGATTGGTCAAGCTTGTGAAGGACAAGCCAGAGCTTTTAAAGAAAAAGTTGATGTAGGTTCAGTTATTATCACTAAATTGGATGGACATGCTAAGGGTGGGGGTGCTCTGAGCGCGTATGTATTTTCAAAGTTTCCAAAAAAATGTATTTTTTTTTTCAAACGGTCTAAAATAAGTGTATTATTGATCTCTATTGCCGGCGAAAAATGGATTTTCATTATACAATGTCCAGAACTTGATTCAGACTGAACCCTTGCATTTAGAAAAAAGCAGAAGAAATTAATCCACTAAAACTTTCTTACTTACTTTGATTGGCTCTACAATACAATCTTTTCACGTTCTCATTCAGAAATACAGTTTTCCTGAAGGTTCCAGGGCTTAATTTGTGATCAAAATTAATGTAAACAAACTAATGACACAAAGCACCGCCATTGTCATGGCTAACAGGATAAGTTAACAGCCAAATTTCCAAAGGTGTCCAACAGAGGGCGCATCATGGCCGTCTAGGCGCCATCTATCGCTTTCAACCGTGATTACGGTTACGCGTTCCGAATTTACTGATAATGTTGTAACATTTGATTTTTAGTTCTTTTTTAAAAAATATGAAAGAAAACCACCATGAATTCTGTGGTAGGCTTGTTTTTTACCGAAAAAGCTCCTTAAGGATGTATTTCCCTTCAAAATTACAAAAAAGTTCTGATGAGTTGTTAAATTCCATGTTTAATCTTAAAACAGTCACGTGACCATTTGTACCTTAAAATGAGTCACGAGATTTAAGAGTTTAAAACTAAAAAAAAACCGGTCAAGTTATTTTAAAATTGAGTTTAATTATTGACAATAGTCACGTGACCCCGTCAAATAATATTTTGTCATTTACAGTCACGTGATCTTCTGGGTTTCGTTTTGGCATTAAATAAGAGTTGCGTGACGTTTAAAAATTAAATTTAAGCATTAAAAATCATCACGTGACCATTTGCACATTAAAAGGAGTCACGTAATTTAAAAAATGTTTGTTTATTTAAAAAAGATTTATTTTATTTTTTTTTTTTTAAATCGTTATGCAACTTTATGAACTGTAAAAACACACGTGACCTTTAAATCGTCACGTGACCATTTGCACATATAAGGAGTCTTCAAATAACACACGTGACATCTAAAACAGTCAATCTTTAGGATTTTGACGTTAAAATAATTGAAAATTGTCACGTGACCATTTGCGCTGTAAAGAGGGTCATGTGTCTTAAAAAATATCAGTTTATTTAAAAGACATTATAAATTCAATTTTTAATTTTAAAAGAGTCACGTGACCTTTAAAAATAACTTTACATTTGACATTAAAAGGAGCCATGCAATTTAAAAAATCTCAGTTCAAACTGAAAAAAACGAGTCACGTGATATTCAGGATTTTGTTTTGACGTTAAAAAAACAGTCACGTGAAAAAAAATATATTTAGTATTGAAAATCGTCACGTGACCATTTGCGCTGTAAAGCAAATTACTTTGACATCTAAAACGGTCACGTGACCTTTAGGATTTCGTTTTGACGTTAAAATAATTGAAAATTGTCACGTTGCCATTTGCACTGTGAAGAGGGTCACGTGTGCCTTTAAGAATATCAGTTTAAACTGAAAAACGATTACGTGATCCTTCGAATGACATTTAACACTGTCATGTGACATAATAAATTCCATTTTTAATCTTAAAAGAGTCACGTGACCTTCAGGATTTGTTTTGACGTTAAAAGTCGCGCGATTTGAAAAAAAATTGTCGATAAACATTAAAGCTGTCACGTGACGTTAAAAATGACATTTTAATCTTACAAATAGATGCGTGATTTAGTGTATCAGTTTAAAACTCTAAAAAAAAACGGTCACGTGACCTTCAGGATTTTGTTAGTTAGTTAGTTAGTAGTAGCGCCATCTCTTAGAGTTTACCTACAACTGAAGCGGCCGAAATACATTTTGAGATGGTGGGGAAGGGATGGTTTTACCGTTAAAATTCTTTCCCAAAAATCGAGTTCTAGTATGCTAGTTTTATCCGAGCTGGTCGAGAAATCCATACACCCTGTATACATGCCGCTTGAAAAAAAAACTAGTATATTCTACACGGTTGTAACATAATATACTATTATCTGTGTTTTTTTTACAGTGTGGCAGCTACCAGTAGTCCAATAATTTTCATTGGTGTAGGAGAACACATCGATGATTTAGAGCCCTTTAAAACGAAACCATTTATCAGTAAATTACTGGGAATGGGTGACATTGAGGGACTGATTGATAAAGTTAATGAATTAAAGCTGGAAGATAACGAAGAACTTTTAGAGAAAATCAAACATGGACAGTTTACATTGAGGGATATGTACGAACAGTTTCAGAATATAATGAAAATGGGTCCTTTTTCTCAAATAATGGTTTGTGTATATCACAGTTAAGTTGGGAGGTTTTAGTGGTGTTTTTCTAGGGAATGATTCCAGGCTTCAGCCAGGACTTTATGTCGAAAGGTAGCGAACAAGAGTCCATGGCCAGATTGAAAAAACTGATGACAATAATGGATAGCATGAACGACAGCGAACTGGACAATCGGGACGGGGCTAAACTGTTCTCCAAGCAACCGGGACGAGCCATTAGGGTGGCTCAAGGTTCCGGAGTTACCGGTAATTACAACAACACCGTTAATTTTCAAAGCAAAATTGGGTTTTATTTAAGAGCGCGAAGTGAAAGAGTTGATCACGCAATACACCAAGTTTGCGGCCGTTGTAAAGAAAATGGGCGGCATTAAAGGCCTGTTTAAGGGCGGCGACATGGCCAAAAACGTCAACCAAAACCAAATGGCCAAACTCAACCAACAGATGGCGCGTATGATGGACCCGCGCGTTCTTCATCAAATGGGCGGCATGGCCGGCTTGCAAAATATGATGAGACAGTTGCAGTCGGGGGCTGCTGGCGGTCTAGGCGGATTAGGCAATTTAATGGGCGGTTTCGGTAATAAATGATAGCTTGTGTGAGGTTTCTGGTGTAATTATTATGTAAAACAGAATTTAATAAAAGTTTTTTTTTTAAATTATTTTATTAATTCACGGTGGGAAGGTTTATCTGTAAATACTAAAAAAAAACGTATTTATTCATCACTTTAATTACAACAATCAAGGCAATAAAGCCCTTTGATAATAACATCACAATATAAAATCACATTTTTATATTACACAAGATATAGTAAATGCTTACAGTTTTCAGTAAAATTGCTCCTAATTTACTATAAAAATACTTAATAAAGTTAGGAATCTGAAGCACCACTACGAAATCAAAATAAATTAATGTGTAAATTACAAGTAAAATCTGTTCAAAGCAATAACAAAACTAACGGGTGTTTAATAATAGTTATGGTCGTAGTTGGCTGTGGTTGTAGTATGGTTCGAAATCAAACCGACCGGATTGACAGCTGTCATATAATATAATTGTTTGCAACGCTATCTAAGAAATACGCTTATTGTGACAATTGCCATCCATAGGCGACCTGACCATTATTGAACACCCCTTATAATATAATATAAAATAAAATAAAAACAGTTTCAGGGACTTAATAATTGAGGTTTGTCTACGCCTCTGAAAATCGAACACCCTGTAGATTTGGGTTTTAGACACAACCGGTACATTAATATATTACAAGTCGATTACGTTTATCTCGAATAGACAAATGCATTGTTGCATTTAATACTGATGATGATCTCTTTGGGCAAAACTTTTCGGGCATTCCAGCTTTTTTACGGCCGTTTCTTGTTGGTTTCAAAAAATTGTATCTATGGATGCTTTAAAATGAAACCCACATACCTGTGCATGTAAACTAATAAGTTTACTGTACTAGAAAGCACTTGTACCTACCAATGAGTGTACTGTTGGAGTAAAATCCACTACTTCAAAGTGAGTTAGATCCGGTTTTTTGCAAAGTAAAAAACTGACACGGTTGGGCTTTTTCCTGAATTGCTGTTACAATGCGACTTGGAAAACGTATGAACAGGCAGCAAACCACAATAACTCACGCAAATAACCTCAAGTCTTGATTTTAAACCGTAAAAATTCATCTAATCCTCAAAAAACTAAATTTTCACAATACAAACTGTCATCACTATTATCGCCATCTTGGAATTTTTGCACCTTCTAAGCTTTCTAGTATAGTAGGCGGGGGACACGGCAAATCATAGGCACCCTTGACAATGACGTTCTGTCGTTAATGGTGGATGTCAACTAAATAATCTATTTCTCTCTGTTTAATACAAATAAAGAAGGATAGAACTATACTGAGAGCCTATTTGGTTGCCTTATGAAATCGTGTGCATTAAAGTAAAACGATTGAAAAATCATGCATTAATGGGACGATTTTACGTTGTTGATGTTTGATCATCAGCAGTGTTGCCAAACTGTTTTGCTAAATAAAACGAACAATAATTTTCAAATCATGAAAATGGGACGATTTTACGTTGTTGATGTTTGATCATCCAAATACGATTTTTTTCTAATTGACTAACACAAAAATCGATCAAGTAGGTTAGGTTTGTATCTGAATCCGTCAAACTGCGTGTGAGAAAGATAGCAACTAATCGTTTAGCAAAACGAATGCAAACGTCAAACTCACTCTGATGACGTACAACGGTGCAAAGTAATTTTAGACTTTTGATATATTTTTTTGAAACCACACAAGACAGGGCTGTTCTTCCCCAACACTGTTATACACGGTGTCCCAAGTTTTAATTGGACGCGAAAACAAGGAAAACAGCAAAGTTAACTCAACTGATTGCATTCTATTTGGGACATTCTGTATAAGCGTATCAGCTTAACTAAACCGTATCGGTAAATTTCCTACTCATCAGTCTTCTACAACACGTTCATTCATGCCATAGAAGACGATATTTTGTTTGATTGGTAATACTAGAGAGAGAGAGAGAGAGCAATAAAGATGGAGACTCCGTCAGATTGGCAGTCTCTCTTTTTTCTTTGGTTGGTAGTCACATTTAGGTGGGTTACCGTTACGCTAACTTGATTTAGCACCTTACCTAGGTATCTTGTCCAAAAAGTCGCTCTCCACCACTTTATCAATCTTTTCCAAAATCATGTCAAGCTTTTTGTCAGATTGACGATCGGTGAACAAGTTGTCGCTGGCTACTGACCTGGTGCATTCGGTTCGGTGACGGTCGGAACAGGAACTCAACGTTTTGAAGAAGCTGTGCAGGTCTTTCAGTTGACCGATCGCGTTCATCGTTAACAGCAGTTCGTTGCGTTTCATTGGTAGGACGTCAATTTGAGTGTCCGCGAAACGCCGGTCCATTAGTTTGGTGATGCGGACAACGTGCGGCGTAAACACCACCTCAGTGTGTTGGGACTTGTTCAAATCGTCCCCAACAAAGGCCCATCTATACCTAATTTTGTGGTTATAGGAAATTCCTATTAAATACAATATACTACAAGTGAATAATGACGTACATTTGGAATTGAGGCAAGGTAGTAGCAGGTAATAAGAGAGCCAGGTCCAGCAATTTGGCTGTGGCTAGCTGCAGCCTCAACCAATGAGGATGGCCCATGGCGTGCAACCCGTTACTGTTATTGGTCGTCCAGCTAGCGTCCAATGATGCCATCACTTTAATATGGTTGCTACAAATCAAATGATTGATTAGTTTTTACAGTAATTGTTTAAAGAGTGATTCAAATGTTTGTCAGTCTCTGTTCAGGGACTTCTAACTGTTTTCAATTGTCAAAAGCCTCTAGAAACGTTTTGAAAGTCTCATAGACCTTAAAATGCTACTGAGGAATTTCTGAGGCCTCTACAAGTGTCTTAAACCATTCAAGAAATATTTTAAATTGTTGAATAGTTCTAGAATCATTTTGGAAATGCTAGAGCTCTCTAAATGATACTGAGAACCTTCTAAAAAGTGCCAGAAGGTACTATAAGTGCCTTAAACCTTCCTAGAGTTGTTTTAAACTGTCAAAAGCGTCTAGAAACGTTTTGAAAAGTCCCATAGACCTCTAAATGCGACTGAGGAATTTCTGAGGCCTCTACAAGTATATTAAACCATTCAAGAATTGTTTTAAATTGTTAAATAGTTCTAGAATCATTGTGGAAGTGCCAGAGCTCTCTAAATGCTTCTGACAACCTTCTAAAAAGTGCCAGAGGCTTATATAAGTGTCTTAAACCTTCCTAGAGCTGTATTAAATTGTTAAAAGCCTCGAAAATCATTCTGAAAGTTCCATAGACCTCTAAATGTTATTGAGAACCTTCTCAACATTTCAGAGACTCCCACAAGTGTCCTGAACCTTTCAAGATTTGTTTTAGATTGACAAAAGCTTCTAGATTCGTTAAGAAAGCGCCAATGGCTTTTAAACGCTACTGAAGTTTGAATGAATAATTTTGACATCTGACATTGTGAAGGTATTTAAGCAGTTGAGGTTAATTTTGAAAATAAAAAATTTTCTGAAAAAAATCACACCCTTGAAAATTCTTGACAATTTTAGTTTTTAATTTTTCAAGGTTAAACGGTGCATGGTACCAAAAAAGTGTATAGAAGGTAAAAGTTGCATCCCATCGAGGTGCATTTGTGGTTAGAAATTTCAGACTTCTAACCTGAAACGTTTTCGAGATATTGAGCAAAAACTGCAAAGAAAAATGAGAGTTTGTTTGACGCCCTTTAACGGCTAAACGGGGCAACTTAGCCGTGCCCGCTCAACGTCACGTGATAGCCCCGTTTATTAGCTTTCTTTTGTTATACAATGTGTTTATACAGGGTGTTTCAAATAAGCTAGTTATGGACGATTTTCTGGAAAAGTGTACCAAAATTTTCTGCTTTCGAGGAGGGTGGTCAAAGTAAGGTTTGTCTCTGGTAACTAGAAACCTCTTGGACCATTTTAAAAGTACCAGAAACCTCTAAATGCTACTGAGAACTTTCTGAAAAGTACCAGGGTGTTCTACAACTATATTAAATTGCCAGAGGCAAGTTTCAGAACCAAGGGTTTCCACTTACCGAACTGAAGGAGTTAAGACTAAAAGTAATAATATAAATACAGTTTGTTCTTACCCTTTATGGTGCAAACAACGCGAATGTGACGTCAGGATGACGTAATTTGACAGTTGGTTAAGTTACGGTGTTGTCAAACTACGTCATTGCGATGTCACACTCTGGTTGCTCCATAAAGTGCCAAAACGAACGAAACCTACATTCATTTCAGCTCGTTTGTGTCTCCTTGCATTATCTTAAATCTCAAATACATAGTTATTGATTGAATTAGAGAGTGTCTCAGAAATTATGTGGCAACTGACAATCTTCTAAAAAGCACCAGAACCTTCTACAAGTGTTTTAAACTGCGAGAGCTCTCTAGATACTGCAAACCTTCTAGAAATTGTTTTAAATTGTCAAGAGCTTCTAAATCCATTAAGAAAGTGCCGATGGCCTCTAAATGCTAGAGCAAAAACAATTGAATATCGATACAAAGATTTTACATCAAGTAGGCCTAGAATTTGACGTAGATTCCAAAAATCGCGTTTGACAATAACAATGACAAGTTTGACAGTTGTTTTCCTTATTATATATATTCTGGAACTTTCTAAAAAGTTCCAGAGCCTTTGCAAGTGTTCTACACCCTCTTAGAATCGTTAGCATATAAATAATATACTGGTAATTGGGACGCAACAGTCAGAAAAAACTGAACAGACTATACTTCAGTTAGTAAAACTATATGAGCAGCTATTTACCTGTTATTCATCCTGTAGCGACCACCAAACCCACAGTTAAGTACAGAAAAAACAAATAACTCATGTTAATACATAATACAGGACAACCACCACAATACAGTCAGGTAAACAAACACTTACTTGAATTCGTCGGTGTCGGTGGTCAATTCCTGCTCGATTTGTAGGAAAACTTGAAGCATTTCGCTGATTATGATAGGCCACAGACTGGTCACGTGAAGCGGACTCATCCGAATCAACAGAACCCGGAAACACAAGAAAACTTGAGCTTGGATCCCAGGCACGTTCAGTCGTAAACTGGACGTAAGTTGTTCTGCAATTTTCATTGTTTCAAGTTTTAAGTGACCAAGCGAAGGATTTTTTACCCTGAATTTCCGGCATGTACTTAGCGTATTGATCAATCTCGCTGCAGAATATTACGTAAGCCAGCCTTTTCAACAATTGAGCCTTTTGCTCGTACTCTTGTTCTCTAGAGGAGAAAATTCCTAAAGTCCCGCTTTGCGGCGTCATTGAAACTCGACCTTAAAATGACAACCAAATTGAATTCCATTCAAACTAAATTATTTACTAAAACAGACTCATTAGATCTCGGAAAGTGGTGTTGTCGTGGGTCATCAAGTTGTCCACGATCACTCTCCAGTATTTCAAACAGCACAAATCGATCTGGAACAAACTGTTGTCTAGCAACAAGTCAAACACGTCCTTCTTCCAAGCTTTTCTCGTGTACTGGTAGCTGCTCAAGCTGGACAACAATTTCGAACAAGCGTTGAAACTGGGCATGTTTCTAGACGTGTGCGTCCTTAAATAGGGCACGATATTGCACATAAGTGAGGCGAGGATGTTGTTCACTTTGTCTTTTTCCGACGAACCGAAACAAATATCCAAAATGGGGGCAAGAATTTCGGCCAGTACCTTTAACCAATTTTGTTAAGTTGTTAAGAAGTAGTGATACAAAACAAACGGTTAGTACCAACTGGGCTTGTACACTATAACTAGAAGTGTAAACAATGTCTGTGGGTGCTCCCGAAGACAAACTGGCTTCGGAAATTGAATCTTCGTCTTGTTCGCGCACTGCAAAGTTCCGCCTTAACCAAGTCGTTTGTTCTAGACAGGAACCGCACACTTGAGACACACAATCTATAAGCTGGAATAAAACACCAGTAAATTAGTATATTATTCAATAAGCTTTTTATGATCTCCCGTGGGATTAATGGCCAAAAAAAAACGAGGATAACTATACTATACTTTGTCCACGACCACTGTCCATTAAGAATAACCACTAATGCCAAGTGATTATATTACAATTACAGCGCAAAAAGCAAATATTTCTTTTAAAAGTACCCAAATAAAATAATTGAAACCCACCAAAACTACTGAAATGTCAAACTTGATACAATCAAAAAAAAATGGGTCACGTGAACAATTTATTTACATAACAACATGTTGTCACGTGACAAAACGCCACGGTGCGCGCTATTTCTGAACGCGCTCACGAGGGCACTGACGTTGTCAATGTCAACTTGACAAACCCCAGAAATGTTTCAAATACAAATCATGGAATATTCCTAAAGATTTGGCAAGTGGAACAAACATTATTAAAGCGTCAAAAAAATTGACTAACCTTTGCGGTGACGTCCTGTAAATCTTTCTGGTCTTTCCGTTCCTCCAGCGGGCAACATTTGATCATCATTTCGTGTAGAATGGCGGCCAATAGGAACTGCGCGGACGGACTGAGAGAGCTCACTTCCCTGATCAAGGACAGCAGGGAGGCCCACGCTTCGTTAAGCTGCGTGGCCGACGCGTTACGCATATAACTGAAAACGTTTCAACGAATCGAAGCTGATGGGCTTATAGAGGTATTTCGGGATAGTACCAGTAAAATAATTCTAAAATGGCGACGTCCAAACAAACGTCCGGTCCGACACCCTCGCAGGGTGGCGGATTCTTTATCACAGCGGTCACGGTTTGTACTAAATTGTCGAGCGGGATCACTCGTATGGCTGAGATCAGGTAGACCAAGTTGCTTTGTCCGGCAGTTGCCTCTGGTAGAACCTTTTAAAGACTCAGGATAATATAGACAGTTTACGGAAACGTACAGCAAACAACCGGTAACCATATAACTTAAACGTTAACGTAAACGATATTTGACAAATTTTAACGGAAAATTTATGCTTAAATAAAAAAATTTTCCTTAATAGGGAAAACAACTGTCAAACTTGTCATTGTTATTGTCAAACGCGATTTTTGGAATCTACGTCAAATTCTAGGCCTACTTGATGTAAAATCTTTGTATCGATATTCAATTGTTTTTGCTCTAGCATTCAGAGGCCATCGGCACTTTCTTAAGAAGCTCTTGACAATTTAAAACAATTTCTAGAAGTCTTAAAACACTTGTAGAAGGTTCTGGCGCTTTTTAGAAGATTGTCAATTGCCACATAATTTTTGAGACACTCTCTAATTCAATCAATAACTCTGTATTTGAGATTTAAGATAATTGCAAGGAGACACAAACGAGCTGAAATGAATGTAGGTTTCGTTCGTTTTGGCACTTTATGGAGCAACCAGAGCGTGACATCACAATGACGTAGTTTGACGACACCGTAACTTAACCAACTGTCAAATTACGTCATCCTGACGTCACATTCGCGTTGTTTGCACCATAAAGGGTAAGAACAAACTGTATTTATATTATTACTTTTAGTCTTAACTCCTTCACTACGGTAAGTGGAAACCCCTGATTCTGGGGGGGTTCTGAAACTTTTCGGAAAGTTGTCAGGAGCATTTGGAGGTCCTTGGCACATTCAAAATGGTCCTAGAGGCCTCTGGCAATTTAATATAGTTGTAGAACACCCTGGTACTTTTCAGAAAGTTCTCAGTAGCATTTAGAGGTTTCTGGTACTTTCAAAATGGTCCAAGAGGTTTCTAGTTACCAGAGACAAACCTTACTTTGACCACCCTCCTCGAAAGCAGAAAATGTTGGTGCACTTTTCCAGAAAATCGTCCATAACTCGCTTATTTGAAACACCCTGTATAAACACACCGTATAACAAAAGAAAGCTAATAAACGGGGCTATCACGTGACGTTGAGCAGTCACGGCTAAGTTGCCCCCTTTAGCCGCTAGAGGGCGTCAAAGTTGACTCTCGTTTTTTTGCAATTTTTTCTCAATATCTCTAGAAACGTTTCAGGTTAGAGGTCTGAAATAGTACATCCCTGTCCGTAACGTATCGGCTATACAAGCGGTAATCGACATTTCATATGTCAAAATTGTCAAATATCGTTAAAAACGGATTAAAACTTAATTGGTAACGAAAATTAAGCAGAAACTTACAGCTTTAATGTTGATGAAATGGTTTCGGCGCTCGTACCAAGCCACTGCCACAGCTGCCAGAAAACTGGCGCCATGATGGACCGCTATAGGACTGAGAAACTCCAACAGTTGTTGCTTCACTACTTTGGCGCTGCCGTACGTGCTGTTGTAGTCCACATCCATGCCTGTACACACACAAATTCAACAACACAATGAGAAATTGACAGAAAGCTAAACTAACCAACTACGGTTTGCCACAATTTTGCCACGCTCGATATAATCCTGGGCATATGGCTGAGTATCGTTTTCCTCGCGTTTTGATAGTGGTCCGAATTCAGTTTGGTGGAAAAGTTAATGTCCCCGCCCAAAGGCGAAAAAAACACGTTGACCAGGTTGTTGAAAATCTCCCCCGGATTAGGAACAGACGAGGTGGCTGTTGTAGCCGGCACGTTTTGATTGATCGTTTGTGAGGCGTCTAGAAGACAGTAGTGACAGAGAATTGTCAACGATTCTAATTGGGTCACTGTGTAATCGGCGCCCAGCTCGTACTCGTCCAGGTCCGTTTCCTTGTAACTGGTCGAGATTTCTTCGATGTTGTTACAGATCTGTCACACGTACAAAATGTTATTTTTTTCGAATTAAAACAAAATTGGAAATTTATACATAAAAATTCCATGATTAGATTGCAAATCCATGTTCTAGACAAGAGATTTGGACAGTTGTTCACGAGATTTCTGATAAAAAAGGTTACGTGACTGACAACTGTGCAAAAACGTCACATTCGTTTTGGCTAGTGATGGGCGTAATTTTAAAGTAAAGTAAAATTTGGAAAAGTAAAATTCATTGTGCGACAAGAAAATTTACCAATTTTACCAGTAAATTCCAATTTGTCCAGTAAATTTACGGGTCTAATTGAAATTAGCCTGAAAGATGTAACTTTTCTGTCATGACTGTCATTAATTTCATTAAAATCATTTCCGGTCAATATTGTCAAAATACAATCCTATAAAAGGCTTTGATTTGTTATTTATTGGTTGAGAGATTTTGGTTTATCAATCCTAAAATAAATGAAGTAAAACTTTACTGACAAAATGATTCTTGTACCAAATGAGTGACAATCTTATAACTTTTTAATACAAAATTAGCTTTTTCAGCATTTTGTAACTTTTTTATTATCTCAACTGTAATGGGCCTGTCCCACAATTTTTTTTATTTCATAACTACAAAGACGGATTGAAAATATTATACCCGTATTTTTTTGTTTTCAAAAATATTAAGTCTAAATAGAAAAAAAATGATGATAAAAACTACATTAATGTCATGTTTTAAACGCCCGCCGCCGGTGACGTACTACACTTTCAACCAATCAGCGACAAGAAGTGAAACAGTTGGCGTGCAACAGCCAATAAAATCGCCCAGAATTACGTACGTCACATGCGCGCTAAAACAGATCTTTTAAATTTAATGGATAAATTCAAACTAATGTAGGAACATTTACGACCATAATTTTTTCTTCAAGAATATGAAAAATTAGTTTTTTGATCCTATTCTTTCGATTCCAGTCATTAAAACAAAAATTTATGATATGTGGGATAGGCCCATTCTGGCAAATTTTGTTTTGTAGTTTTTGGATAATAATTTATCTAGGCAGCCAGAAGACCACTGTCAAAATAATTGTCATCAATCTCAGAAACACGTTTTGTATCAAATATTGCAAGAAAACTTTTCTAAACCCCAATTTTTGCAACTTTTGAGCGGAGTTTGACAGTCAGGGACGAAATTACTTGTCAAACCCACTTGGAGTAAGAAAATGACAGTTTTAAGCACATTTTTAGAATCCTCATTAAATTTCCTATCCAATAAACTGAAAAACACTACAAAATTTGGGACAGTCAGTGAGAAAAGCGGTGTCAAAATTTGAACTGCCAGAAACACAGTTTGAAAGGATAGTCAAGGTCAAAATCGTCTGTAAACCCACTTGGAGTGAGAAAATGAGTAATTTAAGCACATTTTTGGAATCCTCATTAAATTTCCTATCCAATAACCTAAAAAATACTCTAAAATTTGGTACAGTCAGAGAGAAAAGCGATGTCAAAATTTGAAGTGCCAGAAACACAGTTTGAAAGGACAGTCAAGGATAAAATCGTCTGTAAACTCACTTGAAGTGAGAAAATGAGTGTTTTAAGCACATTTTTGGAATCCTCATTAAATTTCCTATCTAATAACCTGAAAAAACACTATAAAATTTGGTACAGTCAGAGAGAAAAGCGGTGTCAAAATTTGAACTGCCCGAAACACAGTATTTGTAACTTACCGTTAATTTACCGGTCAAATTTTCCTGGTAAAGCAAAATATTTACTTTACCAATAATTTGCCCATCACTAGTTTTGGCACACGGACAACATTTAATCGTTTACAATCATTTGACGTCACAACGACGACGTAATGTGACAGTTGGGGTGAATACATACCTGATGAATTACACTGATGGAGATTTGTTTGAGATTATCGCCGAAATAAGGTAAACAACTGGCAACCATGTTGAGCCATTTGCCGTGCATGTTTCGCATATTTTCGTTCCTCAGGGCGCTCAAAATGGCCGACAAAAAGATTTGCTGCTTCGGTATCAAAACGGTGGGTTTATAATTGAGATGCTCTCCACTAGCCGATCCTCCGGACGATTCGGGTGTGGCTGGAACGGTCGGTTTAGCGCTAGGAAACACCGAGTGTTCCAGTATTATCAAAGACTGAATCAATCTGCAACATTTTAGAATTAATAACGACCCAAATGTGCAAATCTCAACTTACCTCAACAACTGTATTTGAAAAGCCTCGACGTACTCGCTCATCCGATTTTCTGAGTTGCACAGACGAAAATTGTTAAACAACAGCACATCCTCGGCAAACGTCATGTCATCGTCAAAATTTCTGACCGAAGTTAACAAACAGTGCAACAACGTCTTTTGGATCTTGCACTTAACCAGCAAATCGCCGATATAATTTGCAAAACCCTTATTCGAATTCTCTTTAACCAGCGAAGTCAAATTCTTCACTATTGCGTACAGGATTTCTAAGGATTCCAGCTGGATTTTCGTGTTGGTTTCCAGCTCGTCGGCCATTGGAGTCGCGTCCTCCAGGAATGGAAAAAAGGTTCTCGCGTAGTTCAAACAAATCGACAAAATCACGTCCAAGAACATGTAACCCCGGTAAAAGTTGATGTGTTCCTGGTTCAGTTCACCGTTGAAACCTTGACCCAGCAAACTCTTACGATGTCTAGCTAATAAGTGTAAAATACAGTTGTCTTTAAGGATTTTAATCCCGCTAGTGGCTGAACACTTAATGAACAGTTTTGGGTTGACAAGAATGCAATTTTTTAAAGTCTGCAAAGCGTACATAACTTGATTCGAGTCGAACAGTTCGTAGTACAAACAAATGTGAGAGTGGATGGGGTACAAGTCAAAGTTTTTAGAGTTTGAAGTGTTGATTTTGTTCTTCAAATCTAAATCAGTAGGTCTGCCGGGTGTCTCCTCTCTTCTGCACACCTCGTCGATGATTTTATTCAAAATGTCCGTGACCAAAGCATATTCTTTGTCTTTGCCTTTAAAGTACTCTTCAGCGCTTTTACTCAATTCCAATTCTCCGTGCAAATTCGATGAGTCGGAAATGCAGTAAGACCAGCTTTGCACCAAAGAACTTTCCTCGGGTTTGATGTTGCTTTTCTCGTCGAAACTGTGAGATTTTGGGATTTTCAAAGCTTTGATACCATTCGAAATCGGTTCCATGCTTTCAAGTAATGCTTTCTTGCTGTTGTCTACTAAAACGTTTAGAATTTCAGCCTGTTTCGTTTGCTGATGTTTTAGGGAATCACAACCGCTATCTCGGTCACCTAATACAAAAAAAAATTGTAAACTAACCAATTAATTAGAATAATCCACTAACTTTTACCAGGTAAAGAATCGAATTTTTCTAAAGTTTTCGTCTCCATAGAGTCATCGTTGCTGATCGTATTATCGTTACTAGACAAGCTTTCTAATGAGCTATGAGAGCTCCTTCTAGCATATGAACCATCTAAACCAATCGGATAAATCTCCTTGTTACTCAACGGGTTAATAATCAGCTTCACGCTACTACTTTTCGATTGTTTATCCAAGTTGGGGGATACGTTGTAGCCCTTAAAGTCTTTGTTTTTCCTGGTAATCACCCCATTACTGTCCTCGATCAAGCTGGTGGTCATGTTGATGGCGGACGCGTACTTTTTCCCCGTTTTCGAGAAGTCAAACCAACGTTTTTTCGGCGATTTTGGTCTGGGCATGTCCGTCATATGGTACATTACACTACCTGTTGAGAAAAATTATGTTATAACTCAAGAGAAGGGCTAGAATAAATGACCAACTATTTTGCAGTGATATCTGACATTTTAAAACAACTCTGGGAAGGTTTAAGACACTTGTAGTGGTCTCTGGCACTTTTTAGAAGGTTCCAAATAGTATTTAGAGGTCTATGGAACTGTCAAAACGGTCCTAGAGGCCTCTGAGCATTTAAAACAAGTCTGGGAAGCTTTAAGACACTTATAGTAGCGTCTGGCACTTTTTAGAAGGTTCCAAATGACATTTAGAGCCTTATGGAACTGTCAAAACGGTCCTAGAGACCTCTGAGCATTTAAAACAAGTCTGGGAAGCTTTAAGACACTTGTAGTGGCTTCTGGCACTTTTTAGAAGGTTCCAAATGACATTTAGAGCTCTATGGAACTGTCAAAACGGTCCTAAAAGCCTCTGACAATTTAAAACAACTCTGAGAAGGTTTAAGACACTTGTAGAGGCTTCTGGCACTTTCTGGAAGGTTCCAAATGACATTTAGAGCCTTATGGAACTGTCAAAACGGTCCTAGAGACCTCTGAGCATTTAAAACAAGTCTGGGAAGCTTTAAGACACTTGTAGTGGCTTCTGGCACTTTTTAGAAGGTTTCAAATGACATTTAGAGATCTATGGAACTGTCAAAACGGTCCTAGAGGCCTCTGAGCATTTAAAACAAATCTGGGAAGCTTTAAGACACTTATAGTGACTTCTGGCACTTTTTAGAAGGTTTCAAATGACATTTAGAGGTCTATGGAACTGTCAAAACGGTCCTAGAGGCCTCTGAGCATTTAAAACAAATCTGGGAAGCTTTAAGACACTTGTAGTGGCTTCTGGCACTTTTTAGAAGGTTTCAAATGACATTTAGAGGTCTATGGAACTGTCAAAACGGTCCTAGAGGCCTCTGAGCATTTAAAACAAATCTGGGAAGCTTTAAGACACTTATAGTGGCTTCTGGCACTTTTTAGAAGTTTCCAAATGACATTTAGAGCCTTATGGAACTGTCAAAACGGTCCTAGAGGCCTCTGAGCATTTAAAACAAGTCTGGGAAGCTTTAAGACACTTGTAGTGGCTTCTGGCACTTTTTAGAAGGTTTCAAATGACATTTAGAGCTCTATGGAACTGTCAAAACGGTCCTAAAAGCCTCTGACAATTTAAAACAACTCTGAGACGGTTTAAGACACTTGTAGAGGCTTCTGGCACTTTCTGGAAGATTCCAAATGGCATTTAGAAACCTATAAAACTGTCAAAACGGTCTTATAGAGGTCTCTGAGCATTTAAAACCACTCTGGGAAGGTTTAAGACATTTGTAGAGGCCTCTGGTAACTCTGGACACGTATAACAGTCAGAAGTCACTGAACAGAAGGTCTGTTCGCAGAGAGAATCTCCAACTAGTAATCAGAGAAATAGATACATCCATTGGTCACAAGTCAGGATATGTCATAGTCACGTGAGCATTCAACCAATAAAACTTGACCTTTTTGGCTTGCTTCTGCGAACAGACCTAATCACTACATAAAAACAAACCGTTAACGTTGCTGACTGCGTAGATTTTCTTAGCTTGAGCGTCCTCCAGTTTCTGATTGTCCTGCTCATTGATTTCGTTGGACGTTTCGTTATCGTGAATGTTTACATGACGAATAGACACTCTAGCAGTGTTGGCTGCCAATAATTTCACTAGAATCGGATTTAAAATCCTCGGGAGGTCGTTATGCATCAGGGAGTGGGTTAGGAAAGACTCGGCCGATAGCTGCAACGCCGGCTTATCTTTACTTTGCAGCATGTCCAGGATTTTTAGCAGCGATCTGTCAAAAATTGTAATGTAAAGTGAGTAATTTTAAGTCCACGTGAGCTGTGGTTGGTTGGAATTTTTTGACCAATCCTTACCTACTGTGCTGAGATTTACGCAAAAACTAGTACCTGTCAAAGCTGCGATTACTGCTCTTGTAAGGCGGAAGTTTGATGTTTAGATCCCGGCCCAAGTGCCACAACACGAAAAATTGTTTCATGTAATTGGCGGTGATGTTCTGATCACACAAGTACTGTCCAATCACTTGTTCCACAAACAGTTTCGCATCGAACGTGTTGTGAATTTGATACAACAAAGTAATACACAACATTAGTTGGTTCTGGTTCTTGACCGTTCCCAATAAACTCCACAAAATTCGAGACATTTCCTGGAAGGGAACAATCAAAATCTTGGACACATCAAAACAGCAAATGTTACCTCAATCACTAGTGTATTCTCCTCGATATAGTAAACGTGTCGATGTTCGAGTATTCCATTAATAACAACATTCTTTTCAGAGTCACTTTTGTTGGACAGGTAATTCTGGTTTTTGGACAAACTGAAAATTTCTAACAAAGTGGTCATGGCAGTCAATTGAGTTTCTCTGGACACTTCTCGGCAACAAGCCGAAGCGATCAAAGCCTCTAACCAAAAGGGTACTTTTTTTTCACCGCTGCTCGTTAATAAGTTAGGAAAAGCACAAAACTCTAGCAGAATATTCGAAGCCACTCCCATAGCGTTTTCGTACGCTGACGACACTTTAGCTAAGGCTTCGTGCATCGTCGTTAAACACTGAGTGGTCAATCTGCGTGTCCTACAATCAACGGGAGTGAATTCGTTCGTTTCGTTTGACAATCTTCGGTCCAACAAGGACATCAGCTCTTTGGTGCGTTGCTGTTTGTCGTAGACCAGCGTTTTGAAAAAAGCGGGAATGTCAGTGTGGGGAAGGACTTTGGATTTGATGAAGGACACGTAGAACTTCTTGTACTCGTCCAAGCAGTTTACAAAGTGCTTGTTTTCGTAACGAGTGATTGGTAGGGCTGGGGGAGTGCTTTCCTTCGATGAACTTTCGGTTGTTTCGTCCGTTGCGCCGTTGGCGTTCGTGTCCTCGTTTTTCAAGTCGTACAGCTTCGAACTGGACTTGGATTTTTTGTTTTTCGATTTCTTGTCGATTTTCGGACTGGACTTGTCCTTTTTCTTTAGGAACTGGTTGCTGTAAGACCTACAATCGTATGATAAACATTTCTAAAGTTGGTAAACACTGCAGATTGAAAGAGGATATATAGAACTGGCATGCAAACGATTTAGTGTTTTATAGGTTGATGGAGTGAGTTGGAACAGTTGTGACGTAAGTGACCGTTTAAGAACAAGTGCTGTGTCACGTGACAGCTAACAGATATGTCAAAACACATTACAAAACGTCTTAAACACCATATAAAGCGATAAACGCATTTTGTTACTGTCAAAATATGAGAAAACTGGTATTTATACCTCCCTAAACGGAATTCTGATGTTTTTGACATAGCTTGCAACCGAGACCAGAGAGATTAATGTCACGTGACAGCTGTCAAAATTCATCATTAAACTATACACAATACATACTCTAAAACTATTTTTTTAAATTAAAAATTACTAGAAAGACTTTATAATTTGATGGATTCTATCTTGACAGTTGTCAAGCACCTATATTTCGGATATAATCTAAGGTCACGTGACACCTGTCAGATACATTTAAAAAAGAATTTTTTTTACAATGTTAATTGGCTTTTACAGTGTTGCAAGTTAAAAATTGAATTATCAAAGTCACCTGACGTGTATTTTGCAATTTCAGTTTGTACAACTGTCTAAATTAAATTTATCAATTTTCCAAACTTTAAACTGCGTTCTGAAGGTCACGTGACTGTTTTTGACACAGTTAACTGGACTTTACAGTGTTGCAAGCTAAAAATTGAATTATCAAAGTCGCGTGACGTGTATTTTGCAATTTCAGTTTGTACAACTGTCTAAATTGAATTTATCTGCTTCTAGCATGAAAATGAATCGTTACAAAGCTCATTGTCTGTCAAATGTATCAAAACTGTACAAATTCAGTTCACACGTCACATAAAGCCGTAAACACAAGTTGATACTGTCAATGTAATGGAAAATCTGTATTTATACTATTTTTGCCATAGTTTGCAAACCTAAACAGAGCATAATGTCACGTGACAACTCATTAAACTCTAAACAATACCGTAACAGACTGGTAAAGACAGAAAGTCTTTACAGTTTGATGTGACAGTTGTCACGCATCAGTCTATTTCAGAAGTCACGTGACACCACGAATGAATACCTTTTTGTCTTACCTTTCTCTGGCTAAATCGTCAGCAACCGTCAATTCGTGCTTATCCACGAACCCATTCAAATTTTCGCTGATCTTCGAGTCTGATTTGCTCTTCTCTATGGTTCTCTGTTCTTCTCCGTCGTACAATTTCTCCGCCCCGGACTCGCTTTCGACCCTCTCTACTTCAGCGGCTGCCGCCTCCTCCTCGATCTGTTTCTGAAGTTGCGTCATCGTAATTGGCTGGATTTTCGTCAATATTTTCGTACCCAACTCTAAACTTTTATGAATCTCGTGCTGATTCAACTCGGACACGTTGCCGTTCAAAGCTTTAATAATCTTGCTAAATAAACTCGGTAGGATGTTTGAGGTGCTTTCCGCGTACGATTCTATAGGGATTATGTCCAGAAGGAAATCGGTTAAAATGCACAATTCTAGAACGTAGGGTGGACCTTTGCCGATATCATTAACCTGACAACGGTCCCTGTATTTGTACTTTCTGATGTTCTTCACCGCCTCATCGTATAATCTTTCAATGTACGACCAAATGTAGTAACTTTGTAAAGTATTGAACAGCAAGTTTGCGTTTTTAACCAGTTCCTGACAGTTCTTGCTGACAAACTGCTTGTTCAATCCTTCGGCGTTGCCTTTCAGACTGTTTAAATCGCCGTTAAAGGACACGCATCGGGCCGTGCCGCTTTTATGTTTTTGTAGGTTCAAACAGGACAGATAGAGGGTGCGGAAAACGTCGTACAGCACCCCATCCAGGATGACAGGTCCTATTTGGGGTTTCTCAAACAGTGACGTCAGTAATCTGTAGGGTTTCACGTCGATTGGTGTTGTAGCGCTTGATTTCTTCAGTATATCTTTAATGGCTTCGTTCAGAAGATCGTAGGCGATTGAATGTGGTGGAGTGGGGGGGATATCGTCGGCCTGTTCACCGTCGATCTGAACCAAAGGCAAGTTTTTGGCTTCTGGTTCTAACAACCAGGAATACAAACGTCTTGAAAAACAAAAAAAAAATTTGAATCTTCTCATATCAAGACAAGTTAGACTATCCCAGTCCAGTACACCCGAGGGGTAGATTGCCGAGGTATTTTGGTGTACACACTCCATCTATTATGAGGCACTTTGCCAGTATTACGGGGCATTTTAAGGTAATTGAGAGTATTTTGTAACATTGTTTGCATATTTCAAAATGTTTTGTGATATTTTGAGCTTGAAGTAAATTTTGCGATATTTTAAGAAATACTTTGCAGTATAGACCATACAGTGTATCAAAATAACTAAAACGACTGAAAATTGAAGCACATCTGACTATTATGGTAAAATCTTTGTTACATTATATTGAGTTGAAACAATATTCATTACAAATTATTATAATAATTTATCAATTTTTCAACGTTTAAACTAAATTTTTAAGGTCACGTGACTGTTTTTGACAGGTGTCAACTGGACTTTATAGTGTTGCAAGCTCTAAAATTGCGTAATCAAAGTTACGTGATGTGTCTTACAATTTCAGCTTTTACAACTGTCTAAATTTAATTTACCAAATTTTTAAAATTTAAACTACATTTTAAAGGTCACGTGATTAATTTTGACAGATGTCAACTGGCTTTTACAGTGTTGGAAGCTCAAAATTGAATTATCAAAGTCACGTGACGTGTATTTTGCAATTACAGTTTGTACAACTGTCTAAATTGAATTTATCAATTTTCCAAAGTTTAAACCGCGTTCTGAAGGTCACGTGACTGTTTTTAACAATGTCAATTGGCCTTTACAGTGTTGCATGCTCAAAAACTGAATTATCAAAGTCACGTGACGTGTATTTGGCAATTTCAGTTTGTACATCTGTCTAAATGGAATTTATCAATTTTCTAAAGTTTAAACTGCGTTCTGAAGGTCACGTGACTGTTTTTAAAACTGTCAACTGACTTTTACAGTGTTGTAAACTCGAAACGTGAGTTATCAAAGTCACGTGACGTAGTTCTTACAATTTTACCACTGTCTTAAGTTAAAGTACCAATTTTTCAACTGTTTCTATTAAATGATAGGTGACACATGCTAACTTGGCTACTATGACAGTTAGAAGATTCGTGCAAACGTCAAAATATAACTCGTAATTTCAGGCAACCGTACAAACAATATTTTTTGTTTGTCAGAGTTTGGAAAACCGGTCACATGACCTAAAGAAAATCAATTTTAAGCTTTTGGGTCTTCAAAATTTGGAAAAGCCATTTGGTGTACAAAAAATTATCGGCGGTCTACCCCTCGAGTACACCTAACATCAATTAATTGAACTAAGCGGGACTATAATGAAGTGAAATACAATATAAACAACCAAATTACTAATTTCCCACACTTAAACAAAATCCTCAAGTAAATAACGGGATCAACTTAATTAAACGCCATGTGAGGTATCCTGTAATCTCACTTTGTTATCTAAGCCGTGAAAAAACAAAAGTTGACAACTTTCCTTGCTGTTAATTAACGTACCTATTCAAAGACATATCCCTGCGCAAAATTGTGGTCAAGGCTGCCGTTACCAACCGTACCATGTCAGCATATAGTAATTGTTTGTTTTGCATGGGGAAGCACACTATTAAAAAGTCCAGGGCGGACCTTTGGACTAAAACGCTAGAGTCTTGAACGGCGGCGCAAAGTCCGGACACCATCAGTCCGATATCGTGTCCCATCAGGTGCAATTGGTCCTCCATCGGGTATTTCCTGCTATAATGAGCCAGAACGTACGTCACTGCCGGTAATCGGACTGGACTGTTATTGGCCACGCACTGCCAAATGCAGGTGTAAAAGTATGGAGGACCAACCCCGTCACAAACGTCCTCCAACAGTTTGTTAGTTCTGAAAATGTCCGTCAGTCCCGATCGTTTTGCTTTGATTTGAACTCACCTATCAAAGTGGTCGGTGCCGGTGTCGAGTCCTGGCAGAATACCGCTCAGAAACCCGCTCAGAGCCGGTCTGAGTCTGTCACCCAGTGGTACAAAATGGGTCTCGTAGATGGTCAATAGGGTGGGACGTATATTCATCGCTGCATGGCTCATAAGAGGAAATAGACCTGGAAATTGTAATTTTTTTATACATATTGGATTTTAGGGCAGTAATAATCACAAATGTAAATTTATAATTCAACTAACAAAGGTATCGGGTAACTCGGTGAGAAGCAACTTTTACTTTCTCCCTGGAAAAACCACAATTTGGACCAAAATGTCGGTACACTTTTCCATTTAATCGAGAATAACTCGGTTATTTGAAACTTTCTGCATAAAGACATGAGAAGATCGTAGATAGGCAATGAATGGGGCTATCGCGTGACGTTGACTGGGGGTCGCTAAGTCTCACCGTTTGGCCGCTAGAGTGCGTTAAAGTTGATTCATTTTTTTCGTACATTTTTGCAAATATCTCACAAACTATTCAAGTGAGAGATGTGAAATTTTTGACCATATATGTAACTCGGTAAGAAGCAACTTTTACTTTCTATACACTTTTTTCGTACGACGCACCGTTTGTCCTAGAAATTTAAAAAACAAAAATTTTGACTTTTTTTGAAGGTTAGGTACCACGAATTTTCAGGGCTAAATTTTCGAAAATTTTAAATCCACTTTGACTGTGCAAATACGTTTGTGTGAATGGTAGAAATGGGATGTATGTTGCGAAAAGGCGATTCCGGCACTTATAAGAGAACCACGCCCTAAAAACTGTCGAAAAAATACCAAAAACCCTACATTTTCAAGGTTACTACCAAAACCGTGGTACTTAGAGCGATTTGGACACCGGATTTGAGTTTCTGAGGTCTAAATTGCTATAAAACGACACTTTTTCGTGGTGGTACCCACATGGTGGTATTTTAGGAAAATTCCCTGGAAAAACCGCCATTTGGACCTAAATTTCGATGCACTTTTCCATTTAATCGAGAATAACTCGGTTATTTGAAACTTTCTGCAAAAAAACATGAGAAGATCGTAGATAGGCAATGAATGGGGTTATCACGTGACGTTGACTGGGAGTCGCTAAGTCTCACCGTTTGGCCGCTAGAGTGCGTCAAAGTTGATTCATATTTTTTATAAGGCTTTATAAGGGAACCAAGCCCTGAAAACTGTCCAAAAACCATATATTTTCAAGGTTACTTCCAAATCGGTGATACCTAGAGCGATCCGGAGAAACGGAAATTTTTATCAAGGGACTTTTATCAGTCCAATAGTTGTGACACAGTTATTGCTAATAATGCCAGTATTTATTGTAAAGGAGAAATTTCATTGCCTTTACCAGTTTGAACCAACACAAAAAATTAGTTGTTTGTGCAGTAAAGCATACATTATGATAACCATGTGGTAAATGTAAACAAGGCAGGTGACTAACTACTAATTAGTATATTACATAAAAACATGTTAATTGAGTACTTCAAAAGTTTGTGTACCCATTTTGGTACTGATAAATAAAAATAAAAGTTTTTCCCCAAATGATTACAAATCTGGTGAAACATAAAATGTTATCAAACCAAAACCTTGAAATCCCAGTTGTGATAAGTAATAAAAATTCAATCACACAGTGCAATTACTGTAGTGTGTTAAAAAATTGGGGAAACTTGAGTTATCATTAATTTCAAATTTAAAAAAAAAGTCAAGTACCACCTACAGTCTCAAGTGTAAGTAGTTTCAGACACTTTAGGAAATTTGAAAATTATATAAAACACTAATATTCCAAATTATTTAAGTGTTTTTATAGTTAATAAGTTATTTGTTAGAGTGGTTTGAGAGACCTCTACTCTATGAGATTTACTTAAAAACGCCAATGAGCTCAACACTAAAAACAAAGATGAAGATACATTTTGCTCTGTATCAGTTGGTCCTTTTTTCACTTTATATCTCATAAGATTATAGATTTGTTCTCTATGTTAAAGAAAAACAAAACATATACATTCTTATTCCCAGGATCTCCAAACAACACAAAGAAAATTATTTTCGTTTTACCAGAAAATACTAACCAAGATCAATAACCTCAATCAATTATCATGTTGACCACAAATAATCCTCTAACCTTTTATATCATTTTAAATTTAGGTGAAATGAGAGAAATTGGCCAGTCCAGAACAGAGAGATTCCCTGGTTAAAAATAGCCAGGAGCCACACTGAACTGTACTACATATTGCATATGTTTTGTTGACAAAAAGTAGCAAGTTGCAAGCACAAAGTGTCTTTTAAAAATAGGGGAATACCCTTTAAGTAGATTGAAATAGTTTGTAATGCAGGAATAAGTAAATCCATATTTTGTCAGCACAAAACAAGCTATATTAAGGAGTTCCCATAGTTCAGGCCGAAATAGATTTCGATTTGATAGAAGTAAAGGTCAAGACCATAATAAAGATCAATCACATTATGTAAGTAAAACAGAACTCACCTGAACTGTAGATAAACAGTTCACAAGCCAATCTGTTAGTACCCATACATCTAAAGATAATGTCATATGTTTCCAGGGCTTTTAAATGCACTCCTGAAGGTAAAGCCGGGTGCATACATTGGGCTAGTCTCTTACTAATTTTAATTCGGCGTGGTATCACCGGAAATTTAGTGTAACTCAACAGGACCTACAATTACACTTAAGAGTTAGCTTTCAACTAGTTTACACTAGAAAGTAGCAACCTTATTTAGTTTACCCAGAGCTGAAATAAGATCAGCCCATTCCGAAGTGTACTCAAAGTTTTTCAGAGCCTTATCCACGGCAGCCACGTACATTCGATACTTTGAGTCCTTCATTAGCTCATATTCTTCCATGGCTATAGTCGTCATTGTTACTCAATTCTGGAGTCACTCAAAAGTCTTTAGTTTATACACTGTGTGGGTGTATCATTAACACATTCCTGGGGGCTTAAAAAGCGTTTACAAATTCTCAACTATTAATAGTGTCAGGAGCACTTTTCATTTAATTAACAGGGTCATGAGCTGCACACATAAACAATCGTATGTTGGACGCGCAAGTTACCGTCTGTCGTGCAAGTTTTGTTATTACGCATTTCACTGCATCGGTCGCACTTGTTGCGACATTGCCGTACGGTTTAATTAACCAAAATTCCAACAAATAACAAGAAAATCCACGATTTAAACAGGAACTGAACGAGGAAACACTACCAAGACAAAATTTGGCTGGCACTGACGTTTTTGTTTTGATGATGATTGACATGTCTCCCACGGTTATAGTGGTGGGAGAAAATGTTACTGACAGTTGATATTTTCAAGATGACGTTGACGTTTACACTGTATTGTATAGTACAAAAACAATTAAAATAATGCGTAAAAAGTATTCTATTCTTTATTTAAAAAGTTCTCAACTAACTAGTAAATATCTAAAACGCTATGTTCTGCTCGAGCGTTTTGTTATGCATGATGATTTCTTGCTGAAAGTGGTTGTCAACACCACGTGACCCAATGAAAGGAGTACAATTTCTCAACCTAACCTAACTTTTGTGAGTGTTTACTTGTAAACATGATTTTAGGTTGTTCTTTTTATTATTAAATTGTCTTATCTGCCTCAAACAACCTTTACTCAAATCAAGCTTCTATTTCTAGGTCAGTTTTATATTTTTCTTTCCATGGTAGGCACTTTTAACTTTATTTAAAGTTTTAAGGCCACAATGCCCAAAGAACAGTACAGGGAAGCCGACGTGACCAGGCAAATGTAAGTATTTTCCAGTTTAAATTTAAATTTTTGGGAGAAAGTAGCGTAAACTCTGGTTGTATAGCTGTAAAATTGCACTTGCAACCTGCTTTCCTATGATTGTATATTCACAGAGTTTTGAGTTATTCACATTGCTTTGTTTTGGTTAGAAACACATTTTTCCTGCAAGTTATAATCATTATTTCAGCTCTCATCTGAGTTTTGGTGTTGAAAGTTCCGAAAGTATCCAGCAGCAGTCTCACATTCATGTGGTGGCTAAAAATCTGTACAATCAAGATGTGGGGCGCACCCCGGTGCCTTTTGGTGTCCTGGACAAACGTTTGGTAAGAAAGGGTTAAAACCCCCAAAAAAAAATCACCCTAAACCCTACTAATTGTAGGGAACAAACGCTAAAGATTCCCCATGTCAAACATGTGGCAAAAACATCAATCAATGTGTGGGGCATTTCGGTTATATCGATCTTGAACTCCCCGTGTTTCACGTGGGATATTTCCGCAGCATTATATCCTTGTTGCAAACAATTTGTAAAAAATGCGCTCACGTTTTGTTGGAGGATTCGGAAAAGAACCAATTCAGGTTCAGATTGTTGAATCCCCACTTAAGTTACATGACTAAACGTGCTGTGAGGAAAAAAATCATCGACAAGTGTAAGAAAGTCGTCAAGTGTCCCCACTGCAAGTCTATTAATGGATTTGTGAAGAAAATGACTGCTGCAAAAGGTAGTACCAACAATACCATACTAAAAATTGTACATGAGGTTTATCGGGAAAAAGACAAGGACAAACTGATGGAAAAACTGTCAGGAGAGTTTAATTCGGCTATTGAAAACAATCCTGACATTAAATCGGCTTTGATGAACAATGTTTCACACATATTAACACCTATTGATGTGTTGAAACTGTTTCAACGTATCCCTGAAAGTGATATTCCATTACTGGCAATGGATTCTGAAAAGTATAAAAACTTTCAAAACTAATTCCTTAATTTGGTTAATTTTTTAACTGTGTTTAGATCGAAACCTTGTGACTTAGTTTTGACCAGGATGTTAGTACCACCGGTCACTATACGACCTTCTGTAGTCTCTGATATAAAATCCGGAACGTAAGTTTGTTGTTTAATTAATTGAATGCATTTATTTAAAAACCTCTAACAGAAATGAGGATGACTTAACCATGAAGCAGTCAGAGATAATTTTCATCAATGACGTCATTAAAAAACACAAACTGTCAGGCGCTTCTGTCAATATGTATCAGGAGGGGTGGGATTTTCTGCAATTGCAGACGGCTCTGTATATCAACAGTGAACTTTCTGGGGTTCCCATGAATATGATGGTTAGTGTTTTTTTTTGTTTTGTTTAATCCGGAATAACTGTTTGTGGTTTCCCAGCCTAAGAAACCTGGAAGAGGTTTAGTGCAACGTTTGAAGGGTAAACAAGGCCGGTTCAGGGGTAATCTATCGGGGAAACGTGTGGATTTTTCCTCCAGAACGGTCATTTCGCCCGATCCAAATTTGGAAATTGACCAAGTTGGGGTGCCGGTTCAAATTGCCAAAATCCTCACCTATCCCGAACGAGTAATCCGCGCTAATATTGGTCTGATGCGTCAATTGATAATCAACGGACCGGAAGTTTGGCCGGGTGCCAATTACGTGCAACAGAAAGGGTCGGTTTTTAAGAAGTTTCTTAAATACGGAAACCGGGAAAAGCTGGCTCAGGAACTAAAGGTTGAAAGCTTCTTGTGTAATGTTTTTAACTTGAATAAGGGCTTTTTAGTTTGGTGATATAGTGGAAAGGCACTTGCACGATAACGACGTGGTGCTGTTTAACAGACAGCCCAGTTTGCATAAACTATCCATTATGGCTCACAGGGCTAAAGTGCACAAGCACCGGACGTTCAGGTTCAACGAATGCGTTTGCAATCCTTACAATGCTGATTTCGATGGGGACGAAATGAATCTTCATTTACCTCAAACTGAAGAAGCAAAGGCGGAAGCTTTGATTTTGATGGGGGTAAGTATGTGTGCAATCACAAATAATTACACTTATTTAGAAAGGAGGTCAGAATGTTGCTTGCTGAGAGAGCCTACTATGACTACTATGAGTTCTTAAAATTATTTTTAAACTTACTTTTTGAAATTCAGTATCTCGGTAACATGAAGAGGTAGAGAAGCCAGTTTTCGCTTATTTTGTAGTATTTTTTATCCTCTTTCTAATGATGTTTAAATGAAATCTATAAGAGTTCAAATAAAAAAGTTACAATTATTCAAAAATTGAAAAAATGGCATTTTCGGCAATTTTTTATTTTGCTCACAGCAAAGAGCATGTTTATAACAATTTGTTTGATTGCAGAACAAAAGTAACTTGGTGACGCCCCGTAACGGTGAGCTGTTAATAGCTGCCACTCAGGACTTTTTAACTGGCGGTTACCTTCTAAGCAAAAAGGACACTTTTCTGGACTTTGCGCACGCTTCTCAACTGGCTGCCACTATTTTAGCTGGACAGGATGCCAACATCAACATCGACCTGCCTCCACCCTGTATTATAAAGGTTTATATGCAATTTTTTCCGAGTTTACGCCTTCATTTAGAGGTTTTTTCAGCCGAAACGTTTGTGGACCGGCAAACAAGTGTTATCGCTGATTTTCAAACCAAACAAAAAATCCGGGGTTTCGGCCAATTTGGAAGCGAAAGGCAAGTCGTACACCAAGAACCGTGAGATGTGCGTGAAGGATTCGTACGTTTTGATCAGAAACTCTCAGTTATTGGCCGGTACTTTGGATAAGAGTCACTTGGGCAGTGGTGGCAAGGGTGGTAACATATTTTACGTCATACTGAGAGACTTTGGGCAGGAGTATGCCATAAAAGCCATGTGGCGTTTAGGTTAGGGTTTCCTTTTTTTGTTTAAAACTTTATTTAATTTGCGAAATTCCAGCCAGGATAACGTCGTATTATTTAATGAACAGTGGATTCTCTATTGGAATTGGTGACGTAACACCCGGTGACGCTTTGGTACGTCGGAAAAATGCGCTACTTCGTGAAGGGTAAGACCTTCCTTCCTTAATTGAGTGTAAATCAAACTACGGTGAGTTTTTAGGTACCAAAAGTGCGACGACTACATCAAACAAATGGCCCAAGGTAAATTGCAATGCCAACCGGGTTGTACGGCCGAAGAAACGTTGGAAGCGATAATTTTAAAGGAATTATCGGTTATTCGAGAACACGCAGGTCAAGCTTGCGTAGCTGAATTGCCTTCCACTAACAGTCCTCTAATTATGGCTTTGTCCGGCTCGAAAGGTGTACAAAATTATTTCAAGACAGTTTAAGTTTGGTTTGTAATTAAGTAAATTGCAGGTTCCTTTATTAATATTTCTCAGATGATCGCCTGTGTTGGTCAGCAAGCTTTGAATGGAAAACGCGTACCTGATGGGTTTGATGACCGGTCTTTACCCCACTTTCAACATCATTGTAAGTCACTTAAGCTCGGTTCTCATGTATCCGGAATTATAACGGAGCGCGGGGTGCGGAACGTGCGGAATGAATGCTTTTTACGCACGGAAAACTACTTGTCGTTCACGTTCACAGTTCAAATTTTGACACTGTTTTTCTAACTGACTATACTCGATTTTTTAGACTATTGGATAGAAAATTTAATATCTAGCAGTTCAAATTTTGACACTGTTTTTCTCTCTGACTGTACTCAATTTGGTAGTGTTTTTTTAGGTTAGTGGATAGGAAATTTAATAAGGATTCCAAAAATGTGCTTAAAACTGTCATTTTCACACCACAAATGGGTTTTACAGGCGATTTTGTCCTTGACTGTCCTTTCAAGCTGTGTTTCTAGCAGTTCAAAATTTGACACTGCTTTTCTCCCAGACTGTACCACATTTTATACGGTTTTTCCAAGTAACTGAATAGGAAATTTAACGAGGATTCCAAAAATGTGCTTAAAACTGTCATTTTCTCATTCCAAGTGGGTTTTACAGGCGATTTTGTCTCTGACTGTCCTTTCAAACTGTGTTTCTGGCAGTTCAAACTTTAATACTGTTTTTCTAACTGACTATACTCGATTTTTTAGGTTAGTAGATAGGAAACTTAATAAGGATTCCAAAAATGTGGATAAAACGGTCATTTTTCTCACTCCAAGTGAGTTTAACAGACAATGTTGTCGCTGACTGTGTTTTTAAACTTTGGCAGCACTTTTCTCCTTGACTGTACCGAATTTAGTGATATTTTTTTAGGCTATTGGATAGAAAATTTAATAAGGATTCCAAAAATGTGCTTAAAACTGTAATTTTCACACCACAAATGGGTTTTACAGGCGATTTTGTCCTTGACTGTCTTTTCAAACTGTGTTTCTGTTAGTTCAAACTTTGACACTGTTTTTCTCTCTGACTGTACTCAATTTGGTAGTGTTTTTTTAGGTTAGTAGATAGGAAATTTAATGAGGATTCCAAAAATGTGCTTAAAACTGTCATTTTCTCACTCCAAGTGAGTTTAACAGACGATTTTGTCGCTGACTGTGTTTTCAAACTTTGGCAGCACTTTTCTCCCTGTCTGTACCGAATTTAGTGATATTTTTTTAGGCTATTGGATAGGAAATTTAATAAGAATTCCAAAAATGTGCTTAGAACTGTCATTTTCACACTACAAGTGGGTTTTACAGGCGATTTTATCCTTGACTGTCCTTTCAAACTGTGTTTCTAGCAGTTCAAATTTTGACACTGTTTTTCTAACTGACTATACTCGATTTTTTTGTGTTTTTTTAGACTATTGGATAGGAAATTTAATGAGGATTCCAAAAATGTGCTTAAAACTGTCATGTTCACACCACAAATAGGTTTTACAGGCGATTTTGTCTTTGACTGTCCTTTCAAACTGTGTTTCTAACAATTCAAACTTTGACAGCGCTTTTCTCTCTGACTGTACCGAATACCTATAATTGTTTTCATTCGATTGGATTTTCCGCTGTCCGCATTCCGCGAATGTTCCGGATTCATGTGAACCAAGCTTTACTGTCAAAAAGAATGGGACAGCAACATTTTTGGCTGTTTCTTCAAATTGACTCGATTTTAATAATTTTTTTGAGGATTTAAATCTATTTTCTTTCTGATTTTGACATTCAATATCTCGGTAACGTGACGAGCTAGAGAGGCCAGTTTTGGCTAATTTTCTAGTATTTCTAAAATTATATACAGCCGCTCAAACGACTGTCCCATTTGTTTAGTTAATATTCAGATATTAATGCAGCTTATTGACTACAGCCAAAACTCCAGAAGCTAAAGGTTTCGTAGAAAACAGTTTCTACAGCGGGCTCACGCCCACCGAGTTTTTTTTCCACACAATGGGCGGACGTGAAGGTTTGGTGGACACGGCAGTTAAAACCGCCGAAACCGGTTACATGCAACGAAGACTCGTTAAGGTTGTATCTTAACCTCACTCATCATATTTCAACTAATTTCCAGCCATTTAAACAGTCTTTAGAGGACTTGGTGGTCCATTACGATAAATCGGTTAGAAACGCCGAAGGCGATATAGTCCAGCTGACTTACGGTTGTGACGGGCTGGATCCTACTTACATGGAAGGTTAGCCGCTTTGCTGAGATTGTTACAAACGTGAAACTTGATATTTAATGTAGGTAAGGACTGTCCTGTGGATTTTGACAGGGTTTTGGAGCACGTTCGGGCCAAATGTCCCTACAGGAACGAAATTGCGTTGAACGGAGATCAAATCCGTAGGGCTACCAAAGCTTTCTTGGACACGGGAGCTTTGAATGAATGCAGTGACTCTTTCAAATCCGAATTAAGGTTTCTAGCTCCACTAAACTTAAAACTAAACAGAGAAACGTAGGTAATTGCATGCGCGGGAGAAAGACAGAAAACGAAAAAAATATCAAGTAGGCCATATTTTTAGCGCGCTGTTGCCAAACGCCGTAAGTAAGTTTGTCGAGGGTATTGAATACTTACGGCGTTTGGCAACAGCGCGCTAAAAATATGGCCTACTTGATAGTTTTTTCGTTTTCTGTCTTTCTCCCGCGCATGCAATTACCTACGTTTCTCTGTCCGTTACACGGTTTTCCTATGGTCGGTTTTGGATTTACCACACCTGTATGTTCTAGCAAGTTTATGGAAAAAGTCGCGGACCGGGTGGACAAAGTTTTGAAACGTTTCGGCTACACCAGCGTCGTCAAGGAAATTGAACGGTTAACGTGCAGTCAGTTGGTTACTTTTTTGGAAACGTGCGGCCTTAAGTACACTAGGTCCATCATTGAGCCCGGTACCGCGGTGGGGGCCTTGGCGGCCCAAAGTATCGGAGAACCGGGCACTCAAATGACGTTGAAAACCTTCCATTTTGCCGGCGTGGCCAGTATGAACATCACCCAGGGCGTTCCCAGAATCAAGGAGATTATCAACGCCACCAAAACGATTAGCACACCCATTATTACCGCTCGTCTAACCAACGATTCTGATCCGTGGTTTGCTAGGAGGGTTAAAGGGAGAATTGAACGAACCACTTTAGGAGAAGTAAGTAGTTTTCTAATCTGGGTTCTGGTGCGATTTAGGTGTCATCGTATTTCTAGTTCTTTTTTTGATGAAGTCGATGTCAGACTGTTTGTTTAACTTACCTTCACCAAAATTAGGGTGAATGAATCATTTTCGCGCCGAAAAACTCATATTTTCACGTTATTTCCCTTTTTATGGCATTTTCCGTACTAAACATGAAAATGACTTGTTTTTGATCGGTACCAGCGTGATTGGTGCCTAACAAGCCTAGTTGTCAAACAGAACTGCTTTTCTGTTCAAAATTAGTAAAGTAATTCTAAAAATTGTTTTTTAAATTTTTTAAAATGGAAGTTTTCCATATTTTTTCAGATCTTAATATTTAGAGGTTTCTGGCACTTTTAAATGTTTCTAGAGGCTTCTGGCAGCTTCTGCAAGGTTTTTAGTATGATTTTAAAGCTTCTAAGACTTTTAAATGTTTTTAGAGGCCTCTGGCAGCTTCTGGAAAATTTTAAATACTATTTAGATGGTTTTTGGCACTCTTACATCACTCTAGAGGCCTCTGGAAGGTTTTCAGTACTATTTAGAAGCTTTTGGCAGTTTTACATGTTTCTAGAGGCTTCTGCAAAGTTTTTAGTGAAATTTTGAAGCTTCTAGGACTTTTAAATGCTTTTAGAGGCCTCTGGCAGCTTCTGGAAAATTTTAAATACTATTTAGAGGCTTTTGGCACTCTTACTTGACTCTAGAGGCTTCTGGAAGGTTTTCAGGACAATTTAGAAGCTTTTGGCAGTTTAAAATTGTTCTAGAGGCTTCAAGCAGCTTCTGGAAAGTTTTTAGTCCTATGTAGAGGCTTTTGGCACTCTTAAGTGACTCTAGAAGCCTCTGACAGCTTTTATGAAGCTTTCAGTAGGATCTAAAAGCTTCTGGCACTTTTAAATGTTTCTAGAAGCTTCTGGCAGCTTCTGCAAGGTTTTTAATAGGATTTTGAAGCTTCTAGGGCTTTTAAATGCTTTTAGAGGCCTCTGGCAGCTTCTGGAAAATTTTAAATACTATTTAGAGGCTTTTGCCACTCTTACATGACTCTAGAGGCCTCTGGAAGGTTTTCAGTACTATTTAGAAGCTTTTGACAGTTTAAAATTATTCTAGAGGGTTCTGGAAGCTTCTGGAAGGTTTTTAGTCCTATGTAGAGGCTTTTGGCACTCTTAAATGACTCTAGAAGCCTCTGGCAGCTTTTACAAAGATTTCAGTAGGATTTAGACGCTTCTGGCACTTTTAAATGTGTCTAGAGGCCCAATTTAAGCTAAAAATCACGAGAATGCCATAACGAGGAAAGCAGAACAGTCACGTGACCTCTGTATACCAATTGCAAGCTTGAAAAGCCTTCGACAGGTAAAAGCTAAGCTAGAAATGTAAACGAAACAGTCACGTGACCTTAGAAGGCCAATTACAAGCTTGAAATTTTTTTTTAAACTACATTTAAGTTAAAAATCACGAGAATGCCATAACGAGGTAAGCAGAACAGTCAGATGACTTCTGTGGACCAATTGCAAGCTTGAAAAGCCTTCGACAGGTAAAAGCTAAGCTAGAAATGTAAACGAAACAGTCACGTGACCTCAGAACGGTCAGATGACCTTTGTGGACCAATTGCAAGCTTGACGAGTCTCTGAGAGGTAAAAGCTAAGCTAGAAATGTAAACGAAACAGTCACGTGACATTAGAAGACCAATTACAAGTTTAAAAAACGCTTTTTGACCCAAATTTAGACTAAAAAAAATATGACAATACCATACAGAACATCCACAACAGTCACGTGATTTCCGTAGACCGAATGGAAACTTGAAAAAAGCCTTCAACAGGTAAAATATAAGTTAGAAATGTAGATAAAAGTCACGTGATCTTTGAAGACCGACTATACAAGTTGGAAAAACTATTTTTGACCCAAATTTCAGCTAAAATTTTTGAAAACTCCATATAGAACATTCACAACAGTCACGCGACCTTTGTAGACCAATTGCAAGCTTGACAATCCTCTGGCAGGTAAAGGTTAAGCTAGAAATGTAAACTATAAACAACTAGATGGAGTTTGAAAAACGTTTTTACTTGAAAATGCGGTATGTGACAAGTACAACAGTCATGCGACCTCTGTAGGCTAATTGCAAACTTGAAAAGTCTCTGACAGGTCAAGATTAGGCTTGAAAGTAAAAACTAAAAATGCTTATTTAATTTACTAAGCTATTTAACGGTTAAATCCTTCATGTTAAACGTCTTATACCGTTTTCTTGAACCTTCGATTTGGCAACGTTGCACATTTCCAGTAGTAGTAAGGGGGAGGGATTTTTTCTAGACTTGGTGTGACCTGACCACTTTCAAAGCGATTCTTTTCCCAAAAAACCGCTTCATCCACCACTTTTTTTGGATAGAACTAAGTTAAATGAACAATCTGACACCAATTTCATCAGAAATACGGTGGTATCTGTATCGCGCCAGATCAATCTCCATCTCTATCTGGATTAGCAACTAAATTAACGTATTACAGATTTCTACCTACATTGATGACGTATACAGCAAAACTGACGCGTTTCTGTTAATAAAAATCGATTACGATCGCATTAAACTACTGAAATTGGAAGTGAGCGCTGAAACGATTCGATACAGTATTTTGACCACGCCCAAACTGAAACTGAAACCGTCTGACGTGTCGATAGTGAGCGACACCATGCTAACCGTCCATCCTAATAAAAGTCAAAACGCTCAACGACTCAATTTTGCTCTGAGCGAACTGAAAGATCAAATTCCTAAAGTGGTAGTTAAGGTAACCATCACATTATACAGGGTGGTTCAGTTTTAAGTGTCAACCATTAGATCGGCCAATCAAAAAATAAGTTGACTGAGCATTATGTGATTGAAAAACGTTTCCTAAGGACGATACAGAGTCCTCCAAATTTCAGTTTAAAAAATCGTTTTATAGTGAAAAACTGAACATTCAAGACTTGTGTGAGTCCCAATTTGTGTACTGAATAGTCTAAAAACTAGCTATTTACTACCAGGAGAGTATCTGAAACTGGATTTCGAGAACTAAAAACAGTCTGGAAATCTAGACAATGATTGTTTCGTGCATGAAACTAATTTTTTACTACTAAAAGTTGACTTTTAAGACTTTACTGGGCCTAAAGAGAGTTTAAAAGTTTTTTTTCAGGACTTAATTGGTGTACAACTCAATTTTCTGGACTGGAAAAGTCTAGAAGTAAATTAAATTTAATTTTATTACTGAAGAAACTTGATTTTTAGAAATAGTCTTAAACTCGATTTTTCAGTCTTAAAAATCGCTAAAAACCGTCTGAATTTCTTAGATATGCTACAATTTATTGCACCTATGAGTGTAGAAGTCAATTTAGTAGTAAAGAAGCTTGAAATAGCATTTTCAAGAGTATGGACAGTGTCCAAACTGGATTTTAGGGCTGATAAGTGAAAAACTTTGAAAGATAGTCTTGAAACTCGATTTTCCAAGCTTTGAAGCACTAAAATAGTCCAAAATTCTAAGAAAATGAAAAGCAAAGTAAAAAGCACGAACAGTTAGGTTTCAAGACAATTTTCATGATGCCAATGTCCTGTATCTAAGACTATTTTCAAGACTAAAATATTGAAATTTGTCTTCAAATTATGAGAACTTACTTCAAATGCAAAGTTTAAGCTTCTGATGTCACTTTTTGGTGTTCAAGTCAATTTTTAAGGTTTAAATGTGTGAATTTGTAGTAAAAAATTCTAGAAAAAGTAGTTTTTTATGTCTACAAGTCAATTTTCAATATTAAAGTCTCTCGATTTGCATGAAAAATGGTTACACACAATTTTTGAGCTTCTGAAATCAATTTTTATCCTTTCCAAGTCACTTTTCAAAACTAAAGTCTTTCAGTTTGTCTGGAAACTATGAAAACTGGCTACAATGAAGTATTTTAAGCTTCTTAACTGAATTTTCCGTTTCCAAGACAATTTTTAAGTTGGGTTGGGTTAGTTTTGAGTCTTTGAACGTAATAACTGAATTATCTCGTAAACGAAGTTTCACATCATCGTTCATCGTGAACAATGAAATTAAAAGAAACTGTAATTTTTGAAAAATCTCTAGAAACGTAGAAAATAAGGCAAAAACATGAAAACCATCTTCCTGTATCTATTGGACAATTTTGGCAAACCACATTCACAATGAGTAGTATTCCATAAGTGCTTGTTCCAAATTGGATCAAAATTGCTCCAACGGTCTGACTGTACTTTTCTTAGGAAGCATTTTTCAGGAAAATAACATAATGCTTGTCAACTTATTTATTTTTGATTGGCTATGGATTGACATGTAAAAACTGGACCACCCTGTATTTTCATCTAACCAACTGTCAACAATTAGGGTTTACCGACTGTAAATCGGGCTGTCATAGCGCGAGATGACAAGCACGGTAAGTCTTCCCATCATTTATGCGTGGAAGGCAACAATTTAAGGGAAGTGATGGCGACTTACGGAGTGGATGGCGCTAAAACAATGTCGAATAACGTTATGGAAGTCTATCACACTTTGGGCATTGAAGCTGCCAGGTGAATGAAGCTTAACACTCAAGCCGTATTGGGCTAAAAAAAGCTTTTTGTAGGGAAACCATAATGTCTGAAATTAAAATGGTGATGGAGAATCACGGTATGAGCGTCGACTATCGTCATATAATGCTTTTGGCCGCTCAAATGACGCATACTGGTGAAGTTTTAGGGATTACCAGACAGGGACTGTCAAAAATGAAACAGTCAGTGCTCAATCTAGCATCGGTTTGTTTTTTAATTTTTGTGGAGGATTTCAACTAATTATTTGTGATTTCAGTTTGAAAAAACTGCCGACCATCTTTTTGACGCTGCCTACTACGGCCAAACTGACAAAATCAGCGGCGTTTCTGAGAATATCATTATGGGAATGCCGGCTCCTATAGGAACTGGGATTTTCAAATTAATGCACCAACCAGAGAATGTTGACTTGGAACCAAAACAGGAGTCGTTATTATTTGAAGCAGCAGTTTCATAATAATTTTATTTTTTTACAAATTAAAACTGTTAAACTAAATAATTCAAGACTCTTTTTTCTGTTGCACCAACTCCCTTAGGCTATTAGTGGCTTCTTTGAGTGAATTGTCCAAATACTGCATTTGTCCTTCCAGAGTTTTGATTTTCTCGTCTGCAACGCTTTGTTTCTTTCTTATACTTTCCTCAACCTGACTCTTGGGTTTTGAAACAAACATCCTGCCCACAGACTCAAACGTTTTGGTGTTGGGGTCCAATCCGGAAATTTCCCTAAAACAGATGTGAATTTAAGTGGTTTTTAGAACGGTTTGTAGTTAGCAGACTGCGCCCTTTTAGGGAGTCGAGCTAAGCGGGTGACTGAAACTACCTTTCTGTGATAAGGGCGTGCTGTTTGGTCCTTTTTAGGGCTTCAATTTGGATCACTGACAACCGCAATTTTTGTTCGGTTTCAATTTTTTTCTCTTGCAGTTCGGCGAAAGCCTTGAATTAAACTGCACTTAAAAATGTGGCAAACATAGCACTTTTAAACTCACCTTCTTCAATTCGAGATCTACTTTAGACATTTTTGTGGTGTTTTAATTATCTTTCAAGATTTCACTCACATTAACCTACCTTAAAACCAAGAAAAAGTCTGGTTATGTTAGTAGTTTACTAACCAATAGGGGAGCTAGAAAGGCTATGACGTCACCTGGTTCACCTATCATTGGTCAGCTGGGAAATGTCAAAAGTCATAATAATAATAATAATAACCCTTAAAAAGGGTGCTAAAAAGGCTACTCCTTTTTCCATCATAAATTAGCCCCAAAAACCTAAATTAAGGCACCTTATCTCTAACCTTATCAGGAAGATTAGCGGATTACAATGTAACCAGGTAATTATTGTGTGATTTGTTTCAACAAAAACAGACTGTAATTAAGTCTTGTTTGTAGTAAATTTAAAACAAAATAGCATGTCGGGAGGGGAAAAAAAGCGAAAAGGCACCCGCTCTCAGGGTTGGGAGGAAGCCGGCTCGGAGTTTTACCAGGAAAGCTATCCAGGCGATGGAGACATGGACATTTTATGGAAGGACCCCAAAAGACTGGCCACTTTACTTCCAAGCACCCAAAATCGTGCAGGTACATTTTTACAGTTCAATTAGTGCAATATCAGTTGTGGTAATAATTGTACAGTGGCCGCCACGATACGTTTGAGAAACCAGGATTCGAGATCCTACAAAAGCACAGTGAGAAAACACACAAATAGGTCGCGCAGAGACTCTACAGTGCATAGGAGGGCATCTACTGTGGGTGGGGACCATGGAGCCACTTTGGGGGATTTATCTGAAATGGAGTCTAATGAAGAGACTGCTTGGAGGGAAATAATGAAGCTGAAGGAACAGCCCATTCCTATGGCGAGGAAAAGAGAGGAGAAGGAAAAGATAACGGTAAGTAGTTAATTGGGGGGTTTTATTGTGGGTTTTATCAGCGATTTTGTCCCTGACTGTCTTTTCACACTGGCCGCATTTGTTTTTACGCTCCACGGAGCGAGCAGAGCATTTTTGACGTCAGAATGACGTAATTTGACAGTTGGTCAAATAATGGTTTTGCCAAATTGCGTCATCGTGACGTCAAAAACGCTCTACTACCTACATGGAGCTTGAAAACGAATGTGGCCTCCGTTCAAATTTTGACACCGTCTTTTTCTCTGACTGTAGCAAATTTTGTAGTGTTTTTTCAGGTTATTAAATAGGAAATTTAATGAGGATTCCATAAATGTGCTTAAAACTGTCATTTTCTCACTCCAAGTGTGTTTTTTTCACAATTTTGTCCCTGACTGTCTTTTCAAACTGCGTTTCTGGCATTTCAAACTTCGATACCACTTTTCTCTCTGACTGTACAAAATTTTGGTGTTTTTTTAGGTTATTGAATAGGAAATTTAATGAGGATTCCAAAAATGTGCTTAAAACTGTCATTTTGTCACTCCAAGTGGGTTTTCCAAGCAGTTTTGTTCCTGCCTGTCCTTTCAAACTGTGTTTCTGGCATTTCAAACTTTGTCACCACTTTTCTCTTTGACTGTACTAAATTTTGAAGTCTTTTTCAGGTTATTGGATAGGAAATTTAATGAGGATTCCAGAAATGTGCTTAAAACTGTCATTTTGTCAAGTGGGTTTGACAAGCGATTTTGTCTCTGTCCTTTCAATTTTGTACTTTTTGTTTTTGTTCCTTTCAATTAGTACATCCACAAAATGTTGTAAAAGCCATCTACAGGAGGTTTGAATACTTCATTTAACGCTATGATTTCTAACCTCAAAAACTCATAGTTACAGCAAAAACAACAAATGTCAGTATGGTGGAAATTTGCTTGAAATAAGCCACAGTCTCAATGAGTTTTGCCAAAAGAACTAAAACAGATTCAAAGAAAAGTAGACCATAATGAGACATCATTGTTTCTACGCATTTTTTCCCAAAAATGCACTTACTGTAAGGGCTTTTGGCATTTTTGATTGTCGAAAATACCAAAATTTACAAACTAAAGACAAGTTGATTTTTGTTCAAATACATAATAATGGGAGGTTTGAACTAAAGTAGGCAAGAGTTTTGTTTAGGATTTCAGTTTGATAGATCAAATTGGACCACCCTGTATTTAAATGAGTTGAGCATTCACCAGTTGTCCACTAAAAACCCACTTTTCCCTACTAGTCCATTAATTTAATAATGTCCGACAGGGCTATTATTTCATCAATAATGACACCTATAAGGTCAATGGGCCTGTTCCACAATTTTTTTTTATTTCATAACCACAAAGACGGATTGAAAATATTATACCCGTATTTTTTTGTTTTCAAAAATATTAAGTCTAAATAGAAAAAAAATGATGATAAAAACTACATTAATCTCATGTTTTAAACGCCCGCCGCCGGTGACGTACTACACTATCAACCAATCAGCGACAAGAAGTGAAACAGATGGCGTGCAACAGCCAATAAAATCGCCCAGAATTACGTACGTCACATGCGCGCCAATACAGATCTTTTAAATTTAATGGACAAATTCAAACTAATGTAGGAACATTTACGACCATAATTTTTTCTTCAAGAATATGAAAAATTAGTATTTTGATCCTATTCTTTCGATTCCAGTCATTAAAACAAAAATTTATGATATGTGGGATAGGCCCATTATCTAAGAAATAATGCCGTAAGGTACTAGAGGCGTTCTACCCTATCGACCTCATGCATTATTGTCCTTATAATGCCCTTAGTATCTTAATTTAACTATTAATTTTAAAATATTGACTATTATAATGGTACAAATTTACAGAGAGGTGAACATTTACTACTTCAAGGACTGGAACATTTCAACTGGGAGCGGAAAAAGGCGTGGCGCCGATTCGCTTCTGGGATAACCGAATCCTACCAAAACTTGGAGTTGTGGAGGAAGGATTTGAAAAATATCGAGGGACATTTCGGGACTGGTGTTGTAGCGTTTTTCCGTTTCGTTAAATGGCTCTTTTTCCTCAATCTACTCGTGCTGTTTCTAGTCTTTTCATTTGTGGTTTTGCCTACAATTCTCGTGGACCGCGACTTAAACTGTACCACCCAGGAAAGCTGTTTCGATCGTTATTACTGCAACTTGACGGACAGTTCCTCCAGCATTTATTGGGATTTGATACAGGGCGGTGGTAGGTTGGAGGGGAGTTTGCTATTTTACGGGTTTTACCCTAACAAAACCTACGATTACACCATTGAAGAGGTTAAAATGTATTATAACATTCCTTTGGCGTACGTTTTGGTGACTGTGGTGTACTTTGTGGTTTCGCTAGTTGCGATAGTAACCACAGGAGCGAAGGGTTTTAAAGAACGATTGCTTCAGGGTGAAGGACAGTTTTATCAGTATTCAAATTTGATTTTTGGCGGTTGGGATTTCTGTATTAACAATCAAAAAAGTGCTTTAATGAAGCACAAAGCGATTTTCAACGAATTGAGGACGCTTCTACAAAGCGCACGGTTGGAGGAAGAAAGACTGGGTCGAACCAGACAGGAACGTTGGAGAATTTTTGCTTTACGTTTCCTGGTTAACTCCATAGTTTTGGCAATTTTAACTGTAAGTGGGGGAGCTATTTACTACGCTTTTAGTTATTCCACTAGACAGTTGTTGGATTACCCCACTCCTACCAACACCACATCTAAATTACTACAGTTTTTCTATGAGTTTCTACCTTCAATGTGTATTGTGGCTTTAAACACTTTAGTACCTTTTTGTTTCCAGTTTCTACTCTCCTACGAGCACTACAGCCCTTTGACACAAATCAGAATTTCATTAATCCGCACAGTTTTTCTGCGTTTAGCCTCTTTGATTGTTTTTTACGTCTCAGTGTATATGAAAATCAGTTGTGACACTCAGAGCATGGAATGTTCGGGTTGTAACGGGTTTGCTTGTTGGGAAACTTTCGTGGGGCAACAAATTTACAAGTTGTTGTTAACCGATCTGGCCATTCAACTGGGTGTGACGTTTTTCGTGAATTTTTTCCGATCACTCCTAGCCAAACACGTTGACAGTAAATTGGCCAGGTTGTTAGGCGAGCAAACTTTCGACCTGCCTAGACACGCCCTGGACGTGGTGTACACTCAAACCTTATGCTGGGTCGGTATCTTTTTCGCTCCCCTCATCAGCGTCATGGCCTCTCTAATCTTTTTTCTCTTGTTCTACGTCAAAAAGTTTGCCTGTCTAGTCAACTGTAAACCCAGTGGTATTGTATACAGGGCGTCCACTTCTACGTCAATGTTTATGGTGGTCATGTTGGTGTCCTATCCGGTTGCTTTGGCTCCGGTGGCTTTTACCATGTCGGAGATGCGTCCCAGCTTGTCCTGCGGTCCCTTCAGGACGCTGGACTCCGTGTGGACTTTGGTGGAAAACACCTTTGCCAACACACCTGAATTTGTGCAAAGCATTGTGGGGTTTTTGACCACACCAGGCTTTGCTATTCCAGTTTTTATTCTGTTTATTATGCTGTTGTATTATTATACTTCAATCAATTCGGCCAATCGGCACATGGTTAAAGTGCTCAAAAGTCAGTTAGTTTTGGAGGGTCATGATAAGAAGTTTTTAATCGATCGATTGTTAATGTTTCTGAAGCAGGAGAATGAGAAGAGAGCAAGACTGGCTAACGGTGATACAATCACCAACGCTAGTAGTATTCAGTCTTAAGTATTTATAGAGAAAGAATGTGATACTTGATGATAAAATACCGTTTTATTACCAATTTGTTTCTCAATAACACTTTTAAGCGTCCGAAAACACTATTTATCCAGTGTGATAATTATTTTTGCGCATATCTAAGATGATAGCTTTGTTCGCACAGGCAATCCCTGACTAGTTTCCAACTCAGAAACAGTAAATGTCTGTAAGTTTGATTGGTTGAATGCTCACGTGACCTATGACGTTTTCTGATTTGTGGCCAATCTATTACTAGTTGGAGATTCTCTCTACGAACATATAATATAAGCTCAAACTTTGCTTGACGTCCATAATAAGTATATAATATTAAATAAGGAACAATATAATATCATGTCAAATTACAGTGTAGTGTTATTTTTTTTGTTGTAATAATTGCGCTTGTTTTTGTGGTGTGTATTATGGGCTGGTCCAAAACATCCACAATAATCAGTAACAATGACCATATAAACAATATTCTAGTCATGTACGCAACAAATTGATTGTATGTACTATTTAAGTTTAGTTAAATAAATATTTTTAACAAGTATTTCAGTGCGCGTTTCCTGTTCTTCACTCCATTCGTCGACAATCAGTGTTGCCATTTTTTTAATAATAATCGTTAGATCACGTGTAATTTAGCTAAACAGTCACGTGACCATTGTCAAAATCATAATTCTCAAAAACACTCTATAACGAATACTAAAAGAAAACAACGTTTCTAAAACCTGATTTTTGCAACTTTAGAGCATAGTTTGACAGTTTTGACGTTAGTGACAGTTGTCACGTGATTGTAGCACTATTTAGCAAGACGGTTGCAGCTAAAGGTCGTTAAACCGAAGCGTAGTAGTAGTAGTTACACGGTCACGTGACAATTGTCAAAATAACGGTCATAAATCTCAAAAACACGTTTTATATCAAATACTACAAGAAAACGTTCCTGAACCCTGATTTTTGCATTTTTAGAGCATAGTTCGACAGTTTTGACGTTAGTGACTGTTGTCACGTGATTTTAGAACACTATTTAGCTAGACGGCCACGTGACAATTGTCAAAATAACTGTCACAAATCTCAAAAACACGTTTTATATCAAATACTACAAGAAACCGTTCCTGAACCCTGATTGACTGACTTTAGAGCATAGTTTGACAGTTTTGACGTTAGTGACAGTTGCCACGTGATTATAGAACACTATTTACTAGACGGTCACGTGACAATTGTTAAAATAACAATCATTAATTTCAAAAATACGTTTTATTATCAAATTTTGCAAAAAAGTTCCTAAACCCTTATTTTTGCAACTTTAGAGCATAGTTTGACAGTTTTGACGTTATTGACAGTTGTCACGAGAGTTTAGAACATTATTTAGCTAGACGGCCACGTGACAATTGTCAAAATAACTGTAATAAATCTCAAAAACACGTTTTATATCAAATACTACAAGAAAACGTTCCTGAACCCTGATTTTTGCAATTTTAGAACATAGTTCGACAGTTTTGACGTTAGTGACTGTTGTCACGTGATTTTAGAACACTATTTAGCTAGACGGCCACGTGACAATTGTCAAAATAACTGTCACAAATCTCAAAAACACGTTTTATATCAAATACTACAAGAAACCGTTCCTGAACCCTGATTGACTCACTTTAGAGCATAGTTTGACAGTTTTGACGTTAGTGACAGTTGCCACGTGATTATAGCACTATTTACTAGACGGTCACGTGACAATTGTTAAAATAACAATCATTAATTTCAAAAATACGTTTTATTATCAAATTTTGCAAAAAAGTTCCTAAACCCTTATTTTTGCAACTTTAGAGCATAGTTTGACAGTTTTGACGTTATTGACAGTTGTCACGAGATTTTAGAACACTATTTAGCTAGACGGCCACGTGACAATTGTCAAAATAACTGTAATAAATCTCAAAAACACGTTTTATATCAAATACTACAAGAAAACGTTCCTGAACCCTGATTTTTGCAATTTTAGAACATAGTTCGACAGTTTTGACGTTAGTGACTGTTGCCACGTGATTACAGAACACTATTTACTAGACGGTCACGTGACAATTGTTAAAATAACAATCATTAATTTCAAAAATACGTTTTATTATCAAATTTTGCAAAAAAGTTCCTAAACCCTTATTTTTGCAACTTTAGAGCATAGTTTGACAGTTTTGACGTTATTGACAGTTGTCACGAGAGTTTAGAACATTATTTAGCTAGACGGCCACGTGACAATTGTCAAAATAACTGTAATAAATCTCAAAAACACGTTTTATATCAAATACTACAAGAAAACGTTCCTGAACCCTGATTTTTGCAATTTTAGAGCATAGTTCGACAGTTTTGACGTTAGTGACAATTGTCACGAGATTTTAGAACACTATTTAGCTAGACGGTCACGTGACAATTGGCAAAATAACGGTCATAAATCTCAAAAACACGTTTTATACCAAATACTGCAACAAAACTTTTCTGAACACTGATTTTTGCAACTTTAGAGCATGTTTTGACAGTTTTGACAGTTGTCACGTGATTTCAGAAGACTATTTAGCTAGACTATGAAATGACAACTGTCAAAATCAGAAAATCGTCTTGTTTCGAAAACTCTGTTAAAATGTAATTCTTGCAAATTCTAGTAAAATTTTTACAATTCTGACAATAGTGACAGACATCACGTGGTTTTAGAGAATAATTTGGAGCAAGAAAATGCCTGTTTTAAGCGCATTTTTAGAGTCCTTATTAAATGTTTACAACCAACATAATGGCAATATCGTAATTATACATACAACCAAAACAGGAGAACGGTAGAAAAACAAACTGTAACACACGACTTGGCAACATTGGTTATTGGTCGAAATCGGAGTGTGGTTCATCATACAAAATTGTTTCTTGATTGTTCCATTTAATAACGCGGTATAGATTTTGATGGGAGGAGCGAGCGGGGTGGGAAGTTATTTGAAATGAGGTATATCTACCCCGATCGGGGTGGCTTTGGCAACGCTGTCGATGGCGTAACACTGACAAATGTCATCTGTTTTTTGTTTTTATTATTTACCTTTCAAACTTCCTTGATTAAATTTTGTATTTTGCAAATTGATAAACAAAACTATGGAAGGCCTTAACGACCACGATCTTATGCTTGGTGGCAACGATTACAACAATATAAACGAAAGTGCTGAGGCTTCTGCTAGACGTCGCAGGTAATTCCATACTAGTCCATTTAACTTGTTATAACCCAGTCTAATACAGCTCCAGTCGGTCTATAAAGCGAAGAAAGTTTGATGACGAGCTCGTGGAGTACAGTTTAGGAATGCCGGGTGTATCAACTATTAAAGTACAACAATCTAAACAAATTTCTAGGTGTCACATTAACCTCATATTTCTAGAGCGGCCGGTCTAGGACCCAAAGCTACCAACCAGATTTCACCCCCTCCACACCCACCCAATACACCTCAGTTCCTACCCAATCAATTGAAATAAAACGAAAAAGTATCTCCAAAACCCTGACCGCCACAAAAGGCAAAAAGAAGAGCACCCCCAAAAGTCATTTGACCACTAAAGATTTGGGTCGTTGGAAGCCCGCGGACGATTTGGCATTAATAATTGGCGTGCAACAAACCAACGACTTGAAAACGGTGCATTTGGGCACGAAATTTTCATGTAAATTCACGGTGCAAGAGTTGCAGTCGCGTTGGTACGCCTTGCTTTACGATCAGGCGGTGTCTAGAGTTGCGGTGGCCGCAATGAGAAACTTGCATCCCGATATGATTGCTGCAGTGCAGGATAAGGCTTTGTGGAGTCAGGAAGAGGAAAAAGTTTTGAGTACCATTAAATCTGTAAGTTTTTATAAGTTTAAAGTCATACAATGTGGTAATTATGTGTGAGACCCTCATTTATGACATTTTTTATACTGTAAAGCATATCAACATTATTTGGCAACCTTGCACACTTTGCTTAAGCTAATCTAATAAAAATGGTGTTTTCTAGAGCACAAATCCAACTGTAGACACATTTGCTGAACTGCTATCAAAGCATGCCGACGTGTTCTACAATGGTAGAACGGGAAATACATTGTTTCGCCACTGGCAAAGCCTTCGAATGTACCATTTGTTGCCCGATCAAGTAGTCAGTCCAATAGCGACTGCAGACAGACCTATAATGTCCTTCAATGATGCCGAACAGCTGATTCAAGACTCTGAACTGACAGAACCCACCGATGAAACCCTGGACAAGGAGTTAAAGTTTGAAGTTTCCATTCCATTTTAGTGTTACACGACAGTATTAAGCGATTTTCAGATTGCAACATCGACGTAACGTTAAGGAAATTCGCCAGCTGGAAAACGAGGTGGGACGATGGAATGTGCTGGTCGATAGTATAACGGGACAGTGTCCCGGTGAAATGGACAGTCAAACTTTAGCGGTATTGCGTGGCCGTATGGTCAGGTATTTGATGAGGTCCAGGGAAATTTCGATCGGAAGGTCTGGCAAAGGTCACAATGTTGACATTGATCTGGCACTGGAAGGGCCTGCTCATAAGATTTCCAGAAGACAGGCCACATTAAGGTATAATTGGTAAAGTGATCCTAAAGGTCACGTGACTCTTTCAAGATTAAAAATTGATTTTATAATGTCACATGACAGTTTTGAATGTCAAAATGTTATTTAAAGGATCGCATGCTCGTTTTTCAGTTTAAATCGAACCGTTCACGTCAAACCGCAATCCTAAAGGTAACGTGACTGTTTTAGATGTTAAAAATATTATTTGAAGAGTCACGTGAATCTTTTTACAGTTTCTAATGTCGATTTTCAATACTGAAATTTTATTTTTAAAGGTCACGTGACTCTTATTTAATGCCAAAACGGAACTGCGAAGATCACGTGACTGTAAATGACAAAACCGTTTTTTGAGTTTTTTAAACTCTTAAATCTCGCGACTCATTTTAAGGTACAAATGGTCACGTGACTGTTTTAAGATTAAACATGGAGTTCATAATGTATTAAGTATAAAATAACCCCCCTCTTGATGCAACAAACTAAACTAAAAATACAACAAAGTGAAACACAATAATTATTAAAGAAAACACACACAAAATCTGTTATTTTTTACCTGGAAACCAAACAAAAAAATATGATTTGTCAACAAGACAACGCCGCATTAAAACTGCATTTTGTGGTGCGCCATCTCACGTTGCTTGCTTAACTTAATTTTCAGTTCCCTCGCCACTGTTTGTTTGTCTATCTATACTTATCATTCAGTCTATGCTAGAGTAGTGTAATATTATTGGTATTTTCAGATTGAGGAATACCGGGGAGTTTTATTTGAGTTCAGAAGGAAAGAGACCAATTTTTGTTGACGGCAAACCAATCTCTGCAGGGAATAAAGTGAGGTTGTATGATAATGCAGTGGTGGAGATTGCTTGTTTAAGGTTCATTTTCTCCATAAACCACGATTTGATTAGAATAATTCATAATGAGAGTGTTAAGTATAATTTGCCACCATAATTAAATAAAACACTTTTATTAAATGAGTATGTAGTTTTTCCTAACTAATTCCTTTATTATCAGTGAAGTTAAACCTAAAACTGTTGTCAGACTTAACAAATATCACACTTTTTGACTCGTCCAAAGCCACTTTCTCACCCTCCTCTTCATGTGGCTGTTCAAAATTAAACTGAAAACCATTTCCAGAACCCAAGGCTTTCTTGATAAATTGTGATTTCTCGCTTGGCCCCTTTGAGCTAATTTTCATGGAAACTTCTAAAAATAAAAGTTGAAACACTGTTCAGTAATCTTAAATTGAAATTACTTTTAGCCTTTTTCTCCTCCTCCACCATTTTGGTGCGGTAATCACCAAACGACAATCGCATTACCTGTCTCTTTTTTACCATAGGCGCGTTGTTATTCATTAACGTGTTTAACGCTTTGGTATGTTCTTGCACTAAAAAAAAATCATCAGCACAACCCAACCCAACCCTGTAAAGAAACATACCTTGTTTACTGTTTAATTTCCCCAATGACAAGGCCTGTTGCAACTGGTTTATACACCAGTACAACTCGCTTTGAAACTGTTCTTCTTGACTGGCAGTCAGCCCCTGATTTTCAGTGGGGTCAAGTTTTTTTTGAGGCCCATTTGACTTGCCAGTGTTTTTGTGAAGTTTCACTTTGGACGGAGGCATTTTTTGATATTATCTACACTTTATTTCTTTATGGTTTGTTAGTTTTTGATTGATTTTGAATGGAAAGAAAAACGAGTCACATAACCTCACTTTAAGCCTGTCAGATTGGTAAACAAATACAAGCCAAGTTTGACTAAAACTGATTAAAATTACAATTATTGTAACTCAAATAAAAAGACAATCACAGTTTGAATTTAAATGCAATAATATTTGTTGCACAAAGCACGGTTGGATTAATGCAATCTGTCAGAAATGCACAGAAGATGGTTTTACGCAGCGCCACCTATAAAACCAGCTAGGAAAACGAGTATTCGGAATAAATATTGTGGATTTATATTTAATTATTAATTCGAGTTTTACCGACTTTTTTCTACGATTATAACGACTTCATTGCTGTTAATTATTATAAAAATATCAGTTTAACTGAGTTATCTCCGGGGAACATTTATTTTATCTAAAAATTGAGTAACCACAAAACTGTAGTAACAAATATCACAAAATTAGGCCGTTTAACCGATAACCTTTGCTTGAAACTTATTAAAATTAGCATTTTTATTACACCACAGTAGTTAATAGCTTAAAAACAATTCAAAAAAAGCCTTAAATACTGGAAATAGTATCATAATCAATGAAAGGAAGTCGACAAGCTTATTTAATCGCTCACGGAAGTAACATACTCCTCCGCATTGTTAGAACATTTTTGTTGCAAAATAATGATTTAAATACTGTAATATTTAAGTGTTTTTATACCTTTAGGTTGGTCCAAAAAGACCTGTTGTGACCCATGAACAAATTGCGTAACAGGTTAGGACAGAACCGTGTGTATCCAAATTTGCGTTAAAACTGTTCTGGAGAGAAATTGGTGTGGCTATTCCAGTGATACTTTTAGGTTTATTTCAGGCAAACCTACAGGAATTCAGTCTGGTTTCCTCTAAATATCTGAAACAACCAACACTAAAATCATTCAAAATTTAATAAATCCGCTCCTGTGCACCAAGGGCCACATAAATCTAAACACAAGTGATACCATACAGCATCTGGCTGGCATTAGTTTGTGCGCTCACGTCCGGCAGTTCTGTTCACTGACAATCAAACGGAATTTGAGACTTTTAAACGGAAATATAATATGAATCCCACGAATATGCGATAAGCTTGGCGCAAAATTGTGCGGAAAATGTGGTGTAAACAATAAAGATAGTTGGTAGTGCCCCGTGTAGTTATCTGGACCGAAATTCAGGTAATAAATGATTGATTTAGTGGGAATAGACCAAAATATACTTACAACAAACAGACAAGCTGTCTTGGTTGATTTTCAACTTATTTTTAATCACCAAAATTGTCAAGCTGCTCCATCCAAACCATCCAAACTCCAAGAGAACTTTCCCACGTTAGATAACGCAGTTTGGTCACCATGGAACCCTTCCATCTCTTCACTCATTACAAAGCCAGTGGCTTCTCTTTTTTATCTTCTCCTGGTGCTTCAAAAATCCTGATTTCTCTTCCAGCCAGGGATCTAAAGAATTTGCAAGTTTAGTCAAATAAACAACATTTTTTCAGAGCGAGAATCAAAAGATGGAGATGAAGAAACAGCTGTGCAAACTATTCTTTCTGGTCCTTCTAGTCGAAAAATGCCTGGGGCAACTGATTCACGACATTGACCATCCGCATACCCCAGTAATTGGTAGTAAAGGGACGCGTTGTTATGACCAATTCAAAAGACCTCAGGTAAGCCAACTATTTGAAAATTATACAGCGTGTCCCAAATTGGGTTAAATGGGAAAAGTTTCACAGAATTTTATGTGAAACTTATTTGCCAAATTAAATCATCTTTATGGGTTTTCCGGAAAATTGGTTTTTTAAAAATTCGTGTGACAGTTGACATTGGAAAACGTCGCCGCCATTATGAAAAACAAATAACAATAAGTGTGCTTTGTGCGCAAAAATCAACACTGATTGTCATTTGTTTTTCATAATGGCGGCGACATTTTCCAAGGCCAACTATAAGAAAAATTTAAAAAACGTCTGCCCTTTAAAAACTAAATAGTACCATCATTGAAAAGGATTTTTTTAAGCGCTTTCCAAAAATGGAAAAATTCAAGATGGCGGCCATAAGATCATCTATATCTCGGAAACCAATGACGATAGATTTTTTTCTAATTACGTCATCGTGTTCTATGTAAAAAAGTGCCTCAATAATGTCTCAGTTTCAAAACTCTCTTTGACTTTGTTCTTTGGAGCTGTAAGCAATTTTCCGGAAAACGAAAAAAGATAATTTAATTTGGAAATCGGAAATAAGTTTCGCATAAAATCCTCTAAAACTTTCCCCCTTTAACCGACTCTGTAGCTCTTACGGTTACCGAGATCCCACAACCAATTTGGGACACACTGTATACACGGTCCGTACTCTATAGTTTTTGTTGTTTAATTTGTGGTTTGGATGATTTCATCGTTTTCTTAAAATAGATTTTTCAATATAAATACAGATGCGTTATGATTAAGCCAATAAAACCGACTCGGTTTCAGTTAAGCTTAAACTTGATCAGTTATACAGGGTGGGAACTTTCAAAGGGAATGGCAATACATGGTCCATTTAAAGCCCTTCCAGAATGTGTTTGAAAATCCAAGATATCTACAGGGATTATCGAATTATTACAAAATTACTAAAACCTTTCATTTTCTTTTTGTAAATATCTCACTCAACCCTTGACATGTATAGTATCATCCCACTTTTTCTTATGGGTGCATATGTTTATTTTCTCTTTCTTATCCTCAAACTGCTACAATAAGATTGTTGTACAGGGTGGTCCAAATTGTATAGGATACTTGAAGGGTAGAAAGTAAGATTAATTCCAGGGATAGCGACAGTGACGTAATATATGTCGTTCTTTGTCTATTAGTTGTGAACTGAGCAAGACGGAATTTCGACGTCATTATGTTCTTTAACTAATCGGGAAAATACGGAGTTGGCGCTGCCAGCAACGCCATTTTTATTTAATTTTGGTTGTTTGGCGTTTCTTGACAGTTTCTTCGAACTTTTCCCCTTGCAACTAAAATTTGTCGCTTAGGTTATTATTTTGTGTGAATTGTATTTGTGTTTTTCATATTTTCGGTAACCGAAAATGTCTAAACAATACAATGAGCGCGAACAGATGTTTTCATGTCACATACAGAGAGTTTGCCGCTTACCTTTGCAGGTTTACCATCAAGAAACTAACACGCACAGTCCAGAATCACTACCAACACTTTGCACAATTCAAATAAAGAAATTTTACCAGTAACTAACGACACTGATTTAATTTTTCCGCTCATAACCGTTTATATTTTGCTTTTAACCAGCTTAACCTCACTCTCGCGAGTCTTGTCAAATCGCTAAACAACTGAAGCACTGTCAATTGTCAAACATATTCATTGACAATTGATTCACCGATGTTGTTTACCGATTTGACAAGACTCACAAAAGTGAGGTTAAGCTGGTAAAAGCAAAATATAAACAAGTTAAACAAGACCGGAAAAATTAAATTAGTGTCCAAATACTTTACTTGAATTGTGCCGGCTAGTGTTGCTAGTGATTCTGAACTGTGTGTGTGTTATTTTCTTGATGGTAAACCCACAAAGGTAAGCAGCAACTCTCTATTGTATGTCACAGCCGCTGTTTGCCCTCACTGTATTCTGTTTAGACATTTTCGGTTACTCACACAAAATAATAATTTAATCGATAAATTTAAGTTACAATGGGAAAAGTTTGAAGGAACCTGACTTTCCACTCTTTAATCGAATTATCCTTACAATCAATTTGAACCACCCTGTACAATGTTATCTGTAGTAAAATAAGGTCGCATCTGTGGATTTAATGGCAAAGCCGTATATTTAAAGCCGAGAGTTTGGAATACAGGTCAAAAACCTTGCACGTGCACACGCAGCTGTAGTGCACAGGACCACATTCATTCAGTTTTTGGCTTAAAGCTTGTGATTGGTCAAAAAGTTGAAAGCTGCCTTTTTTCACTCACTTTCAGAGGTGTATTCCTGAATTTGAAAATGCCGCCTTCAGTATGGAAATGGAAGCGACCAACACGTGCGGTACGGACGGGGAGCAAGAATACTGCGTCCAAACTGGCATCACTAACATCAGAAAGTCGTGCGTGAAATGTTATCCGGGACAACATCACGCCAGATACATGACCGATCTGCATAACACCGACAATCCTACTTGGTGGCAGTCCGAAACCATGCTGGAAGGTATCCAGTGGCCCAATCAAGTTAATTTAACCTTAAGATTCGGTATGTGTCCTTTACCAATTTTACGGGGTAGTGCGGGTTATTTTGGTTGATTTGCGCAGGAAAGGCCTTTGACATTACTTATATACGTTTATGGTTTATGTCACCGCGTCCCGAGAGTTTGTACATTTCGAAAAAGACTACAGCAGATGGGCCTTGGATTCCTTACCAATACTACAGGTTTGATGATTGATTTTTTTTTTTTTTTTACTCAAAGTATTCTTAAATTTAGTGCAACCTGTCGAGATACCTACGGGATGCCAGACCTAACCTACACTGCCAAGGGTGAAGAAATCAGAGCATTGTGTACTTCAGAGTACTCAGACATTTCACCACTTCATGATGGTAATCTTGCTTTTGGTACTTTAGAAGGCCGACCATCTGCTTACAATTTTGATTCATCTCCTGACTTACAGGTATGTTTTCTACTTTTAGAGGTCTTGTAAACATTAAGCATTCACAAGTTTTAAAAAACTCCAATAATTTACCATGATTTGGTGGAGGAACCACAATTTACCTTACTACAATGTTGTCAGATATACACATATACTGTTACACAATGAGTAGTACAATTAGTTACAATTTTTAAAAACAAGCTTTGCCAGGGTACCAAACACAATTAGCGGCCAAACGGTACAACTTAGCCTGGTCCGGTCAACGTCACGTGATAGCTCCATTCGTTACCCATCAACAATCATCTGATGTGTTTTTCGATAGAGTTTGAAATAAGCGAGTTATTCGCGATTAAGCAAAACGGTGCCCTAAACCTGCTTGTACTTGGAAACGTCACTGATATCCGCCGTTAAAGCTGTTTTGGCGATACTTGACAGTTGTGACGTGTACATGACAGTCACATGGTACTAAGACACCTTAACGCTGACGTAGCCACGTCATAACTGTGAAAATACGCGCCGTAAAGCTATAAAGTTCTACTTGTTGTTTCTAGATCTACTGTCAGTTTGGCCGATATTTGACAGCTCTGACGTATACGACAGGTGTCACGTGGTACTAAAACACCTAAACGTTGACATATACAGTGGTTTTCGTTTGCTTCTAAACTGTCAAAACACTGGCCATCAAACGATAAAGTTCTTCTCGAGTTAGTTCAAAGTTTTCCTGTTTTGTCGTATAAATGACAGTTGTCACGCGACTTCTTGACAGTTTAACGTTGACGTTTGCCTGGCATCTGTCAGAACCATCAACCTATAAATGCTTGTACAGTAAAATACTCTTAATCTATAAAAAAATAATAACCTATCCTACTTTAGTATACATTGATGAAGGTGAAGAGTTTGATAGGCAACAATATTGCATGCTCATTATTGGGCCGGAAATAGGCGTTAACAAAAAAACCAACTTCAGGGAAACCACAATACACTCCGGTAATCGGAAACGAGTTTCATCGATAATAAAATTTGATTGACTACGTTTATGTCGAGCAAACTGAATCCGATGTAAACCGTCGTAAAATCCTTGCTAATAAGTCTGTTCGCAGAGAAAATCTCCAATTAGTAATCAGAGAAATCGATTGGTCACAAGTCAGAATACGTCACAGTCACGTGAGCATTCAGCCAATAAAACTTGACATTTACTGTTTCTGAGTTGAAAACCAGTTAGGGATTGACTAGTCAATCCTAATAACAGGATTGAAATGCTCTATCCGATTGAAACGGTAACGTCCATGCCACGTGGATGTCCGATGTAAACAGAGGATTGACTTGACGTTGACACATTAATTTGACGGACGGTTGTCATGTGCTTTTTCGGTGTTTCCAGAGCAAAAATTTGCATTTTCCATGTCACGTGACGTGCATTTTACAATTTCAGCTTTTACCACCGTTTAAACTTCAGTTAGAACATTTTTACAGTTTAAATTACCTTTTTGTGGTCCCGTGATTGTTTTTGACTAATGTCACTTTGCCTTAACAGTGTTGCCAGTGTGATGATTACTGATTTTTGGTCACGTGATCTGTATTTTACAATTTTAGCTTTCACCATTCTCTAAATTCTATTTAGCACTTGAAACTATCTTTGTCTAGTCACGTGACTGTTTTTGTTCAGTGCCACCGTGCTTTTACAGTGTCTCCAGTGCAAAAATTGCATTTTTCCAAGTCAATCCGCATTGTCGATCGGATTAATAGTCTACGATATAAACGCAGTCACGGTATAGGTCCTTTCGTGCCCTGCCCTTATAAGAAGCTACGTGCGTTTTATGAAACAAAATTATGACACCGATCGCATGCTAAACCTTTTACCATTCCTCATTCCCCTTCGAACTACGTTCAATAGCAGACGTGAGAGTTATTACCATCAACCTGTTGCCCACCATGCACCGGAATCGACGACTTGTACCGTCCAGGTCGTCAATCAAATTAAACACACGACCTGTCAATCACACTAATCAAAATCGGAATAAACCGCCATTGGCTGCTTGCGCAATGGACGATGACGAGAATCAGTTTGTCGTCGACGACGTCACCAAGATCGTAAAGGACACCATCGAAGGATTACTGACTGGAAACGTTTACCAGCAGGAAAAAGTGAATCAGTGGAGCGCGTCCGTTTCTGAGCAGTGTCTGAGCGCTCTGAGTAAACTGAAAAAAACCTTCAAGTACGTGGTGACCTGCTCGATCATGCAGAAAACCGGTGCCGGCCTTCATACTGCCAGCTCGTGCTATTGGGACAGCGCCACCGATGGTACCTGCACGGTACGATGGGAAAACAAGACCATGTATTGTGTGGTCACTGTGTTTGGGTTGGCAATTTAAATGTACCAAATTCTGTAAATAAATTGATTATTTTTCGTATCGTTTTCCGTATAATACCCAACCGAAAAAATCAAATTTTCTAGGAATGGGTAACGGCCACTGAACTGCGCATAACCCTGGACAGACTAAACACGTTTGGTGACGAAGTGTTCGGCGACCAACAAGTGCTGAAATCGTACTTTTACGCCATTGCTGACGTGGCAGTGGGTGCCCGGTGCAAATGCAATGGACACGCGTCCGAATGCGTGTCCAGTACCGGATCAGGGGGCGTTCTCACCAGAGTTTGTCGATGTGAACACAACACAGCAGGACCGGATTGCGGGGAGTGTTTACCCTTTTTTAACGACGCTCCATGGGCTAGGGCTACAGCACAGGACGCCCACGAGTGTAAACGTAAGTAGGTTTTATAGTAAAATAACTAGTTGTCTATTTATGGACGATTAGGTGACTTATTTTTGGTTTTTTTTTTACTACTTTTTGAAATTCAATATCTCGGTAACATGACGAGTTAGAGAGGCGAGTTTTGGTTTAATTTTGTAGTATTTTCTATCTACTTTCTAATGGCGTTTTAGTGAAATCTATAAGAGTTCAAATAAAAAAGTCACAGTCAAAACAAAACTAATGCCTGCAATATTCCTTTAAACGAATACATAATTTAATATAAGCAGGTCTAATCAGAAATTTGATTGAATTAATTCCATTTCCCTATTAAGTTGAATTTAATGACAGCTTTGGTAAGTTTAGTTTAGACTGTGTTATTTTGCACCTGATCTGTCACATTCAAACCTCAACTTAAGTTGTACTTAAAATCGACTTGGAAGTGTGCAGGAAAACAGCAATTAGATAAAAATTAATACTTAACAATTTTCAATTCACCAAATGTCAAGAATTTGACTGTTTTGAGAACGTTTACTCAGTTTCGCGATTATTAAAAAAAAAACTCTAAAAATTGCATTTTTTTTCAGATTTTCTCCCTTATTTGACAAGTTACGTCAAAATGTCGTAGAAAACAAAAGATAGAGCAGATTTCAAGCTTTCATAAAGAGTAATACTTATAACGAATTACAATTCACCAAATGTCAAGAATTTGACCCTTTTGATTCACAAAAAAAACCTGTTTTGGTAGGAAATCTTTACAAATGTTGTCTTTTGATATAACTATAAACGTAGTCACGTGTTTTTATAACGTCATTGAAACGCTTCCGCACCATATAAATGGAATACTAGCACACAAAAGTAATCTAAATCAACCTCAGTGCAATGAATTATTAATTTTCTAATGGCGTTTTAGTGAAATCTATAAGAGTCCAAATAAAAAAGTTACAATCAAAAAAAATTCTCATTAACTGCGCTGATTTAGGTTTCTTTTTAGAGCCACTCTGTAAAATTCTTGACACATTAGGAAAGTCAACGTTCGCGTGTTGAAAAAAAATATTTTTTTATATTCGTCTATTCAGCTTTTTGCTTTCTGTTTGATCAATAACACCAGGTGATGGATTGAAGGCACTAAAAACGGTTTAAGGCCAAATGGGAAATTAGCCACGCTCTTATTGTGACTGTCATGGAGTATATGGACTAATAAAAGCTCGATTCAAGGGCATATTAAGTACGAAACTGAAGAGGTTCCTTAGCTTAAGACAGAACCAATATATTACCCATATCATGGTTCCTCGACATGTTAATAAGGAACCAGTCTCTTCATGCGTTGGCGTGTACTATACAAAGTAGTACCCGGCTGGGCCTTTAAACGCAAAGACCTTTCAGTATATTTCTTCTTGAGGTTCCAAGAATAATTTAAAAAAAAATGAAAATACAGTTTGCGGTTATTCTAAGTGAATTCGTGACGTTGATTGCCGGATTGACTTGGGATGGATTAACTCCCTGGTTTTCTGGAAGTCGTAAGTTTTCAAACACCTAATGTCTAGTTATATTTCCCCTCACAGCATCTGACACTGTTCGTTTCAGCGTTCTTATCAAACCAAATTTGATAAGCACGCATAATGCAATCAAATGACGACCAAATCGAGATCGCATAGATAACATATTCGTTTTTGAGAATGCACGTTAGTTTTGGTTTACAATGTGGCGCGGTTATTATACGATTATACTGATTTTGTTTACACCGGAATCGTTACCTCAATGTTGTGAGGTACAATCAATAAACTGGGATTGTTTCATTCCGTGGTACTGTGGATGTCGTAAGTACTACAATAATGAGCTGATTAGGTTAGGCACAAAATATGAAATCGTATTTTGGTATTTTTCAAAAATTCCAACATAACAAGAATTAAATAAAAAGATTTGAAAAACGTGTTCTTTGGCAACATTGCACTCTACCGACTTCACTTTGAGGTTATAAATCAGCTGTCAACTATCAGACAGCCATAGCCAATAAAACTGCTGAAAATCGTCCACGTCACATTGCAAAGTTGTGTAAATTACTATAAAAACCTTCTTTTTTTGTAAATAAACTATAAATTCAGACTAAGTTTCCCGATTTGTGTATGTGGGATAAGCCCATTGTGGTGAATGCTGAATTACTGCTAATATGTCCAAGATTTGACTAAACTCTCGGTATACTATACTTGAAAACGATAATTATTGTAATTTTATTGGTTTAAAGGATCATTTTATGGGGCAACCCAACGCCATGCTCGCATTCATAATGGGTGCGTGGGTCTATAAGGGCTTTATACCATTATTTACCTGTAAAGGCGTAGGAGGTGGGAGAATGGTTTACGGTTCTATAGCACACAATCGATGTTTATGGTGATTTATTTAAAGCATTTTGATAGCCGGAAAATGCTTAGTCATTACAAACAAAAGTCTATTTGGCAACGCTGTCGCAAAGTTCCAGATGGGTTACTCTAGGAACTTACAAGCGTGTAAAACGAACATCATCAATCATCAAGTGTCAAACTTTATGATTTTTTTCAAACTTTTCCCCTTGCAACTTAAATTTATCGATTAGATTATTATTTTGTGTGAGTTGTATTTGTGTTTTTCATATTTTCGGTAACCAAAACAGTACAGTGAGGGCAAACAGAGGCTGATAGATGTTTCATGTGACATATAGAAGATTGGTTTGTGCTTACCTTACTTTGCAGGTTTACCATTCAGAATCATCAGCCTGCACAATTCAAATAAAGTAATTTTACCAGTAACTAACGCACTGATTTATGCTCTTGCTTATATTTTGCTTTTTACCAGCTTAACCTCATTCTTGTTAGTGTTAAATCGGTAAACAAAACTAAAGCACTGTCAACTGTCAATCAATATGTTTTGCGCTAACCTTAAAAACACCCTGATGCCATGTTGCCGAGTATTCTTGTAAAAACGGTATGACAACTTTCTCGCACTGACACGGAGCAATACTGGGGGTGTTTGCTTCATCAATTAGTAGCAAAAAATTAGTTTTTTAAAAATGCTCTACATCCGAATCACCAGGAATCTGGAACGCTCAAGCTGGCAACCGCGATATATGAATGAAAACCTTGGGAACTAATCTAAAAAGACCGTTTTAGACTATCCAATTTCTTATACAAGATCTTGAACAATATACCGAAACAAACTTGCAGCAAATCTTGGTTCCTATCAAAATTTATACTGTTTTACCAGGTTTTACATTACGGGCCAAGATATGATCTTATATTGGATGCAATTTGACAGAAAAATCTCTTCTTTATGTCATTAGTGTCATTCGTAATGACATTTGCAGAAAAAATTATGAGGTTATGTTTATTGTTTATATTTGTGTAGTTTACTTACCGGTTTTGGATAGGTTTTTGATTAATTAAAAAAAAGTCATGGATCATCGTCAGTAAGTGCTCCTGCCCTTACTGTGTCTGTCCTCCTCATAATGTGCAGGTAAAATCAAACTGAATTTTATTGAAGGTGAGGAAATTGTTTGTTTTCTGTTGGACCGTGCTTATACACATGCGCCGGGCCTAGAAATTGGCTGAAAAATAAAACCAGTTCTATTTTTCGTCCATTTTTCAATCCTAATCAATTTTCGGCCCAATTTACTGTATGACACTACTACCTTGGACAGAAAATTGTTCAAAATCTTATAATAAGAAATTGAAGTCTAAAGGTATGTTTGCAAAGGCAATTCCTGACTGGTTTCCAACTCAGAAACAGTAAATGTCAAGTTTCATTGATTGAATGCTCACGTGACTATGACTTTGTGGCCTCTGCAAACAGACCTTAAAACGGCCTGGCCTAGACATGAGTGAATTTCAATCTGACGTCACTATTTATTTATTGCGTCACTGCCACTTGGGTTAGGTTAGGATGGAGAGTAGAAATTTGTAATTAATATGTCAAATATAGACACTTACAGACTCAATCTTTCACAGAATGCAACTGTAACGGTTATTCGAGCAGATGCGTCTTCGATGCAAAACTGTACGAACACACCGGCCACGGTGGTTACTGTTTAGACTGTGAGGCGAACAGGGACGGTCCAAATTGCGAACGGTGCCGTCCCAACTACTATATGAGAGAGGACGGTTACTGCACGCCCTGTTTATGTGACGAAACCGGCTCTCAATTCCAACAGTGCGATTCAGAGGGAAAGTGTCGATGTAAGCCTGGAGTAGCTGGGGACAAGTGTGACAAGTAGGTGTCATTGACGTTTGCCGCCATTTTGGCGCTAACAGCGGAAATTTTACAGGTGCGCTGACAACCACTACGACTTTTCCAAGTCGGGCTGCAAAAGTTGCGATTGCCTTAAAGCGGGCTCGGATCTTAATTCACCGCAATGCGACCCGGAAACTGGCATTTGCGTCTGCAAAGAAAATGTGGAAGGAAAACAGTGTGGAGAGTGTAAACCTGGTTTCTTCAATCTGGATATTGAAAACGAGTTTGGGTGTACACCCTGTTTCTGTTTTGGACATTCTTCGCAATGTCACTCAACTCCAGGTAATTAAGAAAAAACTGACAAAAGTTACAATGCAGTGTTGCCGATTTTCAGGTTATTCCAAGTATACTCTGGAATCCAGTTTTGCGAAAGGAATTGAAAAATGGAGGGCCGAAGATCAGCTGGGTAGACCTGTTCAAATTAAGTACGAAACAATCAGCCAGAGTGAGTTTGCTTACTTTCGCTGTAAGTTAAGATTGCTTACGTGGTCTTTAAAGGTATTGGAGCCCAATCACAAGATGAGGAGCTAGTTTACTTTTTGGCGCCCAATAGATTCCTAGGAGATCAACGGGCTTCGTACAATCAGTTGCTGGAGTTCTCTTTCAGGATTGGTGACACTCGTCCCTTACCCACCGCCACCGATATCATTATCGAAGGGAATGGAAATCGAATCACCAACACTATTTTTGCTCAGGGCAATCTCCAACCCAGTATCCAGGTATTAACCACTCGGTTCAGGAGAAAAATTTGTCGTTAAATCGGTTTAGAGTCAATTATACAGGTTTAGGCTACACGAACACCCAGATTTTCAATGGCAACCCAGACTGACCTCGAGAGAGTTCATATCGATTTTAACTAACGTGACATCAATCAAAATTAGAGGAACTTACTCTAAAACTGGAGTGGGGTTCTTGGACGATGTCAAACTACAGTCAGCCCTACTAGGAGCCGCCGGTTCTGCAGCTTCATGGGTGGAATCATGTGAATGTCCGCAAGGTAACTCAAACAGGTTTTAACATTCATTTGGGTTCAGGGATTTTTTTCTTTGCAGGCAATGTTGCCAGGTCTACCGTTATATTAATTTATATACTTTTTCGATTTATTGAATAGGAAATTTAATAAGAATTCTAAAAATGCGCTTGAAACAGTCATTTTAACAAGAGTTTTCGAAACAAGACGATTTTCTGAAATTTATGACAGTTATTTTGCCAATGGTCACGTGACCGTCTAAATAGTGTTCTAGGATCACGTGACAACTGTCACTAACGTAAAAACTGTCAAACTAACGTAAAAACGTTCACTTGCAGTATTTGAAAACTGTCAAACTATGCTCTAAAGTTGCAAAAATCAGGATTTAAAAACGTTCACTTGCAGTAATTGATATAAAACGTGTTTCTTAGATTTATGACAGTTATTTTGCCAATTGTCACGTGACCGTCTAGCTAAGTAGTATTCTAAAATTACGTGACAACTGTCACTAACGTCAAAACTGTCAAACTATACTCCAAATGGGTTTTAAGGGTGATTTTGTCTGACTGTTCCTACAAACTGTGTTTCTGGCAGTTTAAACTTTGACACCACTTTTCTCCCTGACTGTACCAAATTTTGTAGTATTTCTCAGGTTGTTGGATAGGAAATTTAATAAGGATTCCAAAAATGTGCTTGGAACAGTAATTTTTTCACTGAAAGTAGGTTTTAAAGGCGATTTTGTCCCTGACTGTCCTTTCAAACTGTGTTTCTGACAGTTTAAACTTTGACATCCTATTTCTCCTTGACTGTACCAAATCTTTAATGTTTTTTGAGGATATTGAATAGGAAATTTAATGAGGATTCCAAAAATGTGCTTAAAACAGTCATTTTCTCACTCCAAGTGGGTTTTACAGACGATTTTGTCCCTGCTGTCTTTTCAAACTGTCTTTCTGGCGTTTGGGCTTTGACACCATTTTTCTCCCTGACTGTACCAAATTTTATAGTGTTTCTTAGGTTATTGGATAGGAAATTTAATAAGAATTGCAAAAATGTGCTTAGAACAGTAATTTTTTCACTGAAAGTGGGTTTTAAAGGCGATTTTGTCCCTGACTGTCCTTTCAAACTGTGTTTCTGACAGTTTAAACTTTGACATCCTATTTCTCCTTGACTGTACCAAATCTTTAATTTTTTTTGATGATATTGAATAGGAAATTTAATGAGGATTCCAAAAATGTGCTTAAAACAGTCATTTTCTCACTCCAAGTGGGTTTTACAGACGATTTTGTCCCTGACTGTCTTTTCAAACTGTCTTTCTGGCGTTTGGGCTTTGACACCATTTTTCTCCCTGACTGTACCAAATTTTATAGTGTTTCTTAGGTTATTGGATAGGAAATTTAATAAGAATTGCAAAAATGTGCTTAGAACAGTAATTTTTTCACTGAAAGTGGGTTTTAAAGGCGATTTTGTCCCTGACTGTCCTTTCAAACTGTGTTTCTGACAGTTTAAACTTTGACATCCTATTTCTCCTTGACTGTACCAAATCTTTAATGTTTTTTGAGGATATTGAATAGGAAATTTAATGAGGATTCCAAAAATGTGCTTAAAACAGTCATTTTCTCACTCCAAGTGGGTTTTACAGACGATTTTGTCCCTGACTGTCTTTTCAAACTGTCTTTCTGGCGTTTGGGCTTTGACACCATTTTTCTCCCTGACTGTACCAAATTTTATAGTGTTTCTTAGGTTATTGGATAGGAAATTTAATAAGAATTGCAAAAATGTGCTTAGAACAGTCATTTTTTCACTGCAAGTGGGTTTTAAGGGTGATTTTGTCCTGACTGTCCCTACAAACTGTGTTTCTGGCTGTTCAAACTTTGACAGCCTATTTCTCCTTGACTGTACCAAATCTTTAATGTTTTTTGAGGTTATTGAATAGGAAATTTAATAAGGATTTCAAAAATGTGCTTAAAACAGCCATTTTTTCACTCCAAGTGGGTTTTAAGGGTGATTTTGTCCCTGACTGTTCCTACAAACTGTGTTTCTGGCAGTTTAAACTTTGACACTACTTAAAGTTTTAAGAGTCAGGGTTTAGAAACGTTTTCTTGCAGTATTCGATATAAAGAGTGTATTTAAGATTTAGGATTTTTTAACAATGGTCACGTGACTGCCCAGCTAAATTATCCTTTAAAACCACGTGATATCTGTCACTAATGTCAAAACTTAATAAACAACTATTAATGAAAAAACAAAAACTGTATTTTTGAAGAAAGATTCAAAGAGTAAATGACAACTATTAAAAGACACCCTGTATAACTAATGAAAAATGAATTTGTTTTTTGATCTACCGTTACCTACCGTTTTTCGACCGATTATTCTACCGCCATTAAATATTTTGACTTGGCAACGCTGTTTGCAGGTTACATTGGACAGTACTGCGAATCGTGCACTGCCGGATACCGACACTCGCCAGCTCACGGAGGACCGTTCACCAATTGCATCCCGTGCGACTGCAATCACCACGCCGACATTTGCGATTCGGAGACTGGACGATGCATCTGTCATCACAATACTTTCGGAGAGAATTGCGAGTTTTGCGGTCGTGGATATTACGGAAACGCTTTGGCTGGTCAGTAACCACTCGGAGTTGTACAAGCAGGGTTTAGCTGAACTCGACTGGTACTTGGAAGAGTATTGCTGTCACAAACCAAATTAATTCAGTTATTGTACTACTGTATACCCTGTACAATTCAGCTGAACCCTGATTGTACAGGGTGCTGCATTTTCGATGGTTTTACGGGGTACAGAGAAAACGGTAATAGATAGAAATAAGTAGCATACGTGTTCTGATCTCTTTTTCTGAGCTGAGATGACTGGCGAAAAGTGGGCGGCGCAAACTTCTTTTGTTTCAAAGATACGGGGGGTTTTCGAAAATTGGTAATTTTTGAACCTCTTCTGTATTTCAGTTGCTCTTAAAGTTATCGAAAAAGGAAGAACGGTTCCCGGTAGAAGTTTTCATGTAGAATCCAATGGCGTAGTCAGTTTTTTTCTATTCCGTTTAGTTTCTGACATTAGACAGTAAGTTACATTTTTTTAAATGGAACATCCTATATATTTTTACGTCATTTAATTCTGTTGATTTTTACCTTTTCAACGGTGTATTACAACATACAGGTGTGGTAAATCCAAAAGCGACCATAGGAAAACCGTGTAACGGACAGAGAAACGTAGATAATTGCATGCGCGGGAGAAAGAAAAAAATATCAAGTAGGCCATATTTTTAGCGCGCTGTTGCCAAACGCCGTAAGTATTCAATACCCTCGACAAACTTACTTACGGCGTTTGGCAACAGCGCGCTAAAAATATGGCCTACTTGATGTTTTTTTCGTTTTCTGTCTTTCTCCCGCGCATGCAATTACCTACGTTTCTCTGTCCGTTACACAGTTTTCCTATGGTCGCTTTTGGATTTACCACACCATCCAACTTAACGTCAATAAGACAAGTTTCCGTAGAATCAGGCATATCCAAAAGCTCAATTCAGAGGATCCTGAAGAAACATAAATTTCACCCTTTTTCATTTAAATTAAGGCAACACTTAAAAGAGGTTGACTTTCCGAAGAAAGTGGTTTTTAGTGAGTTTTTGCTGACTAGTCACTATGGAGAAGAATTGTTTTTGAATAATATTATTTAGAGCGACGAGGCCAAATTCACTAAAAATGGAATGTTCAATAGACATAATTCACACTACTGGTGTGACATAAATTCACACGTAATTAGAGAGAGAAATTTTCAAGAAATCTGTAGTTTTATGAATAAAAAATGTTTATTCTCAAATAAACCGTCATAAACAATGTGGGTTTCTATTTAAAAAACTTGAAATTTTTCATTTTTTTTTAGTGGCAAGTTTATGATTTTTTTTTGACGACCCTGTATACAAATGAGTCATTACGCACCCTCAGTTTAATAAAACGATCCTTTATTTACAATAACCCAAAGTTTTATTGCAAAATGAAATACGGTTATGACAGAGTACAAAAATATGTTGAGCGTTGCAACTGTCACTTTTTTGGAAAAACATCAAATATTTCGAAAACGGCTAGAGATAGGCATAGGGCATTCTATACAAAAGTTGGTCAGAATTTTGTGAGGAATCCAAATATGTAATAATATATAGGGTGTTCTATTTAAAATAAGAAAGTTGTGATCGACTTCCGGTATAAACGGAAGTGCAACCATCTTGAAAATATTTTAGTTGGATTGGGCATGCCCACATCAGTATCCTGCCAAATTTTCAAAACTCTCCTATTTATACTTTTTCTAATATGAATCGATGTCTTTCGTCGTGGGACACCCTGTATATAGGGTGTTCCATTTAAAAAAATATAACTTAGTGTCATATGTCAGAAACTAAACGTAATAGAAAAAACCTACTACGCCATTGGATTCTACGTCAAAACTTCTACCAGAAACCGTTTTTCCTTTTTTGATAACTTTTTAACAGCAACTGAAATACAGAAGAGATTCCAAAATGACCAATTTTCAAAAACCCCACGCATCTTTGAAACAAAAGAAGTTTGCGCAGCCCACTCTTCGCCAGTCATCTCAGCTCGGAACACGTATGCTACTTTTTTTCTATCTATTACCGTCTTCTCTGTACCCCGTAAAACCATCAAAAATGCAGCACCCTGTACAACTCGGCCTGACAGTGTTTAATAATCACTTACAGGTACCCCGGACGATTGTTTACCATGCAACTGTCCAAACAACGGACCGTGCATTCAACTGGAAGAGGACGTGGTCATGTGCACCGAATGCCCCACCGGGTATTCAGGATTGAGGTGTGACGCGTGCTCTGACGGTTTCTACGGCGATCCGAGTGGGGTGTTTGGATCCGCATCGCCATGTCAAGTGTGCGAGTGCAACCAGAACATCGACACGAACGCCATAGGCAATTGTAACACGACCACAGGCGAATGTCTGAGATGCATTCACAACACTGGCGGATCTAGGTGCGAAGTGTGTCTGCCAGGTTTGGATCAGTTTGCTCTTGTTAGTGCAGTCACGCGACATTGCCTACTCTTTCTCAGGTTTCTATGGCAACGCCTTGGTACTGCCCAAAGGCGATTGTAAACGGTGCGAATGTTATCCGGTCGGTACTGGGCCGGATGTTGACGGAGAACCGATATGCGATTCCAGTACCGGAGTGTGCCGTTGCAAACCGAATGTGGTGGGGAGAAATTGCGATAAATGCCAAGAAGGCTACTACAACCTTCAAAGTGGGGAAGGATGTCAAGGTTGTAATTGTGATCCAATCGGCTCCTACAACCAAACCTGCGACTTATATTCTGGTCAGTGTTATTGCCGACCTGGAGTTACAGGGTAATGTTGATTACCAAAAAAATGCTTGTTAATAATTTCAAAACAAAAAAATTACAGATTGCGTTGTGATCATTGTGAAGCAAGAAAATACGGTTTTTCCTCGGAGGGTTGCAAAGAGTGCGAATGTGACAACGTCGGATCTAAGGATCTACAGTGCGACCCAAGTGGACAATGTCCCTGTTTCGATAATGTGGAAGGCCGTCGATGCGACCGTTGCAAGGAAAACAAATACGACAGACATCGAGGCTGTCTCGGTATAATTTTAACTCGCAATTTGTACAATTGTTTGATGATCTATTTCAGACTGTCCTGATTGCTACAATTTGGTCCAAACCGCCTATCACAGTCACGAACAAAAATTGGCCAGTTTAAATGAGAGCCTTAACGAAATCGAACGCAGACCAACCGTTATCACCGACGAGGACTTCCGTATCGAGTTGGATCAGTTGGAGGAGGACATTGACCAGTTGTACGACAAGGTCAAGACTACAACCGGAGCGGATAGTATAATGCAACAGGTTCAGGACATTAAAAAGAGACAGAAGGATATTGCCAGGACGCTGGAGAGCGTCAACGAGAATATTGACGGTATAAAATCCAAGACGACAGAAGCTCAAGCTATAAGCGACCACACCGACACTAACCTGGAGCAGGTTGCTTGAATCGACACTATTTGTGGGACGTAAATGTGCATTTGAATCGATTTCAGTTGGAAGAAAGTCTGGAAGAAGTGCGAAGCAACTTTGAAAATGACGCAAAACGAGCGTTGGCGGACGCGTGGGAGAAAAGCACCCAAGTGGGACAGCAGTCGGATAATATGACCAAAATCGCCCAGGCTGCTAGGGAATTAGCCGACCAACTGGACGATCAAGCTGACCTTCTAGTGACCAAAGCTAAGGAAGCCAAGAATAAGTCGAGTGAGGTGTACGATTTGGCTAAAAGAACCAACACAAACCTGGTGAGTGTAACGAGTTAGAGGTCTCATTATAAATGGCTTTGTTCTAAATATTTGAACGCAACTTACTTGAATTATACAAGATGTCCCAAAAAAGTGTGACAGACCAAACTTAGGTTTTTTTTTAAATGGAACACCCTGTATATTATTCCACTGTTGAATAAGGCACATCGTGACAATTTCAATGATATAAGGTTTGTTGAAAAAAAAAAATGAGAAAAAGTTAATTTTTCAAACCATCCTGTGATTGTTAATTCAAAACCAATCAGCTGTGCAGCACTCTGATTAAACGTCAATAACTCGATCATTTGACAAGTCTCGAACAAACACGCGTGATTTACTTAATGAGCCACAAAAGTGTTGAAATGTGTCGCTTGTTCGTTTTAAGGCTTTATGGAGCAAACAGAATGTGACGTCACAATGAGGTAATTCGACAAAACAATCCATTAACCAACTGTCAAATTACGTCATCCTGACGTCACAAGCACGTTGTTTGCACCATAAAAGTTCAGAAATACAGTATCTACAACTTTAGTATTTAAAAAATGAAGCTTAAAGTGGTAGTGGTCTAAACTGAATCAATAACTCCGTACATCTCGTTAAATTAACTACTGTTTGATACAATCTGAAATCAGGGTGTTTTTACTCTTTAGGGTGCAAACAACGGGAATGTGACGTCAACTCGATCATTTGACAAGTGACGGTAAAAGTGATTAGAATTAAAATTGTAGAGAACATTCCGAGGTTTCTAAAAATACCATTAAATCAACTGATCGAGTTTACCGTTTAGCCGCTAGAAGGCGTCAAAGTTGACCGTTAATTCAAAACCAATCAGCTGCGCAGCACTCTGTTTAAACGTCAATAACTCGGTTATTTGACAAGTGACAGTAAAAGTGATTAGAAATAAAATTCTAGAGAACATTCCGAGGTTTCTAAAAATACCATTAAATCGAGTGATCGAGTTTACCGTTTGGCCGTTTATAATGAGACACCCTGTACATAATTCAGATGAGAATATTATTCCTTAATACTAGACAACAATCGGTGACATGATTGGAACCATGAAAACCGACTTGGATAAAGCAGACGACAGACTGAACAAAACGCTGGACTTTACCAAATACGTGAAGGCCCAAGCTAGGGAAGTGAAGAACGAAGCGCTGGATTTGCTCAACGAGGTCAACAATTTGATGTTACCCGCTGCGGATGTTCCCAGTTTGGATAAGTCCTCAAAAAGTTTGACCGACGAGGCACGCAGACTGGGAGAGCGATATAACGGTTTGCTGAACAAAAGGTTTGTTGCTTTTAAATTTTTTTCCCACTCAGACAGCTAACGAGTAATTTAGTGCGGAGTTGAAGGAGACCATAGAGAAGAAAAATGCGGATGGAGTCCAGTTGTTGAACAGAGCCGAAGAGCAACAGGCTAATTTGAGTGACTTGGTGATTGATATACACGATGCCAACAATACAATTACGGAAACCATACAGAAATGGACTGACAAGCTTGAGGAGGCCGAACGGATTTATAAAGATCTTCTGAGTAAGTCCATTCAGCTTTTCGAACCACCGTAAAGTAGTTAAGTATGTAGGTTCCGACTCTGACACTACAAAATCCAGACTGGAAGCTGAGGAAGCGTTGAAAACCATCCCGGTGATTAAGGCAATCATAAGAGGCACCATAGACAACGTCACTCAAGCTCAAAATCTATTGGAGGATGTGGGACGAACGGCCAACAAAGCGCTAAACACAACCTTAAAAGTTCAAGAACTGGAAGAACAAGCCTCTGTGAAGGTAAAGGGTAGCTAATTTGTTATGTCATGATTGCGAGGGGGCATTTTCTAGATCAAACAAGCCCAAAAAGAGGCTGCGGAGCTTAATAAGCAAATGGACAAGTTGTTGAACGATGACGCAGAACTGGGAGCTGCCACTGAGGAGATAGAAAGCAAATTGAATTTACTTTTGATGCATCCTTTAAGCAATGGCACTTTAGTGGAACAAGCTAAAGAAAATGTAAGTTTCTTACCAGTTAGATCCCTCAAAGTTAATCATTCTGTTTGTTATAAGGCTTTAGGGTGCAAACAACGGGAATGTGACGTCAGAATGACGTAATTTGACAGTTGGTTCAGTTACGGTTTTGTTAAACTACGTCATTGTGATGTCACACTCTGGTTGCTCCATAAAGTGTCAAAACGAACGAAACCTACACTCATTTCAGTTGCTTTGTGTGTCTCAAAACCTGCTAAAATTATACACAGGGTGTCTCAAAAATGCTGCTGGCAACTAAAAAGTGACAGAGCCTTCTACAAGTGTTTTAAACTGCCTCTCTAGATACTACTTCAAACCTTCTAGAAATTGTCAGTACAAGTATCTTAAATCTTCCAAGCATTGTTTTAAATTACCAGAAGCACATTGCACCCTGCGGTCTTCGCTCCTCCTGACTTGACTTTGAGGTTAGGTTATGCTGTCAACGATCAGTTCCGACTAATAAGCTTCCCAATTTATATGCATTGATTTTTACGTTAGGTGTGGGATTTTCCCCACTCTAAACTAATGAATTTAATCCTCTATAGGTTGGTAAAGCGGTTCAGGAAACTGACAAAGTGTCAGATCAAGTCAGAAAACTGCTCGACGACGTTCAAGTCATCATTTCGGAACTGTCCAACATTCCGGATCCGGACGAGGCCACTCTCGATCGTCTCGACAAGGAAATCGAAGAGATCGAAACGAAAATCAACGAAACCAAACTGGAAGATCGAATGCAAGAATTGCAGCAAAACCATAAAATGCAAAACAATTTGATCGACGAGTATAATATGAAAATTGACGAACTTAGAAAGGACGTGGATAATATTAAAAGTATTGTAGAGTCGTTGCCGGACGGTTGTTTCAGGAGGCTTGAATTGGAACCTTAATGTTTACATTTTAAATGAAATACGACCAAAAACTTTCCTAGTATAGTACTTAAACTCTTCTTTAAGGTTAAGGACAAAGGTACCAAAGATTAAAAAGCTCGTAAATTGTTAATTAACCTTTGTTTATTGCTTATGTTTATGTGCCATTAGTATATAAAGAGTATTTTTTAGTAACCAGTAAAATATTTGAGTTTTTTTTTAAAACCATAATTCCAACATAATCCTACTCAAGAAATCTAATAAACTAACATACAACGAGGTTAATTAATGTGTGAATTTATGTTCACTTTGCAATCATTAAGTGAATAAATAAATATACCCTGATTATTATAAGTTTAGTTGCACGTCATTTTAAATTACCCGCCTTAGAAAGTCGTTCCTAACCTCCAAAACAAACGAAGAATTCGGAGAAATGACAGCTGGAATGCTCGAAACTGTTTTCAAAACTGACCACCAGAGGGAGTATTTCTTATCTTGAAACGCCAATTCGGATCAGCGATTGTCTCAAAGTGTCAAAGTTTGACGTAAATATCAGCGTTTTTGAATTTTTTTGCGAATTGTGCTCGTATTTTACGTTCCTGTGGTGATTAAACGGTTTACTTGTGGACAAACAACATTCCAACAACCACGTAGCTGTCTGTGATGCCAAAACCGTCGAATACTGGCTCCAAACAACTTTTTATGTGCGACGCTGACATCTCTATAGTTTGATCTAAAAGTGTGTCTGCAGTACTAAAGCTAAGTATTACCTAGTATGAGTAAGCTTTGTTCAACCAATTAAGTTAAGCCCTTACCTGAAAACCTACGCAAATAAGCATGTCTCCATTATTACTCAAAGTTTATACACAAATGCTGATGAGAAAAACACATCAAATCTGAAAACTCTCAACCAGGGTCTCCTAAACTAAGCTTCCCTCACTCCCAATACCCAAAAAGTTTAATTAAAACAGTGAAAACGACTCAGATCTTTCCGTAAATGTAAACAAACACGGTTCTGACATTGACATAGATGTCACATTTGACAGTAAAATCATATTCTTCAATTTTGGTTCGGCTTTTATAACTGTAATATCTGGATTCTTGGATAGTTCAGGATAACATAAACACGACACCAGGAACAATATTATATTGAGCAGGTTATTAATGGATATTATGATAGTCCATAACAGGACACGGATCTCCCGACTGCGCGGTGTTGCCACTAGTGTGATATGTTGACGTACGTCACAATAACATTGACAACGCCGCCCATTTTCACCTTGATGACGTGCAACTAAAGTTATAATAATCCAAAAATGTTATAATATTAAATAGTATTACGAGGGAAAAACAATTTACTTATTGAGTAACGTTTGGCAAAATTGACTATTATTATATAGATTGATGAATTAATTAATATTTCCTATAAAAGGTGAGACGCGTGCCAAAATATTCACTTTATTATTAAGTAGAAATTATAATGCAAAATGTTAGTTAATTGCTTAAAACTGACCGTGACCTTAACCTGACGGTTAATTAATTTCTTGAGTCTAGCAACCCACATTACACTGAAGTGACTGAGTGGACATTCATTAATTCTCTTGTAGAAGTTAAATCGCAATTTGTCTCCATCAAATTTACATAACAATCCCAGATTTAGTGTTAGTTGACAAATTGGCGGTCACGTCAACCAAACAAGCCAGTACAGGGTGTTCAAACATGTTTGACTCAATATATCTAGCCACTTTGACGTTTAACTCCCTGATTTATTAGTTAAAATGTTAATAAAAAAAGCATTTTAACAATAATAACCTTTCGCATTGATTGGTTATTGCACAATTTCTGATTCTGCATGAACGTCGTTTTAAAACAAAAATCACCTTAAGCATATACAGAGTGGTCCAGTTTTAAATGTCAATATAATGTACAGACAAAATGGCGTCCCAGGCTGCCATTTTGAATTTCCTGTCAAAATATTGACTTGCACCTCATTTTAAAGGAAATTTCATTAAGCTTGAAGAAATGACAGACAAACTGACGTCCCAGGCCGCCATGCCACTTAAAACTGGACCACCCTGTATAAACTATAAACAAAAATGAACGATGCTTCAACGACCGTATGTACATTGTTATTGGCCGCGAAAGCCGTGATTGAGTAAGAAAAAAAGGAGATCAAGTGCGCTCTTCGTTAAAATGGATGATACTCGCTATAAAAGTCAGTTAATAATCGGGCTTTAGCGATTTCAAGTGTTAACTTTAGCACTATAAGTTGCAATTTAGAGGCCTTGTGACCAAATCAGGACGAAATTGCTTGTGCATTGGCAAATTTGACACCGCAAATTATAAATTATGATGATTAGTGCAGAAGGTTTAATTAGATGACGACCATTTTGAATGCAGTCTGTTGCAATGTTTGCGAAACACCCGGTATTTGTGATGATTTACCGACCTTTCAGGTCTTCTTCGCCAAATGCATGACAATAATGTAACATTTCCTTTGCGTTGAGACATTAAACATTTGATATTACTCACACGTTCGTGTAGTTTTGAAACATCTCATGATGAACAATGGCAACGTTCACCCTGGTGTCGCACAAGCCGGCAACTGCGCAAATAATTGACGTTTTGCTTTGTTTGACATTTCAACGTGATAACTGACAACCAGGGATGTAAAATTTCCGGAAAATTAAATTTAAGTTTGTATTGAATATCGATACAAACGTTTTACATCAAGTAGGCCTAGAATTTGACGTAGATTCCAAAAAATATTATTTATAAATTTAATTAATATTTTTTTTACGTATTATTTTACGAAAATGATATTAAACACGAAATACAGATGTAAAATTACTCACTCGTTTGGTGTACCAAGTGGACAGTGGCTTTAAAATGGAATTCACGTATCAAGAGCCATTTTCTTTCGGTGTGTGATTTTGGTTCCAAAAATCACGTGACCTCCGTGTGATATTGTAATCAGAGTGTCACGAGTCAAAAGAAAGTGCTTATGGTAGAAGGTTACAAATTTCATAAATACGTGTGTCACATGTCGGATGTGACTTAACTCTGACAGTAGGTCACGCGACCACTTTCTAAGAAAGAGTGATGTTTTGTAAACTGTCAAATTACACGTCATCGAGAGTCAAAATCAACATGGCTGCCGGGAATTTTTGTATTCAGTCCCTATATAACACTAATTGTGTTATTATAAAGCGTACAGATGAAAATAGATGGGAAAATGTCGAAACTAAGTTAAACTAGCTTCCGAAATTCGCTTATCTTTACTGCCTATTGTTTAAACTGGCAAATAAATTCTGTTTGCCTGCAATATACGAGGCGCGATGAAGAAATTGAAGACTTTAGTTGCGGAAACCCACTGCGGTTCAACTTCCCGGTGTTTTATCGATTAGCAAGTCGATTTTGCCTTATTTTACCGGACCCATATGTGAGTGCGTGTAATTGTCAACTAAAAACCCTCCCACAACGCAATATTTGATCCCACGCCGCGAGCGATTTACGGAAAATCGCACGGTTTTCTGTCTCGTTTTCCATAACTAAACTCTTTTGAAGGTTACTTACCGGTTTGATTGTGTCACTCACACAAAGGTTACATTTATGGGTCACCTTCCAATGGGTAAACTAAAGAAATTCACGTTCAACATTGCCGAAATGATTCAAAAGTGCTTAATTATTTGACAGTTTCCCGTTACGCCACTGTCAAATGTCAAATTCTGACACCACCACTCAAACGTAGTATGTCAATGAACTAGTAGATCATGTAAATGGATATGTAATGGCAAAACATGGTTTTTGTACGGTTATTATTTGTGACACCCTGTATAACTGTACCATTTGAATTATGTGTCAACTGTTATATAGAGTATCGCGTTTGCGTCACAGTAAATTCTTCTTCGTGCCCGTTTTGTTTTCTCGTATCTCGACTAATTACTCATCTAGGTCTTGAAACTGTATAGAAATTGTATTTTATGTTTAATAACAATTATTTAGTCTGACAGAGAAGTCCTTTGTGCGTGTGTGTGTGTATAAATGAATAGAAGAGTGCAATGAATATAATAATTGTTTTGTAATTAAGTTTTTAAAGCCCATCTGAGATGGCACCATTCGGAGTTACATAAAAGGATTTAAACTTGCCAAATATTCAACAATAGACAAATATTTTAGACTAAATCACCTCGTTAAGAACTTTTGCCTAAATATTATAATCTGGCCGAATTTAGAACGCACTTCCTATATAGCCATTGTTGAGTTCATTTAACGGCGATTAACTTGATTCAATACAATGATGTTAACTTTATCAAGTTTCCTAAATTGGTGTGGCAGACAATGGACTAAACATTTTGAAGACAATATCCCTTTCAGCAGGACCGGATTTTCCAATCGATCATAATTTTCTCAATTAAATTAGTAAAGATTAGAGAGTATCAATCATGCCTGAATGTCAGTTGTCACTGTCATTTGATCAGATCAAGCCTACTAGATTTGTTTGTCATTCCAACACGAAAATTTTACGGAAAAATTGGAAAATCTAAAAATTAAAAAAAAATTAGTTTTTTACATAATTAACTTGATCAGGCAGTTGAGCTTAATTTTGGAAATAAAAAATTTTTACTTGAAAATTCTTGACAATTCTAGTTTTTAATTTTTCAAGGTCAAACGGTGCATGGTACCAAAAAATTGTATAGAAATATAAAGTTTCACCCCATCGAGGGGCATTTGTGGAAAAAATTTTAGACCTCTAACCTGAAACGTTCCTGAGATATTGAGCAAAAACTGCAAAAAACGAGAGTTAACTTTGACGCTTTCTAGCGGCTAAACGGGACAACTTAGCCGTGCCCGCTCAACGTCACGTGATAGCCCCATTCATTAGCTTTGTTTTGCTATACGGTGGTTTTATACAGAGTGTTTTAAATAAGCTAGTTATGGACGATTTTCTGGAAAAGTGCACGGAATTTTAATCTAAATTAGGGAGGTCCTACTATACTAACGGCGGCCATTTTGGATTTTTCTTAATCAAAGTGATTTTTTGTAACTAATTTGAACCTGGGGAACACAAATCTGACGTCCATTTTGCTCTAAACCGGCACCGTTTCGGAGATGACCTTGAAATTATGTCAATTTTGACACTTTAGGGCGTGGCACCCTTGCAAAATGACATTTTGACAAATGACACTTTACGTCATTGTTGTACTATTAACCTGAAGGTATTTAGGCAGTTGAGGCTAATTTTGGAAAAAAAAAATTTCTGAAAAAAATCAGAAGGTACCACACCCTGAAAATTCTTGACAATTCTAGTTTTTAATTTTTCAAGGTAAAACAGTGCACGGTACCAAAAAAGTGTATAGAAGGTAAAAGTTGCATCCCATTGAGGTGCATTTGTGGTAAAAACTTCAGACCTCTAACCTGAAACGTTCCTGAGATATTGAGCAAAAATTCCAAAAAACGAGAGTCAACTTTGACGCCCTGTAGCGGTTAAACGGGACACTTTAACCATGCCCACTCAACATCACGTGATAGCCCCGTTCATTAGCTTTCTTTTGTTATACGGTGGTTTTATACAGGGTGTTTAAAATAAGCGAGTTATGGACGATTTTCTGGAAAAGTGCACCAAAATTTCGCTCAAATTGGGAATTTCTGCTTTCGAGGAGGGTGGTCAAAGTAGGCTGCTAGAGCAAAAACAATTGAATATCGATACAAACATTTTACATCAAGTAGGCCTAGAATTTGATGTAGATTCCAAAATAATTCGAATAAAAAATTATTAGTTTGGTTTGTTGCTCAAATTTGGGACACCCTGTATACTGATGGATTATCTACATACACACTATACTTGGTTTTATAAAATGATAATTAAAAATTGTCAATAACTCGATTATTTTAACAATTATATGGTGGTTCAATATACCAATTTGTAGCCCTTGAAATTCTCTTTTGATCACCCTGTATAGCGTTTTTACCTAAAACGTCGAATAACCGAGTTATTTACTATTAAAACTGAGTTGTTTGATTTTGACAGTTTTTACTGTGACAGCCCATAACTCTGTAATTATGACAGTTACAGGGTGGTTCAATATACCAATTTGTAGCCCTTGAAATTCTCTTTTGACCACCCTGTATAGCGTTTTTACCTAAAACGTCGAATAACCGAGTTATTTACTATTAAAACTGAGTTGTTTGATTTTGACAGTTTTTACTGTGACAGCCCATAACTCTGTAATTATGACAGTTACAGGGTGGTTCAATATACCAATTTGTAGCTCTTGAAATTGTCTTTTGATCAAAGGTTATTTCTAGGTTAGAAATCCTTTTTGAAACTGGAAATTAGATTTTTAAGGTCACGTGACCGTTTTAGAGGTTAGGTTAGGGTACATTTTCAACTTTCAACTGTAAATTTATAAATAATATTTTTTATAAAATTCATATTTTTTTGTAAAGTGTTGAGGTTAGGTATACAACATTTTTCTGGTAATTTTCCAAAAAAAATTGGAAAATCTGAAAATTCAAAAATAATTCGTTTTTTCATTAATTGTACAACAATCCAATATTAGTTCAAATAAAGTTTAATGACAAGTTTGACAGTTGTTTTCCCTATCAAGGAAATTTTTCATTTAAACATAAATTTTCCGGTAAATTTGTAAAAATAGAAATTTACCTCTCTGCCCACAGTGCCCACGACACAAATGGTATAGAATTACCCAACATTTAGCGGTGTTGCCTTGATGACATTTATTAACCATTTTTATGCAAACAAAATCTAGATTTGCTTTAATTGTCTGATGTGCATGAAAGATTAATTGACAGTCATATACAGGCAGACTAATTATAAGCAATTGCAACACTGTTTTGCATTTCTCGTGGATGAGTTAATTTGAATAACAATGCCAAATGGAGCAATTATTTATATCAAAAGCGTGTATTATGAGCTAATATAGGCCACGCCCACGGTTTTTCTTGCAGTTTTGCAACATCTCGATGAACTTTAAGCTGGATTTGGGGAAAAACCGAGTTTTTCCATAACGATAAAGTTTAAGGATGTTTTTTAACTTGGCAAATGCACGCGTATAGTGCGTGAGAAGTATTCGCGTCTCGACATTGGACATGCCTTATATATCGAGTTTATATTGCCAATACCCAATCATTACGGTATTGGTTAATTGTTTATTGATCGTTTTTTACACGTGCGCGGGACGTTTTAATATAATGTCGCTTTAAAGTGCGGCAAATTCAGTTTAAACCAATCTAAAAGCCACTGTTATGTAACGAAAAGTTGGCAACCCTGCTAGTGATAATTACAAACAATTATTAAACGTTAATAGACGTGTTAATTATCACGTATTATTTTTTTTTGTGGTTTAATGTAACAGTGTTCCAGCTCTAATAGGTCTGCTGGAATCACCATTTTGGTTTTAATGTGGAGGTTAATTATTTTTGAGAAAAAACTGGTTTTTACGTCAAAATCCTTGTTACACATTCAAAATAATAATGGTTATTGTTAAAGATGTTTGAACTATAAATTGCTGACACAAAAACGTTATATTAAATGGAAAATGTGATCTAAAAATCACCTGACACCATATGATCACACGGAGGTCACGTGACCTTTAATGCTGGAAGCCAGTTTAGAGTCACATGTCGTACGGAACGTTGATGGAAACGTAATTTAACGATTATGATGGTGATTTTTTCAAATTATGTGTATATCTTCAGTGCAATTTTGATTAATAATTAGTAACATTTACGAAACAATGACAAAACGATAGTGATTTTAAACAACAACAGTTTTTTAACCAACTCATTGTATTGAACCACCCTGTAACTGTCAAAGTAACAAAATTATGGGCTGTCACAGTAAAAACTGTCAAATTCAAACTGTACAGCAAATAACTCAGTTTTACGCAAAAACGCTATACACGGTAGTCAAAAGACAATAGAGTAGTTTACAGGGTGATTCAATGAATTTTTAACATCCTTGTAACTTGTTTAATTTTCATTTTATAAATATAATACCAAATGTGAATCTTGTAAGATATTTGCATATACTTTATTCCTAGATAATCCATCAGTATACAGGGTGTCCCAAATTTGAGCAACAAACCAAACTTTTAATTTTTTATTCGATTTTTGGAATCTACGTCAAATTCTAGGCCGACTTGATGTAAAATGTTTGTATCGATATTCAATTGTTTTTGTTCTTGCAGCCTACTTTGACCACCCTCCTCGAAAGCAGAAATTCCCAATTTGAGCGAAATTTTGGTGCACTTTTCCAGAAAATCGTCCATAACTCGCTTATTTGAAACACCCTGTATAAACACATTGTATAACAAAAGAAAGCTAATGAATGGAGCTATTACGTGACGTTGAGTGGGCACGGCTAAGTTGTCCCGTTTAGCCGCTAGAGGACGTGAAAGTTGACTCTCGTTTTTTGCAGTTTTTGCTCAATATCTCAGGAACATTTCAGGTTAGAGGTCTGAATTTTTAACAACAAATGCACCTCGATGGGATGCAACTTTTACCTTCTATACACTTTTTTGGTACCATGCACCGTTTGACCTTGAAAAATTAAAAACTCGAATTGTCAAGAGATTTCAAGGGTGTGGTACCTACTGATTTTTTTCATAAAATTTTTTATTTTCAAAATTAACCTCAACTGCTTAAATACCTTCAGATTAATAGTACAAAAATGACGTAAAGTGTCATTTGTCAAAATGTCATTTTGCAAGGGTGCCACGCCCTAAAGTGTCAAAATTGACATCATTTCAAAGTCATCTCCGAAATGGTGCCAATTAGAGCAAAATGGACGTGAGATTTGGGTTCACCAGGTTCAAATTAGTTAAAAAAGCCACTTTAATTAAGAAAAAAATCCAAAATGGCCGCCGTTAGTATAGTAGGCCCAAAAAATCCCTAATTTAGATTAAATTTTCGTGCACTTTTTCAGAAAATCGTCCATAACTCGCTTATTTGAAACATACTGTATAAAACTACCATATAACAAAAGAAAGCTAATGAATGGAGCTATCACGTGACGTTGAGTGGGCACGGCTAAGTTGTCCCGTTTAGCCTCTAGAGGGCGTCAAAATTGACTCTCATTTTTTCCTCAATATCTCAGGAACGTTTCAGGTTAGAGGTCTGAAATTTGTACCACTTTTATCTTCTATACACTTTTTTGGTACCACGCACCGTTTGAGCTTGAAAAATTAAAAACTAGAATTGTCAAGAAATTTCAAGGGAAAATTTTCAAAATTAACCTCAACTTGATAGTACAAAAATGTAAAAAACGAATTATTATGAATTTTCAGGAAAATTGTTTGGAAAAAATTTCCATAAATGTAATTTTCCGGAAATTTCACATCCCCTGGTGTCCAATGATGTGCAATATAGGCTCAACAGTGCGCCATCTATAAAGTAATTTCTGTATTTAGCAACGCCACATGTGTTCGTGTTTACCACTTTAAAGAGTGAAAAAGAGTAAATACAGAGTGAGCTTTGTGCATCTATATCAAAAAAAAAAAATAACTCACCCTGTAAACTTGTTTTAGTCATTTGACATTTGTTGCACCACAAAAGTGGGACAATCCAAAAAAATTGTCAGTAATGCACTTTCATCCTTACCCAATTTCGGTTTGCATAATAAGTTTCTTATTTTTATTTTTATTATTATTGTTATGTCGCGATTCTTGTTATGCAAATTTTTACACTCGTTTAAACCGACAACGTACGTAAATATCGATAATATATTGCTTGTAATGTTTTTTTTTAGGTAAATTATCGTCCAAAATCAAGGATTTTATTAATACCGCCTACAAACTTGTCCAAAAAGTGCGTCAATTTTCGTCCAACTAGATCACAACAACAGCACTCTGCTTCAATCTGATTAGCCAATGAAAAAGTGGTGGAACACCACGGTAAGTAGGGTTCATCTCTGGGCATCTCGGAGGCGCAAGGTTTTTGGGATGAAAGTGGTTTTTTTCTTTTTTTGATTTGGAAGATCCGACCACCCACTATTTGGCTATTTTCAGTGTGTAGGTATATAAAGTGGTGCTCTTCATTTTGTTAATCAGATCATCCGCAGTCTTCACTTGCTTCAGTCGAATTTCAGTTTGTGCGCTTAAAACAACGATGAAGGTATGCTAAGTGTTGGTTTTTCTTTAGTGTTATAGTGTATGGTTTAGTTACAGTTAAATAGAAAAACTTGAACTAGCCTAAAAATAGTAATTCAGTAGTGCTCAGTATATCTACCGTTTTGGCAGTTTTTCTACCGTTCTCCTGTTTTTTTGTATATAATCTACCGTTTTTAATTACGTTATTGCCATTATATTGGTTGCGAAACTTTTTATATACTTTTTCAGTTTATTGAATAGGAAATTTAATGAGGATTCTAAAAATGTCCTTAAAACAGTCATTTTCTTACTCCAAGTTATTCTCTAAAACCACGTGATGTTTGTCACTATTGTCACAATTGTCAAAATTTTACTAGAATTTGCAAGAATTACATTTTAACGCAGTTTTCGAGACAAGACGATTTTTTGAGATTTGACAGTTATTTTGACAATTGTCACTTCATAGTCTAGCTAAATAGTCTTCTGAAATCACGTGACAACTTTCACTAACGTCAAAACTGTCAAAGCATACTCTAAAGTTGCAAAAATCAGGATTTAAAATTTTTTTTTGCAGTATTTGCTATAATACGTCTTTTCGAGAATTATGACAGTTATTTTGCCAATTGTCACGTGACCGTCTAACTAAATAGTATCCTACAATCACGTGACCAATGTCACTAACGTCAAAACTGTCAAACTGTAAAAAGTTGCAAAAATCAGGATTAAGAAACGTTTTCTTGCAGTATTCGATAACAAAAGTGTTTTTGAGATTTATGATTTTTGACAACGGTCACGTGACTGCCTAGCTAAATTGTCCTTTAAATTTACCGTTTTTTGAGTGATTATTCTACCGCCATTCTGGCAACACTGGTTGGTAGTGTGTGATTGGTTAAAAAAAGCAGCACGCTGTAAGCTGCTTTTTTTGACCAATTGCAGACTGTCCAGGGTGTTGTTTTGAAGCTAGGTTAGGTTAGCACCGCTTTAGGCAGGTTGAGATGTGAATGTGAATCGTTTAGTTGTAAAAAGTCACAGTCAAAACAAAACTAATGCCTGCAATATTCCTTTAAACGAATACATAATTTAATATAAGCAGGTCTAATCAGAAATTTGATTGAATTAATTCCATTTCCCTATTAAGTTGAATTTAATGACAGCTTAGGTAAGTTTAGTTTAGACTGTGTTATTTTGTGCACCTGATCTGTCACATTCAAACCTCAACTTAAGGTGTACTTAAAATCGACTAGGAAGTGTGCAGGAAAATAGCGATTAGATAAAAATTAATACTTAACAATTTTCAATTCACCAAATGTCAAGAATTTGACTCTTTTGAGAACGTTTACTCAGTTTCGCGATTATTAAAAAAAAACTCTAAAAATTGCATTTTTTTTAGATTTTATTTGACAAGTTACGTCAAAATGTCGTAGAAAACAAAAGATTTCAGATTTCAAGATTTCATAAAGAGTAATACTAATAACGAATTACAATTCACCAAGTGTCAAGAATTTGACCCTTTTGCCAACATTCACTCAGTTTCGCGATTATTTAAAAAAAACTGTAAAATGTGCATTGTTTTTCAGATTTTCTCCCTTATTTGATAAAGTTACGTTAAAATGTCGTAGAAAACAAAAGATAGAGCAGATTTCAAGCTTCCATAATGAGTAATACTTATAACGAATTACAAATTCACCAAGTGTCAAGAATTTGACCCTTTTAATTCACAAAAAAAAAACTGTTTTGGTAGGAAATCTTTACAAATGTTGTCTTTGAACTATAAATGTAGTCACGTGTTTTTATAACGTCATTGAAACGCTTCCGCTCCATATAAATGGAATACTAGCACACAAAAGTAATCTAAATCAACCTCAGTGCAATGAATTAATTATTATTGTACAAACATGGCAAAAAACCAGTTTGGATTCATCCATCTACGTCACCCTGGTACAGAGTTTTCATGGTTTTGCAATTTTCACTTGAATTAACTCTGAATGTGGTGGTTAAATACGCCAAGTCAAGGTACCATACCATTTTTGACAAAACCTTCTTTATGTGTGTGTTTTTGTTTGATTTTCTATTATTATTACTAATAACTAAACTGCAAAATGTTTTTCCAGGTGTCTGTCATAATTTTAGCTTCACTCTCTGTGGTGCTGGCCGAACCACCAGTCTCCAACCTGTACATTCCGCCTCCAAACGAATATTTACCACCCAACAAGTACCTACCTCCCGTAACGACAGAAAGTCCTAAATATCTACCACCTCAAATACCTTCGTACGGCCCGCCTACACGTCCAGCGTACAAACCGCCCACCACCAGCTATGGACCACCCTCGACCGGCTATGGTGTCCCTTACGGACAGGACAAATACCCTGACGTACCAGCCAATTACGAATTTGAGTACGAAGTCCGTGATCCTCAATCTGGAAACGATTTCGGTCACAAAGAACAAAGACAGGGCGATGTGGCTCAGGGAAAATACTTTGTATTGCTTCCTGATGGGCGTCTTCAAACTGTTGAGTACACCGCCGATGCTGAAGGATACAAACCGAAAATTACCTACCAGCAAGTTGGAGGAGGTTACCCCTCTAATGGTGGCTACCCATCCGGCAATGGAGGCTACCAATATTAATTGTGTTTTGTAATAATTGTGTAATTTATTGAAATGGTGTACAATTTAGTCTTATATTTTGCCGATTAGTTGTACATAATTGTATACATATTTAAGTTAATTTAACTGCCATAAGTAGCTTTTTAGCAATTTTTATATTAAATACTTTTGCAACTATAAATTACCTGTTTTTCTATTTAAACCCCTCATTGCCAGATAAAATAAAACATAACTAGACTGTATTTAAGTCTATTTCTTTTTAATTTTTTTTTGAAAAATGAAAAAAGTGCTTTTTATGTACTTAATTCACCTAATTTAAGGTCCTTTGGAGTAAAATCACATATTTTGTGACACCCGCTACTTTGACTCTAAATTACTCCCTTACTTGACAAGACACGTCAAAATAACATAGAAAACAAAAGATAGTGCAGATTACAAGCTTTCCAAAAATATCCCCACATGAGTTGATTGGTCATACCGTTTGGCCGCTAGAGGGCGTCAAAATTGCTTCACCATAAAATCACTAATTTTAGACACCCGCTGCTTTCACCCTAATTTACTCCCTTACTTGACAAGATACGTCAAAATGTCATAGAAAACAAAAGATAGAGCAGATTTCAAGCTTTCCAAAAATATCCCCACATGAGTTGATTGGTCATACCGTTTGGCCGCTAGAGGGCGTCAAAATTCCTTCACCATAAAATCACATATTTTGTGACACTCGTTGCTTTGAACCTAAATTACTCTGTTATTTGACAAGTTACGTCAAAGTGTCATAGAAAACAATAGAGAGCAGATTTCAAGCTTCAAGTATGTTAGAAGCTTCATTATTTACACAATATAGCCCAAAGATTTATTGATAAAATAGTTAATGGTAAATACATATAAATGAATGTTTAGTTTACTGCTTCATTCCTTAACGCATTCACTGCATTTGCAAGGTTTGCAGTCGCATCCACCTGGTTTAGAGCAACATTTCCCAGTGGAGCAACAAACGTTTTTCCTGCAACACTCCTTACACTTGCAGTTCTGGCATTTGCAACCACCTGGTTCAGAGCAGCAGTTCCCATCGAGCAACATGTTTAGTTTACTGCTTCATTCCTTAACGCATTCACTGCATTTGCAAGGTTTGCAGTCGCATCCACCTGGTTTAGAGCAACATTTCCCAGTGGAGCAACAAACGTTTTTCCTGCAACACTCCTTACACTTGCAGTTCTGGCATTTGCAACCACCTGATTCAGAGCAGCAGTTCCCAGGTGGACAACACTTCTTCTCTTGACAACAACCCTTCCTCTGGCAATCTTCGGTAGTTTCTTCCGGTTTTCTGGAGCAGCATGAAGATTGGCATTCTGACGAAACTGCCTTTGCTGTAAAAAAAAAAAAATACAATTTGTGTTAAAATATTTGAATTAGTACGTTTTATAGCGTAGAATCAAAGTTAGGCAACCAACAAAACACATACCACTCTGATCCATTTTATCAAACGCTGATTGGCTGGTTATAGAGGTTTTTAGAACGTTGTCGGTTCACTTCGGGTTCAGATCGCTCGGAATGCACGACTTGGCAAGAGCTCCGCTTAATCAAAGTTAAATAGCCCGTTTCACACCAGTGTAGTACCGTGTGCAAGGGAACCGTTTGCAATTGCACACGGTACCATTTCTAAATGTATTGCAGGACGCGTGCACATTTTCAGGTGTGAAAGGGAAAGTTCTAGATGGTACTCGACTGATTCCTTTGTTTTGATGACGCAATAGAGTTGCTGTTTACTGTTTTAACTTAACCGGCATGAGTCATCCTATGCGGTGTTGTCAACTGCGCAATTTCATTTTTTTTCCACTGCACTCGATTATTTGAGGTTTAAAAAAGTTTAGATAGTGATCTTTTGCATATTTGTCACATTCAAATCCCCCCTTAGTTTAAACAATTTTACAAGATTCACTGTCAAAAATGTATTCATCATCGTCAGATTCTGATATCGGCCACACTACGTACTCAGAAGATGAACGAACTGGTAAGTTGGCGTCTCTACTATCAGTTTCTTTTATTCTTACAATTCCGGTGTTGCAGAAAGATATTTAGCCGAAAAAAAAGCAGAACAAGAGGAAGTGCAAAGAGTTAGAAAGGTCACGTTTGAAAAACTGTTTGCCGAACGCACTTTAGACATTTTCCATATTCGCGGAGTGGAAATTGTCAGGTTCACATCCAAATTTATCAAGTTTCGTTTCCATTCCAAATTCTGGTACTACTGCACTTTGCGCTATTTGGAACGGTACAAGAAGTGGATGATTAAAAGGGAACCAGTTCCACTCCTCCCCTGTTTTAAGATCGTCACCAACGGGAAAATTTTCATTGAAGACAACTTTACAGAGCTGTACAGAGTGGTACTGAAAGTCCGAAACCATTTGATCAAGATACTTTGACCACAAAACAAAAAGTCACATGACATTCCAGTGCGTAAGCGTGAGGCAGTCACATGACAACTCTCTTATTGTGGAAGAATCATAACAAATATTTATTAATAAAACAGCTTTATTACAAATTTAAATTTTCTACAACCACTTGAACAATAGTGGAAACCTCCGCCATGGCCCCTAAACCGACATCGCCACATATTAAAGTCTTTTCAACAACAGGAACCTCTACATAACCCCACAATTTTAGAGTTTCCAATTGGCCACTAGTGATGGGGTGTTGGTACATTTTTGTATTCATTGCCGGGCAGAATACTAAAGGTTTACCCACGTCCCAGGCTCTGACAGTGCAAAGCAGCATATTATCACACACACCCTGTATAATAATTTGATTTGTAGTTTGAAAGGGGGGTTTAGTGGGGGAGCTTACACTAGCAATTTTTCCTAGAGAATTGGCATCTAAAGGGGCTAACAGAAAAATGTCAGCCCATTTCCCTAGTTCTACATGAAGCACGTCATCCCCACGGTTCTGCCATGCGTTCCACTCGTCAGAGTCTGAAAACCAGTCTACTTCCCCCAAATCGGTGGGGTTGAAAAAGTGTTTGGCATGTTCAGTCACTACCACACGAATCTACAACCGCAATTTGTGCAAAAACCAGTAATTTAGGCCAGTGTAAGCCTACCTTAACATTTGAATACTTTTTTGACAATTCCTCAGACAAACTATGAACTAAAATAGGTAATTTTATAGTGGCAACACTGCCAGTACATCCCACAAGTATGTTAACCATTTTGGGGGTGTTTTTCTTGGCTAAAACCCAATTTAGACCACTCTTCCTGCACCATCAAGTTGTGCTTCATGCGACAGTCCAAATACTCTTAAATAGCCAGTTTGAACGCACATTCTGCCTAAACTTATTATACAAACCTTTAGCTTCTAAACGACACAGTGAGTTTTGGTTGTTGTTCTTGTTCAGACACTTCATGTAGATGATCATAGATTGTTTGCATAGCCCTTCGTGGTCTAGGGGAAAACTACCTTTTTCAGGGGGAGTTGGTTTGAACAGTTTTTGGCCAAAGGTCATAGACGACATGTGTGAATGGTCTTTTTAAGATTTTGAGAAAAAGCTAAATTAAGTACTTTGTGGTAAATTAGAGTTTCCAAAAAATAGTAAGGTTAGGTAGGTCATGAATGTTGATTTGCAGTGTGTTAGAAAAGGATAGACATACATGCTGTCAGTTGTCAGTTTGTATTTTTCGACTGGAGGCACACAAATTTTTACTATTTCCGGCAATTTTCAACGTTTTCCCAGTAATATGGATTAGGAACGTGTCACATTATGCTGTGTAAGTGTAGGACAACAATGCTAGGCCTTTTTTTTCGAATTTTGAAACGTCAAATGACTTAAACCTTTCAACTCTGCAACTACGACAATCTAGTGCCCCTTGTCTATCAATACCAGCACATTGGCAACCAGCTATACGCACTAATAAACCTATTAAATTAATATTAACAAGTAACTTAATCAATAAACCGGCAAATTTGCCCAAAAACTAACTGTACTACAGAAACAGGTAATGTTGACTGAATGGTGAAGGCAATTGTTAGTAAAGTATAACCGGTTGCAGCATTGGTAGTTTTAATCTCGGGGTGCAACGTTGCCAAGCTTTGCGCGTAATTATCAAATTTGAGCTACTGAACGTTGTTACTGTCTCAATGTATGTGCATTAGTAATAATTAATAACTGAAAACCAAGTAACACGATTAAATGTACTTAATGCAGCTGTGTTGTATCATTGAAGAGAAAATTAAAATATTTGGCAACAGTGTCGCCATTACGATGCACAGCTGTCTGGGAGCTGTCATTGTAAAATCGAGTCAAAACATAGCGAGAGAGGACATTATTATCGCAGCCCCCAGGTTTTCGGACTAGTTTCCCTAATGTTTTCGATAAATTGCCGCTGTTAGTCGTGTTTTATTAAGTGCGTGCCGTTTCGCGGACAAAATGAGTGAGATAAACATTGACGTTGCCAAATTGCCGGAGGACGTGCGAGAGAAACTGGCCGAATTGGATCTGGAGCTATCTGAAGGTGGGTCTTTTTTCCGTGCACAAATCCGGTTTTAATCGATAAACTCTCATTATCTGTCGTTAGATTCGCGTACTTTATCTACGTGTTCATTCATATCAATCAATCCCCAGTGGCCAATCTGGCGCTAGGGCTGTTGTTGACACCCTTTGTTTATTTGTAAGCTATTTTTGCTGTCATGGCATAAGAAAGACCTTAAGAGAGAAACCCTTACTTAATATCAACGCACCAGACAATGATAGATTATATTGTGACAGCTTGGAATGTCATTTGACAGTTAAGCCAGGAGAAATTCCTTTTCATAGAAAAGTGTGCAGGAAGTAAATCACGAAAACCTCAGGAACAGGAAGGTGGTTTCTAGTAAACATAAATACTTTATTATATTAACTATAAAACTGTCAAAACCACTAGCTGACAGTTGACGAAAAAAATGCGGTGTTGCCACATGTACCACACTAATTATTATGTATTAACATTGTTGTTTTTCAAATCAGTATTCAAGCCCTGTATAACTTGAGGTGAAATGGTCTTGAATTAGATTTTTGAACGATAAACGCCTTTAAACTACGTGACCAGTGTAAATCACTCACATCTATAACGGGTTATTATTAAGTTAATAATGTTCTAATAATGGTTTCAATGGTGACAAGGAATTGAGCAAATAATGCACGGCTCGTGCCTTTTCAGACCATTGAACCTCCTCATTAGAAGCGTCACTGTCCTGATCTTTTCGATCTAAGGTGCGTTCTTCACTGTTAACCTTCGGTTAATTTGCCCAGAGTTTTGATGTAACCTGAACCAATCGATAACAAATTTCCTGCCCTAACCACGCGTGCAATTTAGCCCCCAATTTTCCGGGATGCACGGTATTGCCTTCGAAAATGGAATTTCAATTTGTTGACAGAGTTAACAAATTTTCTTTTCGCTAAAAATTATGAATTTCAGCAGACTTTTTGGAGGTTATAACAACGGTTTTTGCCCTTGGTTGCTGTAACGAATTTTGTCTGGTACATCTGTCTACCAGCAGGTAGAACCTTACTTTTTGCACCAGGTGCACACACCACATAGTTGTGGTTACTGTAATAATTCTGGGTTTTTTTGTCTCGATTTTTACTGGTCCATGTAAATTACTTTGTGCAAACTATTTTCTATCTAGGTTAGGGAAATAACGAAAATTTGATGGAGTGCTTGTTCAGCTGCAGGCTAGCAAGTTGAAATTTCCCATTTGTCCGAATCAAAGCTTTACGATTTACGTGATTAAATGCATTAGCAAAGTCTCAGATATGCATGCATTGTTTTCGTGCCTGCTGGCAAAATCCCCAACGTTTCATGCCTAAAAACAATATTACTCCCGGGGATTAAAAGCCCTTTTAACAGTGGACTATCCAAAACCATGACATTTCAATTCATTGACCGTGCACCGGAAACGTCAAGGTATTTGACAGTCAAGTTGGCGGTGATCGTCCGCCATACTGCCAAGTAGTTTAATCAACCGCACTATATTGACAAAATCGAAATTTGCTTGAAACAAACCGTCAACTACACGGTAATTACCGTAAGTACAGCAGTTTGAAGCAAAAACAGTCCTTAATGCGTTGTATTACCAGTAAAATTACTTAAAATGAGTACGTTTACATTGGCTTGTGTGTAGAACGGGTCGTTGTTATTATCTGCAGTACAACAGTTTCAATTGTATCCGCGGCAAAGTACCAGCCAGCAGGTTCGTTTACACCTTTTGCCCAGATGGTTCAGTGTGGTTCGTTGCGTAATAAACCATCAATCATACTTATTTTTACCAATTCTATTTTTAATATTTATAAGTGGCGAGAAAGCATATACATTAACTCATAAGCTAGATAGCGAGTTATTTCGATTTTATATTTATATTGAATGATGTTAGATACAGGGTGGCCTAAATCGATTAAAAACGTAAAATATACAGAGCGTGAATGTGTGTGTATATACCATTTGTTGTGCAGGGTGTACCATTTAAAATAGTGAATATTTGTGCCTTGAAACCAAACATCAAAATGTAATACTAATGGCGCCCTCTATCATTCGCATTCCCATTTACACTGTTACTGCTGCGATAGCAGTCTGTGCGAATTGCACGCAATTCACTGGTAAACCGAGAGGTGGCGCCACTAATATTAATCCTGTTAGGCTTTGTTAATGGGTGCTGTTTAATTGAAAAATATTTCCCTTTAAAGGTTATCCGAGAAATTTAATATGCCCTGCCGGGGAATTAACAGTTCAAAATTAAAATTTAATTTGAAAATACCCCGTCAGCAGGTTGTCCGGTGTAAATTTAATCAAAAAAACTGACGTTTGCAGTTAATTTCAAGTTGTAGGGCGCTGGGGAAGTTTTCGACAATAACGAAACTTGGTTCAAAGTTTTCGTATTACCCCGGCGAATTGTCCCGAAGTACAAAGTGTTGCAGCTTGCAATTTCCTTGTACATGCTAGGTGCAAGGTAAACATGAAAATTGCGAATAAGAAAGTTTAGGCAAAGTTGAGCTTTATTACACGTCAAAACTGTCAATCATACAGTGTTTGTAATTGCCATGTTGTATACACCCTGATATGCAATAAGAGGATATACATATTCAGAGGATTTGTCAGAAAAAGCGAGTGATTTTAGGTAAATTTCGAACGCAGTCGCGACAGAAATTCTCATTAGGCCAATCAGCGCGGAGTTATTTGACGGATCACCCTACAACTGCGTTCCAAATTTCCTTTTTAACTCCTACTATGCTATAACTCACTCAAGGTGTTTTTTCTTCTAGTGCCATTGAAACCGGCATTAACGTAGAAAAGAACGACCTTACAGATTAAATCGATTAGATTTGTCTTTGGCAGTAGGCGGCAAAGTCAATTAAAAACGTAGTTAGACCGGCAATGTGTCATTTGCATTGACCAATTACGTTTGCTTTGACAAATGGTTCGTCGAAAAGATAACAAAAGCAAATGCACGGACTGTCCCTGGACTGTATAAAAGTTATTTCCGGCAAATTGTCACTTAATTTACCTGATTAATGAGGAAATCGATTGTGATTTGCGGTAATTAGTGTAATAAACCGCACATTCCTAAGAGAGAGAGAGAGAATGAGGTGTTAACAATAGGGAATCTCTTCTAATTAAGCCAGCCCATACTGCACGACCGGCATCTTGTTGTGTTATGTCGATTTACACTGGTCTGGGTAATTAAGGGCGTTTGTTACATCCGTGGTATTAATTAGAATGGCTTATTAACTCTCTAGATTGTTGGATTTTTCATTTTTAGGTTTAAAACCGTCCGTCATTCATGACGTGTCAATTGTTGTAGTTTGTGATTGGTCAAAAAAAAAAAAGCAACNTAGCAACCCGCACTGNTGTTCNAGTAGGGGTTAANNCNNCNTTNACANNCTGCNTTAGACNNACAAATNAACGACCNCCTACGCCNGCNGTATTNGCCCATACTCCACGTAANCACTCTGAGNGGCCTNTGNNNGTAGNTTATAGTAGGNNCGNTAANACGCTTCACTAGNATGCTCNTGCCTNAANNNNTGCGGAGACGTTACCTGTCATANATTTATTCGTCATTCAAAANNTATNATACNANCTNCGTNTNCNGGAANTTTNGAGNNNCGNNCANAGANAGGGNTGCATNAGAACCCNACACCNATTNTCANCATTNCGNTCATGGTANNTGTGACGANGNTGGCCGCCACTTNGNANNCANNNGACNNTNNNGAAANAGNCGAGGGCTCTNCCCCANATANTGATNTCTNNGAGCGTGGNCAAGCNGNAAC